>ML058512.1:3457377-3765903 GCA_003013855.2 Liriodendron chinense | reverse complement strand
AGAGAGAGAGACGTTAGGGAGAGAAAGAGAGACAAGAGAGAGTGACGTAGAGGGGTTCCAGTTGAACCTTGCTGTTTAAGTTGCTAGAACAACGTTCCAGTAGGAAAGAAGGAAAGAAAGAAAGAAAGAGAGAAGAAGACGAGACGGTGAGTGTCCTTCTCATATAATTTTCACTCGGTTTATGATTTTAAATTCTTTTATATATCTTTTAAATTTCTTGCTTGGAGGTTCAAATTGTTTTGTATGGGTAGATTTAAGAATTATATCGATTTATGTGTTGTATTCTCTACAAGTTGTGTTTTCATATAATATTTGGTTTGAATTATACATGCATGAGCCTATTTTGAATTTTTCTAGAAAGATGCTTGGAAAATGGGTTTGATTCATGCATAGCACAATTGTGAACTCCAGTTACTACCGAAGGGTGAGCACCCTGGTGTGTGCAATAGGCCCATTGATGATTGTTTGGGTGAGCGCCCAAGTGTGTGCAACAGTCCCTGGTTGAGCGCCCTGTGAGTGCAATATACCCTTCTGATAGTCCATCGATTGTGGACGGGTTGGTTGAGCTCCCTGATGTGTGCAAGATACCATACTAGCGTACCCGATGGATATCAGATGCTTTTGGCAGGTTGGGTGAGTTCCCTGGTGTGTACAAGAGACCAACCCTGCAAATATGAGATAGTGTAGGCCCGACTGTAAACTGGCCCTGAATGTTCTACTGATAACCATAGTGAGATTGTTGAAGCATATTTGCATCCCATGCATCACGCACATGTTTTGGGTTGATGAAACATGCATAACGTGCATATTTAAGAGATTTTGGTTGATGAATTCACTATTGGAATTGTAGTGATTTGTACTTTAAAGGGTCAAGTGATTCTCTATATCGAGTTACATGTGTTAAACTATATGAGAATGCTCACCGGCTTTTATAGCTGACGCAGTGTTATGCGATTAATCGTAGTGACAGGTGATGATTTAGAAGACTTCGAGGAAGCGGTTCCAGATGAGGGAATACTTTAGAAGATATTTTTTTTTAATTGGTTATTTTGATTTTCGGTTTGAAGGCATTGATGTAATAAGGCCCATTAGATGGCCATTAGTTTAGACAGTTTGGAACAATTTCATAGACTCGTTGATTTTAGTTTAATTTTTAAAGTTGGTTTATTTTTATTCCATATATTTGGTACCTTGTGAATGGAAAGGTTAAAAGTTTCAGTTGTGATTGTGAAGGATTCATTCATAACACCCTTGATTTCGAGATTTGAGTTATATGCTCGAGTGTCGAATTTTGAGGGCGTTACAATTAAAGGGAAAGGAAAATGTAAATTCTCATTATGTCTTCTATTACATTATCAAATTCTAATGAACTTGTACATAAATATAAGAAAAAAAACCAAACTACTCCAAGGAAGCATTACACACTAAAATTTAACAAAGAACAAGATAGGAATCTTCAAATTGTCTTGCTAACTAGTCAAACATAAATCCTGCAAAATAATCTAAGGGGGTGTGAGCGCGACGGCTCGTAGGGTCACATCATTCCCACACTTAAACTTTTACAGTAATATCAATATAAACTCAGAGTATTTCATAGAACAAAACATGTACCGAATTTAACGTTCCAATTAACCATCCATCATTCTGGAAACATATATGAGCATTTTGATTTAAAATAGCTCTTCTTGGAATAATAAAGTAGAATTTGGGTGAATTACCCATGTGCGCTGATCCTTTTAGGGAATGACCCACGACAGAGCACCGGTGCTGATCCTTTTAGGGAATGACCCACGATAGAGCCCTAGTGTTGATCCTTTTAGGGAATGACCTACGACAGAGCACCGATGTTGATCCTTTCAGGAAATGACCCTCGGCAGAGCACCGATGAATAACTTTTAGGGAAAATACCTAGGGCAGAGCACTTGTGTGTGCATATCTTTTAGGGAATCACCGAAGGCAGAGCACCTGTGTGTGCATATCTTTTAGGGAATCACCCAAGGCAGAGCACCCATGTCGATCCTTTCGGGAGTAACCCTGGGCAGTGCACCCAAATCGTGTCGATCCTTTTGGGAATGACCCCGGGCAGAGCACCCATTACCCACATACATTCCACAACATGTAATAAGAATGAATAATTCAACTACCGTATGCATAGATAATCCAATGAAATTTATATACAACTCTTGACAAGAAATCAAGTAAATCTCATCTACAATGCATAACAAACATCAAATGAGATAAATCCATGACTTATAACAATGATTGGATAGATTAAATTTACACTGCATGACAAATAATAAAATGTAATCAATTTATAACCCAAAACGATAATAAAATGAAATTAACTTACAATACATGGCAAATTATCAAAGGTAGTCAATCGTCATATTAACGTGGGGTGTTCAACGGGAGATCACCTACCTGATTGTGATACTAGAATTTGATGAAGGTCCGTATCTCTATATGGAAGGTTTGTGGAATCGCCCAAATCCAACGTGATCCAACTCAATTCCAGTTATAGACAGTGTGATGTAATTGAAGAAACTCGAAGACATTTCTATGCGAGTCAGTGAAGATCTCTCTACATGGAGACACATACTTGGATTAAACATCTACTAATCTAGAGGTTTTAAATTGAAGGAATAGTTGCATAATTCCGCCATGACTCCATAAATTAGGAAAAATATAAATTATTTTAATGGTGCAACTATGTTAGGGTTTTTCTACATGAACACATGCAACTACCAGTTATCCAACTTGCAATCTAGAGCTTCTAGGTTTTTCTGAACTAAAATTACATAAGAACGTTGACTCAGTGAGTCAACTTGATGAGTCTACTCATTGAATTGCTAGAATCAAGCATATAACCTATGCATTAACTCAAGATTAAAGAGCTTGAAAAGACTTATCTATCGAATGGAGACAGTGGGGACTTAATTCAGCCTGCGTAAATTGTAAGACTCCATTAGGTGGGCCACACATGATCACCAGTTTAGATCATGACCGTTGGATTATTCAGATTGAGCGATTCAGTGGGCCCCACTATAGTTGTGATCATTGCAAATAGGTTTGGGGCGGGACGCTTGAACCATGTTCCCTATACGCGGTTATTAAGCCAGATATGGAAACCTATGGTGTGGAGACCCTAGAGGAGAGAAGTGTGATGGGTAAGCTTCTCTGGCCCTCTTTCCTATAAATATATGTCTTGGTCCCCTCACCAACACACAAGAGAAAACCCTAGTCCCATTGAGTGATTCTCCTAAAGGTGTAAGGTGCAGAAGACCAAGAGTTCCTCTCGGCAACACAACGGCATCGGGAATGTCTTCCCAATCAGGTATGGCTTTAAGATTATAGTATGGAATCCCCATTATTCGATGCATAGACGATCCGATTATTCCGCATTATGTTTAAGTTTCACAGTTGGTATCAGAGCAACCTATGCATCGGTTTTGGTAGATTTTTTTTATATTGTTTATTGTATAGTGACCAGATTACGGATTTCTCTGGGACCCATGATGGCTGCCCACCAAACCCTATTCGGAAATCAGTTTTTTGGGCCTCCATTTACAGGGCTTCTGTGGCCGTGGTTGGAACCCATCATGCTTGCCATCGCCAGCAGACGACACACCATCACTATTGACGACTGCTAGCCGTTCTCAGCGATTGTTGATGTCTGGCAACCATGGAGGAAGTCCGATCTCATTAGATCTGATCCGTGGTCGTCGTGCGACTGATGTGCCGGATCAGATCTGATCAGCGGCGATCATGGATTCTAGTGCCGCGATTGGGCGCCGGCACCACCATCATGGACCGGCAGTAGCCCTGCCCCGCTATTAGAAGTTCGACGACTAGGATTCAAAAAAAAAATGAATCTGATTACAGAAGCCATGGCCGTTCTCTTCCACATCTAGAACAGCCGTGCAAGATGAACGGCTAGATCTGAGAAGTTCAGGCCAGATCTGAGGAGAAAAGGAAAACAGCGGTGGTTTACGCCATTAATGGCGGTCGGCTGCCGTGAATCAGGAAGCAGACTCAGCGCACGGTCTGATCAGCTAGAGCCGCTGCAGCCATGAAAATCAGCCACCCCTGTTCATCCTCTTCTTCAGCAGCAGCTAGATTCGGCAGCAATTAGGGCCGGCAGTGGCCATCCTCCTTACCAGCAACAACTGAGTTTGTGACGATGGAGATCGGCGGTGATGGCAGCACCATCTTCTCCGGCAGTGACGCTGCCATGGAAACCAGCATCTGGCATCAGGGCAGCAGCACCAGGATTTAGTCTGGCCATGGTGTTGCCGCACGATTCATGGCAACTGAGTCAGATTTGCAGCAATGGCTGCCGTCCTCCCCATCGGCGGCTGCTGCCTCGCGGCTAGGGTTTCGTCAACCCAACCCATTTTTGGAATGCTGCTATTTTGGACGGGCTGCTATTTTGGGCGGCCGGCTGTTTTGGGCGTACATATCGGCTATTTTGGGCGTACATATCGGCTGTTTTGGGCATGTACAGTGGGCCGCCGTATGGGCTGGATTTTGGGAGTAACAGCGTGTTGCTGTTTGACGAACGGGCTGAGACAGGCCCACTTAATGTTCAGGCCCAGTCTAATTGCTAGGTCCATTTTGTAGCGGACTGTGGGCCTGTGTATTGGGCCGTTAGGCCTGTCTATTGGGTCCAAATCACTATTTTTTTGGCCCGTTTCCAGCAAGCTATGGGCCTAATTTTGGGACCTGCTGGAGGACGTTATTTGGCTAGGCTATGGGCCTACTTATTGTACGCCCAACTATGGGCCTAATATTGGGCTTAAAGTAATAGGAAATTCATTCCAAATTTGGCCTGATTAGATCCAGAAAATAGGCCCAATCAAATGAATAAGGCCCGCCAGCCGGGCCCAAGCCCAATTTTAGGTGGCGTGGGTTTCTTAACGTGTTGCATTGAAAGATGACCTATGGAGGGCCTGTTTGATGGCCATATTAGGCCCAACCTTGGCAGATGACGTTCGGCTCATGGGCTTGTCTACTGGATCTGTTGTTGGGTCTTCTTACATGTATATATATGGGCCATGTCTTGGGCCCATTTTGAGACTTGAATTCAGAATATGTTTGAGTCTCTTTTGGGCTTGTGGATGGGGTTCCTTGAATGGCTGGAAATGGGCTGATTTTGGGGTTTGTTTTCAATATATGTTAGGCCCGTTATTAGCCTATTCTATGCCCTTTTTCAAGGACATTTTAGGGCCCATCGGATGCTTATTATGAGCCCAACCCTTGGGCATATTGTCCATTCACTCTTTGGACATTGTGCGGCCCGCTTTAGTTAACTTGGGCTTGTTGATCTTAACCATTTAAATTGTATATACTTGAGTCATCCTTCCAGTACAAGTAAAAACCATATATATGATTGATGGTTGGTATGTTTTACTTAATGGATGGGCCAAGTAAATCAGATGAAATGGGTTGGATTTTCAAGTGATTTTCATTGGGCCATTGGGCTTGAGCCTGTTTCCAACAGGTTTTGGGTCTGTTTCCAGCAGAGTTGGTATACTTTTGGGCCCTGGTCTGGGCCTTCATTGTAGGCCTAACCCATGAGACATGGTGTCTTATTACTTCTTTTGGACTTTGAGGGGCCCACTTTAGGTTCTTGGGGCCATTGTTCAAGATGAAGTAAACCATTGTGTTGGTATACCTGGGCTGTCTTTTAGATTCAAATAAAACCTAATATATGTTTATGGTTGATGGGTTTTACTTTGTGGATGGCCTAGGTAATCAAATCATCTTGGTTATAACTATTAAGTTCAAATTTGGTCTAAAATAGAGCCATTACCCATTTTTTCATGGTTGATATTCAGGGTCGACCATTAAATATAATCCAACCATCATTCAGTTAAAGTTGTTTAAGCCTATGGGCGACCAACATCAGCCGTGTTTTTGGGCCGAATCAGAACTTTTGCAGTATGGTCTGTTGTGGGCAAGACCATTAAGCAATCCTTGAGTCTAGGAGTGGGGATTGGAGCTTATTGTGTTAGCCACCAAAGTGACCTCAATTGGCAAAGATTTCTACTTCTAGACTTCTGTACTTTGAATTCAGTAACCCTCCATTATAGCATTGCATTCAGTTGCGTTCATACCCAGGCGAGCGATGGTCAGAACAAAGAAGTATCATCGTTTGGCTAGGTGTGAGCGGGATGAAGTGATTGGTGATGGTGATATAGGTATGAGAGATTCATTTCACCCAAAGGTGATGGACGTCTTAGATTTATTTCACTAGCATAGATCAGCTTCATGTTCAGTAGAGCCTCCTGTATGTTATAATTTCGCCCAAAGGAGGAATTGTGATGATACGCTGGGCTCTTGCCAGATTTTGATGATTATGGCCCATCATCATTCTGGGTCATTTGATTGAAGGCCCAAATCAATCGAATGAATATACATGCATGATATTTGTGGTTTATGTTTATGCATTGTTATATGGGACTTGTTTATTAATGTGAGTTTTATGCTTTGAATGTCCAGCTATGACTGTTTCCAATATTCCAACATAATTCAATTCCATACCTTTGCTTACTGGATCCAACTATTCCAAATGGAAGTCGTCCGTTGAAATAGTCCTAGGTTGCATGGACTTGGACTTGGCCCTGGAGGAAGTAGAGCCTCCTACTCCAACTGATTCTAGTACGGAATCAGTAAAGGCTCACTTCAAGGCCTGGACCAAGTCAAATAAGATGTGTCTCAAGATCATAAAGAACTCAATTTCTGAGACCATGCAGGGTGTCATGCCCGACACTGAGAAAGCTAAAGATTTCCTGACTGAAATAGGAAAACGATTTCAGAAATCCGATAAAGCTGAGCTGAGTTCACTTTTACATAAATTGACTCAAGCCACCTATAACAGTCAAGGAAATATCAGGGAGTACATTGGTGGATTGTCTGATGTGGTGGCTGAAATCCGCGCATTAGACCTTAAGATTGAGGATGAACTCCTGATTTTCTTGGTTCTGAACTCCCTCCCTCCACAATTCAGTTAATTCCAAATCAGCTATAATACTCAAAAGGAAAAGTGGACATTGAACGAACTGATATCTCAGTGCGTTCAGGAGGAAGAGAGACTCAGAAGGTCGAGCAAGACACAAAGTGCACACCTAGTGACATCTGGTCAAGGACGAAAATGGAATAAGAAAAGAGAGCACACTTCAGGCAAAATTTCTACGGGTCCTGCGGGTGGCAATCAGCCTAACTCTGTAATGAAAACTCCATATGAATTGTGGACAGGGCGAAAGCTTAGTCTACGATATTTTCGTCTATGGGGTTGTCCTGCAGAAGCCAAACCATATAACCCACATGAAAGAAGACTTGACCCTAGAACTGTTAGTTGCTTCTTTATTGGATACCCAGAAAGATCAAAATGATTCAGATTTTATTGTCCATCATATTCCATGAGAGTCATTGAGACTGGGAATGCTAGGTTTATTGAGAACACTGAAGATAATGGGAGCACAAATTTAAGAGATATTGTATTTGAAGAAGAGCGGATTGTGATTCCCACCACAATCATTCAGAGTAGCATGGTTGTCCGTCCAGCAGTGGACCCTGAGATCCCTATGGACGACCATGCACAACCTCAAATACAACTCACTGATGAGGAAATGAAAAACCCAATTCAGAATAATGAGCCATTAAGACGATCACATAGAGAGAGAAGATCTGCAATACCAGATGATTACATCATCTATTTGCAAGAGCATGAGTTTGACATTGGGGTTGAAAAGGATCCTGTATCCCTTTCACAGGTCGAACAAAGTGCGGATTCTTCTCATTGGTTCGGTGCCATGAAGGATGAATTGAAATCTATAAAGGACAACAAAGTTTGGGACCTTGTTGAATTGCCTGAAGGGATTAGGCCGATTGGTTGTAAATGGGTATTTAAAACCAAACGGGACTCTAAGGGCAATATCGAAAGGTATAAAGCCAGGCTAGTTGCAAAGGGTTTCACTCAGCGTGAGGGCATTGACTTTAAGGAGACTTTCTCACCTATATCTAAGAAAGACTCCTTTAAGATCATTATGGCTCTTGTGGCTCATATGGATTTGAAGCTACATCAAATGGACGTGAAAACTGCGTTTCTCAATGGACATCTAGTGGAGAACGTATATATATTGCAACAAGAAGGTTTTAAAGCCAAAGACTCAGAACATCTGGTCTACAAACTTAAGAAGTCTATTTATGGGTTGAAACAGGCATCACGATAGTGGTACCTAAAGTTTCATGAAGTTGTTTCCTCATATGGTTTCATTGAAAACACTGCGGATGAGTGCATATATGTGAAAATCAGTGGGAGTAAGTTTATCATTTTGGTCTTGTATGTTGACGACATTTTATTGGCCAGTAGTGATATTGGATCGTTGCGTGAGACTAAGAAATTTCTATCTAAAAAAAATTTTGAGATGAAAAATCTTGGTGATGCTTCCATTGTCATCGGCATTCAGATTAGCCGAGACAGATCACGTGGATTACTTGGCTTGTCGCAGAGGGCCTATATTGATAGGGTTCTCGAAAGGTTTGGCATGCAAGATTGTGCTCCTGGCCAAACACCTGTTGTAAAAGGGGACAAATTTGGTCAATTTCAGTGTCCTAAGAATGACCTAGAGAAGGACAAGATGAAAGCTATTCCATATGCGTCGGCAGTAGGGAGCATCATGTATGCTCAGGTCTGTACGCGTTCAGATATTGCTTTTGTGGTTGGAATGTTGAGCAGGTACCTTAACAATCCAAGTATGAACCATTGGATAGTTAAGAAAGCATTGCGCTACCTGTAAAGGACAAAGGACTTCGCACTCACATATAGAAGGTCTGACCATTTAGAGCTGGTTAGACATACAAATGCAGATTTTGTTAGCTGCCTTCAGCGAGAGTTCTATTGCGAGCTACATTTTCATAATGAAATTATACTATGAAAAACGTGACATGATTTGGCTTCTTCATCTACGATGAAAGTGGAATATGTAGCTTCTCTTGAGCCTACGCATGAGGCGATATGGCTGCAAGTTATATTCAGTACAGAATTGTCTAATGTCTATAGAACTCATTTGCATAAAGCAGATGATGATGGATCTACTCCTTAAAGGTCAGTTTGTCACGTAACTTTTGAGACATTTGTCTTTCATGGAATTTGGTGACCCAAAGAAATATTGGATTAGTGGGAGCTTCGGTTTGATCCGATTCAGGTATAGACATTGGAGATCTCATTTTGATGATTCTGTTATTCAGTCTATATCTTGTTTCTCATTCAGCGTGCACATTCAGTTTTGAGCAGGCAAGAATTTGGTTTGTGTCTTGGAGACACGTTCAGTAGGACCACTTGAAGATAAACACGTATGATCACATAAGACGTGTAATCTTCATACCACACCCCATATCAATGATCCATGTCGTTAAGGCTATTGGTATTTATGATTGTGACTCGTCACACTTCGAACAAATATGAAATGTTGTGTTGACTACCATGATTCAATATCAGTGGCCTTGATGGACCGGATCTGACAAGCGTTGCTCATAATAATCCAACGGTATTGTTTTGAAATCAGTAGGGCGCCCATTAGGAACTTTTGAAACAAACGCGTTTTATGAAATTATTTTTCACAAAATAAAATAAAATGTTTTGTTTTCTTTCAGAGATCAGTGTAGCCCAAGTGGGAGAATGTAAGACTCCATTAGGTGGGCCACACATGATCACCAGTTTAGATCATGACCGTTGGATTATTCAGATTGAGTGATTCAGTGGGCCCCACTATAGTTGTGATCATTGCAAATAGGTTTGGGGAGGGACGCTTGAACCGTGTTCCCTATACGCGGTTATTAAGCCAGATATGGAAACCTACGGTGTGGAGACCCTAGAGGAGAGAAGTGTGATGGGTAAGCTTCTCTGGCCCTCTTTCCTATAAATATATGTCTTGGTCCCCTCACCAACACACAAGAGAAAACCCTAGTCCCATTGAGTGATTCTCCTAAAGGTGTAAGGTGCGGAAGACCAAGAGTTCCTCTCGGCAACACAACGGCATCGGGAATGTCTTCCCAATCAGGTATGGCTTTAAGATTATAGTATGGAATCCCCATTATTCGATGCATAGACGATCCGATTATTCCGCATTATGTTTAAGTTTCACATAAATGTCCTAAATTTGTGACTTAGCGGGCCAACTCGATAGTGATCTTCCTTTCTTCTCTTTCTGTCCCTCACGTTCTTCTTCTTTTCACTTTCTTCATTTGCTCCTCTGGTCTTCCTCCAAATGTCTAGAGATAGACGTTGCAACCAGCAACTTTTATGGCCGGCAAAACAACGAATCGGTGAGATTCGGTTTGGTTTCCCTGTATACACTATCTCTCTCTCTGGCTTCTATCTTCTCTCTTTCTCCGGTCTTTCTTCTGGTTAAAATCCCGGCGTGATATCTATCATAGAGAGGGTTATAGAACTCCAGTTTTCAGAGCCGTGATGCACAAGGATGATATGGCGTCCGCGTGCGGGATGCAACTCGGCTGGAAACGAAACTCCAGATTTTAAACGTTGCCACGACTTGCAATTAGAACTTGATGATCAAATGAAGTTTAGGTAGCCCCGAGAAACGTTTTAAGATCTGAATCCAAGCATTACATATGTCTGGCGATGGTGGGTTTCTTTGATGAAGATGGCTGGTCGTTAATGGGTGGATGGTGGTCTTCTGAATGTTCTGTTCCTTTTGGGTGGTGGGGTTTGTTCCAGAAAAGCTTGATGAAGTGGAAGATCGAAGTTCCCATGAATTTTTTTTGTAGGTGGGTTCGTGTATTCTAGGTTTTTGAATACCGCAACTAGCAATAGAAGAACAATGTTTTGCGACTGGTTTCTTTAGCAGATGGGATTGGTTTTGAATCTTGGGCATTCGTAACTTTAGATGGAGTTATTTCAGCGGTCCGAATTGAAGGATTGGAGGATTTGATGGTGCAATCTCGTGGTGCTGTAACGTGGATAACCAAATGCGAAAGAAACGGAGAAGACGTTGTGTGTATATTCTGCAATAGGCGCTGTAACAATGAGAGGTTGCGAAATCTAAACTTAAAACGGAAGTAAGGTGGGGTACACGGGATGTTTAGGAGAAATCCACTCCGTCTATCAGGTTTTACAGATGGTGCAAGGACGTGGACTGAAAGCTGAGGTAAATCTGGAACTCAGGTGGGCCGCAATAGATGGTTGTTAGGCAAGGGATTTCAGCAGTTAAGGGTTTCTTGAGAGTCCGGATTCAATGAACAGTTCAGATAATCGAGGTGGGTCCCAGATGTTGGACAGTGGTGATAAAGATGGGTGCGGTTGCGGTTGAGTAGAAACGGGAGGAAAAAAAGGAGAACAGGAGTCGGGGTTAGTTGTTCTATGTGTGGTGACGTGCTGACTCACGTCAATGCATTCTTTTTTTTTTTTTTTTAAAGGTGGAGCCCACATAGATGAGGTGACAAATCCATTCCAACCATCAGTTTTACCTAACCACGTTAGGACATGGGCCAAAAAATGAGGCCGATCCAAAGTTTAAGTGAGCCACACCAAGGGAAACGTGCATGGGAATTGTAATGGCTACCGTTGAGAAAAAAATGTAATGTTACCATCACAAAAAGCGGGCGAAAAACGTTATTCTGCTGTTGGGAAATTGTGCATGTCCGTGTACATAGCAATAAAGCTTTGACATTATTTGCTAGTTAAAGAAGTCCATGTAATTATTTTGATGGACTTAACTAAATATATGCTGAATCGGCCTATCTAAGGGCCGAATTGGAAAATGGGTTTTGGCATCATTTGAATTTTATTTCAAGTATGTTCCTCAAAAAGCAATAAACGGTCAAGCTATTGCCAATTTCCTTGCCAATCACCCTTCTGATTTGAAAATTCATTTATCCCTAGAAGTCTTAGATTTGTATCATGTCTATTTGACACCATGGAAGATGATTTTTTATGATTCCAGAATCGAAAAGGCATCTGGGGCAGGGATTGTGTTAATTGCTCCCAATGAAAATAGATATGAATATGACTTTCATCTCAAATTTGAGTGTACAAATAACCAAGCCAAGTATGAAGCCATGATAATCGCATTAGAATTGCTCATGGAATTAAAAGCCAAGAATGTAGTGGTGATTGGTGATCCTTAAGTGGTAATAAACCAGGTAGTTGGTCCAGCCTTACTGTCTTATCATGCATTGGCAATACAAATGCTTGAAGCTTTTGATGAATTTGAACTAATGCATGTTACCCATGATTCTAATATTGATGCCAATGAGATGACACAATTTGTAGCAGGACCAAAAGTATACTCTAGGCCACTCGTGCGGATGATCCAAATACAAACCAGGTCCTTACCTTCAATATTTGAACGACAAGTGTCTATGGAGGTATGTCAAACTGAGATAAAAGAAGACGATTGGAGAGCACCAATTATGGGTTATGTTCAATGTCCACGCATAAAGGCTAACAGAGATCTTA
The DNA here is from genome assembly GCA_003013855.2 of Liriodendron chinense. Classification (NCBI taxonomy): domain Eukaryota; kingdom Viridiplantae; phylum Streptophyta; class Magnoliopsida; order Magnoliales; family Magnoliaceae; genus Liriodendron; species Liriodendron chinense. Next base: position 3,753,422 of record ML058512.1, on the reverse strand, counting down.
GAAGAACAGCCATCAATTATGTTATGGTAGATAACGAATTATATTGGAAAGGATCCAATGGAATACTTTTGAGGTGCTTAGGAAGAAAAGAAGCAATGCTGGCCATGGGGGAAGTCCACGAAGGAATATGTGGTGCACATCAAGCCAGGTGAAAAGTGAAGCTTACCTTAAGGTGTTACGAATATTTTTGGCCAAAGATGGCAGCCGACTGTGATCGATACACAAAGGGCTGTGAGGCTTGCCAAAAGATTGGATCGATATAACATGTGCCGGTGACCAAAGTACATTCTGTTATTAAGTCGTGGCTATTCCATGGTTGGGCAATTGATTTGATAGGACGAATACAGCCATCTTCTTCCAACCAGGAATCATTTATAATTTTGGCCACTGATTATTTCACCAAGTGGGTCAATGCTAAACCCATGAAAGGTACTAGTCATAGGGAAATTATCAAGTTCATCGATACACATATTATTCATAGATTTGGAATCCCTGAATAAATTACAATGGATCGTGGAGCAACATTTTCATCTTATTAAGTAAAGGCTATGGTCGAACGATATGGTATTAAAATTTTGCATTCAATACCATATTACGCCCAAGCTAATGGTTAGGCAGAAGCAAGTAATAAAGTGATAAAAATATCATTATGAAGATGATTGAAGAAAATTCCAGGGAATGACATTTAAAATTATTCGAGGCACTCTAGGCATATCGAAACTCACCCTGAACTAGTATAAGAATGAGTCCATTCGTCCTAACTTACGGACAAGATGTTGTGTTGCCATTAAAAATTACGGTGCCTTCCTTAAGGGTTGCTCATCAAGCTGGTTTAACTCCCGCTGAATTCATAGAAGCAATGCTCATAGAATTGGAGGAATTAGATGAAGTATGATTAAGAGCTCTTGATGCTATAGTGGCCAACAAGGCCAAAGCTCGTTAGGGCTTATAATAAAAGGGTGAAAGACAAAATGTTTGGTACAGGAGATAAAGTTTGGAAGGCAGTATTGCCAATTGGTCATAAAGACCGAGCCCTTGGAAAAAAGTGGTCACCCACTTGGGAATGACCATATGTTGTTGTGAAGGTTCTTAAAGGAGGAGCATACCAATTGAAGGATAAGGATGAAAATTCGCTCGGTCACTGATTAATGGATAGTATTTGAAAATCCATCATCCCTCCTTATGGGAGGTGAATCACTAAAAGTCATAATTGTAAGACCCGTACCCTTATTTGCCCTCCGTACGCTTAATTTTTTGTGCCGGTACGTCCCGGATGGACTAGATTAGCTAGCCTTGATCGCGACCCTGTTTTAGTACCACATCGACTCAAGACCTATACCCCGGCGACCGCGTAGGTGCTGCGGTTCCAACGCCATGCGGCACGCCCCATTGCGATACCCGATGTGTAAGTTGTGTCATTTGCGTAATCCGAGGTGGGCCGCGCAACGCGCGTGTGGTGTGGGCCCCACTTGCACAAATCTCAAGTACATGTCAAATCAATCAAATCAATAAAATCACTCTCACCCATACCCCTACTCTACTCACCCCATACCCCCCATCCCTCTCTCACCTCCAAAGTCAACCAAGGCCCATACCTCCCATACCCCTCTCCCATGCTAACCACCACCACCATCATCACCCCCCATGCTTCCTCCTCTCTTCCCCCCCCCCCCCCCCCCCCCCCATACAAGTCCATACGTAGGGGGAGAGGAGGCCTCCTCATTTTCCTAAATTTGCAAGAAGAGAAAGGAGAGAGAAAGAGAAAGATTTGAGTGATCAAGAGAGAGATTAAGAATTTGAGGGTGGAGATCAAGCTTGGAGGACCCCGATCACCGTCCGGATCGTCCGATCGTCAACCTGATCCAATCCAACCGTCCAACCATCAAGGTGAGTGCAAGGGGGACATAAACCCCATTTTCTTAATTTCCTTTCATTTTATTTCCTTGGGCCCACCTTGTTATGGGCAATGAGATGGATGGACTGGATCATCCATGAATGGGCCCCACCTACTAATAATAAAAAAAAAAGAAAGGAAGGAGAGTGTGGCTGCTGGACAGACAGCGTCCAGAGGACGCTGCTGCCCAGCAGTGCCTGGGCAAACCTTTGGGCGTTAACTGTGGGTCCCCACTCGTGGGACCCACCTTGATGCATGTATTTGATCCACGCCGTCCATTTGTTGCTCAAGCCCATTTTAGGACTGGACACCAAAAATGAAGTAGATCCAGATCTCAGGTGGACCACACCATAGAGAACAGTGGAGGCAAGGATGTCCACTATTGAACTTCCGTGGCCCACCGTGATGTTTGTGAACCTTTTTACCTATCTAATATTGGGCTCTGTGGGTTCCTCACGGGCTGGGGAACATGATGAATGGGGTGGATCGTCCCCAAGTGGGCCCCACTTGAAATAAACAAAGAAAAGAATAAATAAATAAATAAATAAGAACGTCAGACGCTGGACGTTCACAGCGTCAGAGACGCTGGAGCAGTCTAGCGTCACTGGACCCACCTTAATGTTTGTGTTCCATCCACGCCGTCCATCTGTTTCTCCCGTCTATTTTAGGGCCAGGGCCCAAGAATGAACCAGATCCAAATTTTAAGCAGACCGCACCACATGAAACAGTGGGGGAGAATGGTGCCTATTGCTGAGCCTTCTTCGGCACACCTTGATGTTTGTAGCCCACATAATATACCCAATATTGGGCTCATTGGGTCCCCTATGAGCTGGGGAACCTGATAGACGGAGTGGATCACCCTTATGTGGGCCCCACTTGATCAAAACCATGGAAAAATTAAAAAAAAAGAGAAAGGAAAGAGGAGGAGGGGCGTCACTGACGCTGGGAGTACCAGCGTCCACGGACGCTGGCTCGTGAGGCCAGCTGGTGGCCCACTCGTGGGTCCCACCATGATGCATGTGCTGTATCCACACCGTCCATCCATTTGGGGAGATCATTTTAGGGCATGATCTCAAGAATAAGACAGTTCCACGTCTCAAGGGGGCCTCACCACAGAAAACAGTGGGGATAGTGACCCTACTGTTGGAACCTTCCTACAGCCCACCATGATGTGTATTTGAGATCCAACCTATTCATAATTCCACACAAGTGTGGAAGAGGGAAAAACCAAGTATCAGCTTGATCGAAAACGCAGTTGGGCCCAGCTAGAATGTATGTGCCTTATCTATTACGTCCATATGTTTTTCCAGCCCATTTTAGCGGCTGAGCCCAAAATTTAAGCATATCCAAATGTCAAGTGGACCATGCCACGGGAAACAGTGGGAATAATGATCTCCACCGTTGAAACCTTCCCAGCCCTACAGTGATGTTTATTTGTCATCCAACCTGTTCATAAGATCACATGGATATGGATGAAGGAGAAAACACAAGTATCTGCTTGATTCAAAAACTTATTGGAACCAGCTGGGTACCACGCTGCCCAGCAGGTGGCCCACCCTATAGGTCCCAACGTGATGTATCTATTAGCTCCACCATGATGTATCTGTTCTATTCATGCTGCCCATCTACTTTTCCATATTATTTTAGGATACGGCCCCAACAATGAGGCAAATCCAGACGTTAGATGGACCGCACCCGCAGCGAATAGTGGTCATTGATGCCCACCATTGGAAACTTTCTTGGGGCCACTCGACTTTCTATCTAACCAAAGGTTTGGGCCCATATTTGGGTTCCACCTTGGTGGAGGTATTGTGTACCATGCCACCCGTCTTGATCGACGCGTGGGGCCCGATTCAAATGGGCTTCACTTAGAAAATGGTGGTGCTTGTATACCTACCACTGAAACTTCCTAAGACTAGTGATGTATGTTTGCTATCCGACCAGTGGGCGGGGCCCACCATGGTCCTTCCTTTGATACATATGTTTTTATCCATACCGTACACCTATTTTGTCAGCCTACTTTGTATGTGCAGGCCCAAGTATGGGGCCGATGTGGTCTCAAGTGGGCTATGCCACGAAGACCTTTACATTTCCAATGGGACCCACAGTCCGGGTCCCACTATCTGTATATATATTGGGCCTTTTAAGGCCAACATTACATGATATATCTGGTAATATGATAGTATACTTAGCTTGATATGTCACACTGATAACATGCTTAGTATAATGAATACCATGCTCATTCATATGCCCATACGCATCATTTGTATGCCTGTTATGGATCATGAATAACCATAGCATATGCTAGTTGGCTTGTTATACTTAAGGGATCCGTGCGAGACAGGGTCGCCCCACATGATTGCGCAGTATGCGAAAGTTTGGTGCATGATGTGGATTGTATGACTCATGCATTTCGCATTATGTATGTTACAATTGCTTTCACACCCCAACAGTATCGGGGTGGTGGCCACCATAGTCACATCGTGGTTGGCAGTATTGGACACCAGAAACTTGTTCTAGTACGTGGGCGCTGTGGATGTCCTTGGGTGAAAGTCCCTAAACCCTGTGGTACCAGTAGGATGCTCCAGCATCGAGACCAAGTGGATAACATGAGCGCCCGTGTGCCAAATACCAGTAGGCCGCGTCTCCCACTGTGTCGAGGTCGGTTGGAAAGGGGTGTGACCTTATCCGCCCGGGTGCAGTGGGCTGTAAGCTAGGTCAAGTCTGACCAGCTCATGGAATGGGTCCGCTATCGACGAGCCGGGTGGGCATTGGAATACCACTTACGAGGCGGATAGTGAGGTCTTTTTTACTCTCTTGGTTATGCGCGCGATGTGCGGCGGCCAGTATTAGAGTATACTAGACCCTGGTGATGTCCCAGATGAGAACTATTTTGATATGTGGATCAGTTGAGGATTGACGTGTTTGCATTGCATCTCTAGCATGTAACACTCGGCCATGTAGGCCCTTGCATCGCATAGCTTTGGGATGGCTGATAGCATTCATGAACTTGGTAACTTAGCCCTCTACTACTTTCGCTTACTTTGATATCTGTATACTTGTCATATGCATCACACGCTCACACACGCACTCTACTGAGCTTCGTAGGAAGCTCATGCGCATTTGTTTACACTGCAGGTATTAGGGCACATCAGCAGCGTTGAGTGCGGTGCATGTACCTAATATTTTGGACTTCTGCTACATGTTGTATTTCCCTTTCCAGCACTGTACTCAACAAACTTTTTAAGGGATATTTGATGATGTTTTATGGTTTTGATTATGCTCCTGTACAAAAAAATTTACCCTGAAAATCCTCCTGGTAGGATCCCAGGATCGGAACCTGGCACATGAGAGTTAAGAGCCGAGAATGGGGTACTACGGAGGCTGTTGGCACCAAGGTTGGCGATCGGAAATTTAATGAGCCCGGTCCCCGGGTTTGGGGCGTGACAATAATCATAAACACAAGCGTTGCCTTTGTTATAACATTTAAAAGAAAGAGCTAATGATTAAAAGGAAATATTTAAATTATCGATCGTTATTTTCTTTAACTCATTATAGAACGAGCTTACACATAAATTAATGACCAATTAAGAAATTTATCAAGAGTGGCTGTAAATTCTCCAAACTCTTGACCAGCCTTGATCCTGGTTCTATTGGCCGATTTCATTTTAACTTTCCATTTTGGCATATTGGCTGTATTAATAAAAAAAACGATCAACATAGCAATTAAGATTTGTCAAAGTATTTTCAATGTTTTCCTTTTCGACCAAACTAATCGATAAATGATCTTGATATACTCGATTTATGCTTAAATGAAAGTCTTCAAGACTGATGGATCAATGCTATCTCTGCTGGGGAAAAGCCGATGGGTCTTCCTAATGTTTCTCTTCAGCCTCTTCATTTGAATCCGAAGGGAGCGAAGCATCACTTGATTGAAGGAAGTTTCTCTATTCCACATATGTCGATCATTCCAAGCCTTCTCTCGTTCGGAATTCAAGTTGGCAAGCTCTTTACTTATGGCGTTTTGTTAAGAAAGGAGACCTGAATATTTTTCATATTCATCATCATCCAACTTGAAATTGCGTCGGGTAGTCTAACACGATACCCTATGCATACACGTGTGGAAGCTTAAAGAGCAACTAGAATTATGGCTAACCAATAGGGGGGGGGGGGGGGGGGGGGGGGGGGGGGGGGTTTATTAGGACCTATTTGAAAAAAAATTTCGCCTACTTACACAATTTAACGAATTAAACTACGTAAGCGATTAATACTTCGGCTTCCAAGCCTAAGTGGGTCCAATCAAAAGACAGCAAATGATAAGTGCAATCAGCAACCTAGTCTAAACAACTCATGTGAACTAGAGAGGATGGATCAACAAAAGCTCAAGTCTACATGAGGAGTGAAAGTACATCATGTGTGTGTGTATGTGCCTATCAAGTGCCTAGCATACATTCCTAACTAAGCATTCATAATTAACAAGTTAAACGCAATGCATAAAGAGAAATGTGCTCAAGAACAATCACAAACACAAGGATGTATAATGGTTCGACTACTTGTTTACTCCACTCCCGGTTCAAGTACTCAATCCCTTTGAGCACACTGACATTCACTGGGGAGTTTAAATCTGGTTCCTCCCAACCAAGGTGTTTTAACTTGGATCCATCCAACCGGGGAGTTTACAGGTTCCTCCCAACCTACACGTTTGCACCCGTGTTGGTGGCTCCCCCTTGGAGACTTTGTTTAGGCCGACTAACGAGCCAAGGAACAGCTGACGTCCCTGAATTTAGGTCGACTAACAGGCAAAGGATCGGCTAACGACCCTAGATCGAGTTTGTCAAACAAACTCTACACTCAACTCCCATAGGGAATTAAGTGGATGGACTCCTAACAAGACAACCTTACTTGTCGGATTGAGCCCCTTTGTAGCGCCTCTTTGGGTTGCTTCTTCTCGCTCTCCCATGCTTGAATCAGCTCCCCTTGTGCTCCCCCAATCTTTGACATCGCTACTTTGCCAAGGCTTCAACTCCAAGATCAGCTACCTTGCATGTGATGCTCCATTGGAGATGCCCAAGGTGCTAGGGAGGGTAGGTTTGAGATCTCTACAACTTAGGGGAATGGGTTGCCTAGAGAGTCTCACCTACAACGATCTCATCATAGAGTATTAGATAGGAATATGACTATCAAGATCAATCGAATCTCTAAAGATCAAAAGAGGGACAAGTGCATCTTCTTCTTGAGCTTTGAATGCTCCATACTTGTGATGAATCACAAGGAAGATCACTTGTTTGGGTTAGGAATAGGGCTCTTAATGATCTTCAACAATGGTAGCTCTTATCTCCTTAAAATCTCCTCAATTTGCTCAAAAACGAATCCCCTTTTTAAATAGATTTTCTTCTAACGGTAAAAAAACAGGCAGATTCACGTATCTCTGATTGATTGGAGACCAATCGGATTGATCGGAGACATGTCCGATTGATCGGAATTCAGTCTAGAGAATTCTCTGGAGGATATTCCGATTGATCGAAAACATGGTCTGATTGATCGGACTAACCCCTTTCGATGGATCGGAAGACTATCCGATTGATCGAAAATATGTCCAGTGGATTTTCAAGGTTGCTGGAACAATTTTCGATTGATCGGAGCTTCTGACCGATTGATCGGAGTCCTATCGGAGCCAACGTCTGATTGATTGGAGATCAATCGAAAACTGTTGTTTGAGCTGTTTTGATTACAGCAACTTCCACCTCTTTAATTAGTCTAACTTATCATGTTTTTCATGGAGTTCTAAGACTAATGATGATGACTAAAGGTATACCTAGTGTTTGCTTCCCCAAGTGTAGGGTTGCGATGTACTAATAAACTCAGTAAGACCGAGGTCGATCCACAGGGACTTATGTATGAATTCACAAACACATCTAACAGTTTCTATTAAAAAGCTAACAATCGGATTTTGTATGAGATTGATGTAAGTAACAACTTTGAACTAAATTGAAGGTAAACAATTATAAAAAGGCACTAGGGGTTCAAGGATCCACTTGTAGCAATCCTTGATGCTCAATTCGCTGTGGTTTCTCGTTCTCTCAACTAGAATCGAAATTAAGATCTATCTAGCTGGATGATAGAGCTGTTAAACCAAACAATATGTCATATGTAAGGCCAATGTATATGATTCACTCAATGCAAGCTAGGATGAGCATGCTCAATTCATAAGTCAGTCCTAATTCCAATAAACTAAGTTCATAATCATGATCATCATTAAGTCCTGTCACCAAACAAAGCTAGATCATGATTTGAACTTGAATCAAATCACATGCACAGTCCCATACATAATTTAGAAAACCAGAAAAGTAGAACTTTGGTAAGAAGTTCCCACATGAAGATCATAGTACTAGAGCGTACTCCAATTCCTCAGATCATACAGGTCTAGACTAACATTCAGCCATTAAGAACTTAAGTAATTCTCCCAAACATCCATGAGTCATCATAAGACTAAGAAAAACTTACTTAGAACTTGTATAAACTTCAAACCATTGTTCATAAACATGAAATTCAATCTTAAAACCAACTTATAACGAATTAAAACATCTTAGATCCATTACAAGCTTCACCTCTTAGCCCTAGCTAAGAGGTTTAGCTGCTCATGATCCAAGGAAACATGAAACAACTAGGAAAAGCATAAAAACAGCAAAATAAACTAGAAGGAGTTGTGGAACTCTGAAATCCACTTCCGCCGCCTCCCACCTTGCTCAAACTCTTCTCAGATACCCTAGGAACGATCCCTAGGTGTCCTTTTATAGTGGGAAGGCTCCGCAACGTCAGAATATTCCAGAATCTGCGTAAGCTTACGCAGTGCGTAGAGATTTTCGGCGCTAAAAACAGAAGTTTCTGTTTTAGATGCATAGCCGACAGGTTGGACGACCGGTCTGAGTGACTGGCCGACCGGTCACGACCGGTCGGACTTCACTGAGAAATATTCCAGCAAGCTTCTGGAGTTGCAATGTCTTCTGGCCGATCGGTCTGTACGGTCGGACTGGCCTGGCCGACCGGTCTAAACCGGTCGGACTGTGTTTATCCTGCATCCAGTGTGTTCAGCATGTCTGGAAAATCTGGTTGACCGGTCTAGACCGGTTGTGGCCTTCCTGGCCAACCGGTCACGACCGGTCTTGGCCTCTTTTCTTCATTTCGTTCTTCTTTTCTTCTTTCCTTGCTTCCTTCTTTCTCTGGTCCTCCTTCAATCTTCATTCCATGGTTCTAAATGGACCCTTTTCATCTTCAATTGAGTGAAGTCCGCTCTCATTCCTACAATAACAAAACATGCCTTAGATTAGTCTTTAAATCGTGAAAACCATGCATAATGAGTGACGAATTGGGGTTAGAATATGCACAATTAAGAGCTTAACACCTAGTTGGTCTAAGTCATCTAAGAGGTTATGGTTTTGGATAGGTTCAAGGCAAGGCACACCAAGGCATCTCTTTTACCTGTTTCTTCATCCTTGATGTACCTGGTCCGTCTCAAGTCTTCGGTCTTTGTCTTCATTAAGTTCAACCGACACTAGACTCACTAACCTAAGTGATTGACAAACAAGGTGCACTAGTATGCCACAGAAAAGTGCACTAACACAACTGATAGGTATTAACAATTTCTTCTAGCTTCTTGATTGATTCCAGCATGTTCTTTAATACAGCATCGTCATTTGCATACTTTGAAGCATCCCTGATAAAAGGATACACATTAGAGAGCATCAAGGGATCACAAAAGTATTGAATCGCCACGGAAAGAATGTTCTAAAGAAGCTCTAAAGAGTATTCATGAAAGAAAATGGGATCCATGGGGAGAAAGAGGGTAAGATAATTGGCAAAGTAGTAGTGGGGTAAAGCATTTAAATAGGACTTGAGTCAGGTAGTTAATGTGCCGATTCAAATCCCTTGGGAAGTTGGAACATGTTAGCATGATAAATGCGGTAATTATCTGAAGTCGAAGCGATACGTCCCCAAGATTATTGAGAATAAAAGTTTCAATACTACCTTATAATAATAAGTTTAATTCACTGATTGATGAATCAGATTGATCGACAAATCATAAGAAATCTTGGATGGTTGTGTAAAAAGAGTTAAAAAGAAAAAATTTTCTAGCCTAATTAGCAAGCTATGGTGAAAGGAAACCAAGATTTCATTAATGGAGGACCTCTGGTCAAATTACATAAACATAAAAAAAGTGGGAGTAACAGATAAAAACGGCCCTATCGACCGTCAACTAGAAGAAAAAAAACATAAAGAGGTCCGGCCAATTAGAATTTTAGGCATGCCTTTCTTTAACTTGTTGAAATGAAAAACGGCATGTTTCTTTTCCACCTCGAAAGTTTCTCTTTAGACTTTCCATTGTGCCCCCTCATAGAGAAATATGGGGACAAAGGCTAAGACCTACTCGACATGGCAATTGGCTTTAGCAACTTCATGTTCTGCCTCAAGTTTGCTTGAGTACGTTTTTGGTACTCAGAGATTTGATGATCCAAGAAAGAGATAAGTTCAGTTGGGGTAGCAGAATCTTTCGGAGAATAGGACTTCTTCTTGTCTTCAAGTTCTGCTAAAATCTCTCCCTGCTGGACTTGGAACATTCGTAGCATCGTTCAATTGAAATTATGGACTCAGAATCCATCAGAGTCGGTCTTCCCATATTCGTTGCAGGGTGAAAGCAAGCGAAATCGTAACGGCCTTTAGGCTGGTTTGTTGGTGTTGATATTTGGCGATCCTTTAGATCTCAAACTCAAGGTAAAAATATTTTTCCCCTAGATCGTGTAATTCTTATAAGATTACCAAGATGTCACAAAGATACTTAGTACCAGTCATCACGACTGGCATGTTATGAAGAAAGACTCCAATGTCAAACCAAAGGGAAGAATGGCCATAGTCAGGAAGGCCAAGTTCTAAGATTTCCTTGAGAAAAGATTTTACTTGAGCTAGGAATTCAGGCATGGTTTGAGTGGAATCCATCAACATCAATTGAAGGATAGATGAAAAGATTCAATACAGATGAAATGCTAATGAAAATCCATTTAAATAGAAGAAAGTGCGACCTTCAGCCGTAAGCCATGTCGCCATGACAACTGAAACGTTGTGATGCTTCGGTTTTTAGAAGTTAAACAGTTATGACATTAATTCTAGGGGCACGACCTTTCAAGTGCAGTATGCCACATCGAGGAAAATTTAAAACACATGCATCAAATAATAAAGAAAAACGGAAAGGTAATATTTGACTAGAAAAGAAGAAAAAATCGTTAATTGTTTAAAAATCAAAAGAATTAAAATGGGTTAGTATTCTCTAATTTGACGTTCCCTTTCTCTCTTCTTGGAAATCATCCTCTGTCGTTTCATAGCCGATCGTCTAGTTTCTATAATTGAATTGGCTTGAACTATGGTCGATACTATTAAGAATTGGATTGATTGAGTCATCTGGGCATGAACTTCCTTTGCTTTATTAAGATTTTGCCTCACCATGTCAAGCTGGGCTCCAAATCAGCCTACTGTTGTGTTAGATTGGAAACCATTGTGGCCGATTGATGAAATTTAACATACTCAACTGATAGTTTTTCCCTAGCTAGAGCAGCTTCTAAGACTTATGCAGTAGCATCTAAAAAGACTGTTTCAAGATGATCGAGGATGGACCCAAGCTCGCACATTTCTTTCATTACATCTAAGAACGTACTCCCTCAATATTGGAAGTTGGACATGAGCTCAGCATTGTCACTGGAAGATACCTGATATCGCTCAATTAGACTAGACATCGTTTCGACTATGTCCATGGTCATAGGCTCGGTCGAACAAGAGTGCATTAATGCTCTGATTTCCCCTAGGAGCTCACTGATGCCAACTGAAGTTACGGGAGATTCTGGTATTAAGATTTCATGAGAATCACGCTGATCCAGACTATTTAAGATTTTCTTAATTTCGAGGGTATCTTCTTCTGAGTTTATGATCTGCCTTGATTCAAGTATAGCCTAAGCAGAAGTAGGCACAATTGGTTGAGGGCTGAGAGCTTCATCAGTAACATGATCGGTTAGTTCTGCTTGGGATGGAGGACTTTCATTTTCTGATGAAAGGATAAGGCGACGACGGTGGTGACAGGGGGTGGAAATAGGCTGTGAAGATGTTGATGGGGTTGAAGACTGGGGTGTTGTTGGTTGAGATTGAGGTGTTGTTATGGCTGGCAAGGATTAGATGGTAGTTGTAAGGCCGATCTCACTTTCAAGTTCTAGTATGACTGTTGAAGAGGTTGGCCTTATTGGATCTTCAGTAGTCCCCATCGGCGGTGTAGCAGCCGAAGGCATATCATTGCAATTGGTAACAGTGTCTTCTTCTTAGGAATCTGTTGCAGGCTCAAATTGCGTTACTTTGATAGACGCTATGCGTGTGGAAGCAACAAAGTGGAGTAACTAGAATTATGGCTAAGTCCTAGAAGGGGTGGATTAGGACTTTTTTTTAAGTCTTTTCGCCTACTTATATTAATCTAACAATACAAGCTAAGTAAGAAAGAACACTTCGACTTCCAAGCGTAAGTGGGTCCAATCACAAGACTAGCATATGGATAAGCAATAAGCTACCTAGTCTAAGCATGCATAGATTAACAAAAGATTAAACTAATCAAGCATCTAATCTATGCAACCTATGTAGACTATATAAGGATGGATCATATGAGCTCAAGTTTACACTAATTAGTGAACATACATCTTGTGTGTGAATCGTTGTTATAAAAGGACACCTCTACTCTCGTCTAAACACATTGTAGAAGGGTTCTACAGTCACTGGAGATGGAGATGATCAAATTGGAGAGTCTATAACTCCTCCGACTAGGGTTTTATTTAATTTTTCTTATGTTTTCAGTAGTTTTTCTTTTGTTTTCTAGTTCAATCATGACAATTATTGGCTAAACCTCTTAGCTAGGACTAATAGGTGAAGCTTGTAGTTAGTTTTGATGTTTAATTCGTTTATGAAATTACGTCGGTAGTCTAACGTGACACCTTCGTATCTACTTGTCGAAGCTCAGAGCAGAGCAAGTAGTATTATGGCTAAGTCCTAGAGGGGGAGGGGGGTGATTAGGACCTTTTTAAAACCTTTTCGCCTAATTATGCATTTTAAAATTTTTAACTAAGTAAGCAATTAAGACTTCGGATTCCAAGCCTAAGTGGGTCCAATCACAAGACTAGCATATTGTTTAAGCAATAAGCAACCTAGTCCAAACATGCATAGATAATCAAATGATTAAACAAATCAAGCTCCTAATTTATGGAAGCTATGTAGACTATGAGAATGGATCAATGAGCTCAAGTCTACACTACTAGTGAAAGTACATCTTGTGTGTGGATGTGCCTATCTAGTGCCTAGCATACATTTCTATCAAGCATTCATAATTAAATAATTAAACATACAGTGCTAAGATAACAATGTGCTCAATTTAATCACAAACACAAGCATGTATAGTGGTTCGAGTTTGGGTCTACTCCACTCTCGGTTCAAGTACTCAACCCCTTTGAGTACATCGACATTCACTAGGGAGTTTAAATCTGGTTCTTCCCAACCAAGGTGTTTTAAATTGGATCCACCCAATCGGAGAGTTTACAGGTTCCTCCCAACCTACACGTTCGCACCTATGTTGGTGGCTCCCCTTGGAGACTTGTTTATGCCCGCCAAATGTGCCAAGAAACGACAAACATCCCTAAGATTTATGCTGGACAAACATGCCAAGGAACGACAAATGTCCCTATGCTTTCTATTGAGCTTCCAATTTATACATATCCTAGCCCATTATGCATTGCATCTTATGCATGATTTGCATGTTAAAAGGTTTATCTAATGCATGTTTTGTGGATGTAGGAATGAGAGAAGGATTACACCAAATTGATGTTCAAAAGACCACATTTAGATGGTCCTTGATGATGATCCAAGGTGGGTTAAAGATGGAATAAGAAAGAAGGAGATAAGAGAGAGAAAGAACTAAAAGAAATAGAAGATAGATCGGTTTAGACTGGTTGGCCATCCATCTCTACCGGTCAATACCGGTCGGTCAATAGGTAGCCAGTGTAATTTGCTGAAATTCAACAACTTCTTCAGCAAGCTCAAATTTTTGAGGTGCAAGTGAGTAAGTATTGCGTAATTCTGGAAGATTCTGAGGCCGTAGGGCCTCTCTACTATAAAAGGACACCTAGGGGTGGATCTAAAGACATCATAGAAGGCTTAAGAAGTCGTGGGAGGTGAAGGAGATCGCTGTAGAGCGTCTGTAACTCCTCCAAACTCAGTTTTTCTATGTTTTTCATTAGTTTTCTTTGAGTTTTAGTTTAATGGTTAGCTAAACATCTTAGCTAGGGCTAAGAGGTGAAGCTTTTAGTTGTTTACAATGTCTAATTCAAATTAGTTCAAGTACTTTTGATTTTATGAAGAACATTCTAGTTCTAGTTTGAAATAAAATTAGTATTTTTAGTTAATCTTCTATCTCTTATGATTTCTCTTACATGGGATGTTTTGATTACTGAGATTGCTTAATGGGGTATTGATTGATAGGATTTTAGGTTGTAGAGATCCTACATTCATCATGATATGTTGGATGCTAGAGGATCTTACAAACTAAGTTTCCTAAGAGCTTATCTAGAACTAAACTAAAAGGGGTTCTTCTCTTTTGATTTAATCAGAAATAGGTGTTTATGTATTGATTTTGGTTCAATAGAAGTTTAATTCATGCTTCTAAATCAAGTCTAGTGACAAGGTTTGAGGAAGAATCATGAATGTGATCTTGCTTGTTTTGTGAAGGATTGGGTTGTATGATTGAATACACCCAATGCCTTAGTTATTTATGAGAGAACTATATCAGTGGATGATTCATCTATATTAGATGCATTATGATGATTTGATTGCTCTATATTACGATTGGCTAGGGATAGAACTCCGATTCCAATTGAGTGATTGGCTTGAATGATTTGAATTGGCATTATGAATGATTATTAGTGGATCCTTAGCGCTCTAGTGTTTATTTTCTTGATTTAGTTCTTAAGTAAATAGATTTATGTTCTTAATTACCATCCATCATTACAAATCTAAATTTAGCTTATCCTAGACGACAATCCCTGAGGATCGACCTCGGTCTTAGCGAGAATTATTACTGCATCGCAGCCTTGTGCTTGAGGCGAGCAAACACTTTTGTCTCAACTAACAAGCCAAGGATCGATAAACGACCCTAAGTTCGAGTTTGAGAAACAAACTCTACACTCAATTCCCACAGGGAAAAGAGTGGATGGACTCAACATAAATGACAACCTTACTTGTAAGATTTAAGCCCCGTGTAGCACCACTTCTCCTTGCTTCTTCTCGCTCTCCCATGCTCGAATAAGCATCCCTTGTTGTTGAGCCTTGAATTCTATATATTCTAGCCCCATTTCATCACATACTATGGATGATTCCTATGTTTAAAGACCTATCTAATGCATGTTTTTTATGTTTGTATGAATGAGAGAGTGACTTCGCCTAATTGGTATTAAAAGGCATCATTGAGGATGATAGATGATGAGTTAAGAGAAGAGAGAAGAAGCAAGGAGAAGTGAAGAAGGAACAAAGAAAAAAATCAGTAAAATTATTGGGTCTGACCGGTCATGACCGGTCGACCATACTATAAGCCACCTTGCTGCACCACTTGAGCTCGCTGGACTAAAGGCTAGACTGGTCAACCACTTGTAATTTGAAAAATCAGTAGCTTCCTCTTTAAGCTCTGAAAATTCCTACACACTACATAAGTATTGCTCAAAATCTAGAACGTTCTGAGGCAGTGGAGCTTCGAATCTATAAAAGGACACCTAAGGTTGGATCTAAACTCATCATAGAAGGTTTAGGAAGTCGTGGGAGGTGAAAAGGATCATCGTGGAGTGTTTGTAACTCCTCCAAATCTGATTTTTTATGATTTTTTATGTTTGTAACTCCTCCGAATCTAGTTGAAGTATGATAATGCTCGGTTAGAACCTCTTAGTTAAGGCTAAGAGGTGAAGCTTGTAGCTAGTTTCAATGTTGAATTCATTTATTTCAAGTACCTTTACTTAAGTTTGGATTTTTAAGTTTTAGTTTGAATAAAGTATGGAATTTTTTATGTTTTATGAGAGTTCATGTACTTCGAATATGAGTTCCTTGCAATTCTCTAAGATTACCATGTTTGGATTGATTAGAATTGAATTGTAATAACCCTGGAGTATGCCATGATATCTTGGTATGGCTGTTACTTCGAAGGCTACAAGTTCAAGTTCTATGTGCTTCATTAGAACCAGAATCTGATTTTCTGACTTAAGTGGGATTATTTGTGATTGAATGCCTAATCTTCCAATTAGATGAGAGCTAGAACTTCAATTCAAGTTGTATTTATGCTTAAATGAATGGATTTACATTGGACTACTAGAAGTAGATCTTTAAAGCCTTAGTTTTTTTTTAAAATCTCGGATTTTCCTCTACTTAGCTTTCTATTTACTTCTAATTTCTAAAACTGAAATTCCAAAACTATTTAAATTGAAGTTATTAGAATAATTTGGATTGTTTATTGTTATTCTTTGTGGATCGACCTTGGTCTCACCGAGAATTATTACTACATTGCAACCTTGCACTTAGGGAAGCAAATACTTGTGCTCCCCTGATCGTTGATGTCATTGCGTTGCCACTGCTTCAGCTCCACGATCAGCTACCTTACATACAATGCTTTGACGGAGATGCCCAAGTTGCTAGGAGGTGCTGAAACCTCTACAAATGGTAAGAAATGGGTTTCCTAGAGGAATATTGTTCGCTTCCCCAAGTGTAGGGTTGCGATGTAGTAATAATTCGGTAGAGACCGAGATCATTCTCAGGGACTTGTTAAGAATTCACAAAACTGCTTCTAATATTCTCTACTTGAGAGCTAACCAAACAGATTTATAGAATTGAATGTAGATATGATTCTTAAACTAAAAGTGAATGTAATCAATATAAGAAAGCACTAGGGGTCTTGGGGTCCAAGGATCCACTTGTAGCAATACTCAATGCAGACTTCGCTGTGGTTTCCCAATTACACAACTAGAATTGAAATAAAATCCTATCTAGTCAGATGATAGAGCGGTTGTAACATACAATCTATCATATGTGCAATTATAAACATGATTCCCTCAATTCAAGTTAGGACTTGAGCACACTCAATTGCATACGTCAATCCTAGTTCCAATAGGTTAAGATCACAATCATAATCATCATCATACTCTGTCACAAAGCACAATTAGATCATAATTTGAACTTCATTCAAATCGCAGATACAATCAACACATTATTCAGAAATAGAACAAAAAATAGAACTTTGGTTGAAGTTCCCACATGCAATTCCAAGTCTAGAGCGTATTGAATCCGATTCCTCAGAGCGTACAGGTTTAGAACTGTGCAAAACCATTAAGAACTCAAGCAATTCTTCGAAAAATCCAAGAGTCATCATAAGACTAAGAAAAACTACTTAGAACTTTATTCAAACTTCTATAAACCATTGTTCTTCAATAAATCCAATTTGAAACCAACATAAAACGAATTAAAGCATCTTAGATTCACTACAAGCTTCACCTCTTAGCCCTAGCTAAGAGGTTTAGCCGTTCATGATCCAAAGAAGCATGAAAACAACTAAAAAGATAAAACTAGAAAAGACAAACTAGGAGAAGTTGTGGAACTCCAAATCCGACTTCCACCGCCTCCCACCTTCGTAGATCTCTTCTAGGATACCCTAGCTACGTCCCCTAGGTCCCCTTTTATAGTGGAGAGGCTCTACCGCCTCAGAATCTTCCAGAATTGCGCAATACTTACGCACTTGCGCCTTAAAAATCGGAGCTTGCTGAAGAAGTTACTGAATTTCAACAAATTACAATGACTACCTGTTGGTAGACCGGTCTAGACCGGTCAAACTGGACTGGCCGACCAGTCTAGCCTGTTCTATGAACAGTCCAGCGAGCATTATGAGGAGGGAAGACCTTGGCCAACCGGTCTTAACCGGTCGGCCTCTTTGTATGTTGTGTCCAGAGGGTTAGCAGGGAGTGGCCGACCAGTCATGACCGGTCTAGCTTGATTTCCTTCAATTTTTCTTCTTTCTTTCTTCTCTCTTCTTCTCTCTCTGCTTTCTTCTTTCTTTGGCCCATCTTGGGTCTTCATCCAAGGCTCCTAATTAGATCTTTTTAGTCATCAATTGGGCGGAGTCCCTCTCATTCCTACGATCATAAAACCACGCATTAGAATAGTCTTTAAGCTTGAAAACCATGCATAGTTAGTGATGAAATAAGTTTAAAATATATACATTTAAGCACTCAACAAATATACCTATTAGGACTCCTAGGTGGTATTTAAACAAAGGATATACCAATGATTAATGTGTCTAAACTCTTAGGAATCAAGAGGGAACAAGTTCATTCTCATTTTAGCATTGAATGCCTTAAGCTTGTGATGAATCATAAGAAGAATGACTTGCAATGGGTTTGGAATAGAGCCTCTAATGGTCTTCAACAATGGTGGCTTCTATCTCCTCAAAATCCCTCTCTTACGCTAAAAAAATGAATCCCCCAACTGTAACGCCCTCAAATTTCGGCTATCGTGGATAACACGATGGGCCGAGTTCCCGGGTGTTAAGCTAAATGTACTAGGGGTTTATTTCCCACACTTCTTTTTAATTCACATATTCATGGCATTTATAACACAAATGACGGAAATCAATGTTCTTATTTCATGTTTTTCTATTCTACGTTATCAACATAATGTCCTTAGATCATACAAATTATATAATATTATACTTTCTAGTCTCCATGGGAGGCTTGTTACAAGTTACACGAAAATAAATTTACTCTACAAAGACAATAAACATAATCCATCTTCAAGCCGCTTCGGCTTCATCTTCCATCATTAACCGCCATGAAACTTCATACACTTCAATCTGTATGTCGAGTTCGTCTAATGGATCGTTACTTGCAACAATCTGGTGGTGTTTTACAACACCATCCTAGGAGGGAGTGAGTTGCTCACGATCAACTCAGTGAGAGTTACCCCCCTAAGATTAGTATAATAATATCCAAACATAATCATACCCAACCAAAACATACATGAGAAAATCTTATTTAATGCAATGCATGATATGCATGCTCTGGCTAAGGCACCCCGACTAGATGAGACAGGACTTATTCCAACTCTTCTCACTAGCCACTAGTCACCAGAGTCCACGATGAAGTAGGTAATTCCACAACTTCATGTCAACAAACCCAGACAACGGAGGTGATGGGCACCCATCCCCCTACCACAAGTTAGCGCCGCAGCGCTCGCAAGGCTGACCCACCAAGTCGGGTCTAGTGAATGCATGATTAGTTCCACCTTTAATTACATAGTTTAACATCCAGCCAATTTAATAATGTTAACGACTAATGATCACTCCTTACCTCAATTAGTTTAAGGAAGCTCAAGGTCACTATGGGATGCTCGTCACCCAGCATAGGCCGACAGCTCAGGCTTAGTGGCCCATACCACCAATCCTGGCTCATGAAACTTTTCGTATTCATCAATCTCATTCCTCAAAGGGTCCACCACAGATAACATATCAAACAAGGATCCCTCGGCACATATCCAACAATGCACACAGTGGTGACCAACTCAACATCATGGCATATATAACCAACAACACATCCACGGTAATGCCAACACTTAATCCTCAACGTCAAGGCATATCATTTAATAATACACATGGTGATGCCAATTCTTACTACGTACAACCAATAGGCACATTTATTCAAAAATACCCACATGGTCATGGCAACATAACAAGGCTCGTACGGGCTTCATCTCTTTACATCAAACGGTTATATCATTACGGGATTAAGGGGCGTTCATTAAGATAACATCCATTTACATAATCCCATAGCAAACAACATATTAATCATCATAAGCATGTAACAACGTAAATCAAGCATAGTCTCCACATAAGCATGTACATTATCATAGTTCTTTTTCCAACCATTTAAGCATAATTCATACATTAAAATTCAGCGTACACAACAAGGAATGCCACACAATTCATAATCACATGAAAAGATTTCAACAAGCACAATTTCAAGAAATCACACAACAAACTCCTAATTTTCTAAACAGGAAATCAACTTAAAAATTTGATATTACTGTAACTGGGCTTAAAGGAAATCATCACCTCTTGAGGTTGGTTGGTTTAAGACGTTGCTAGGGCTGTGTGATTCTCCTTAGGTCCATATCCTATGACGTTTAAAGAAAAATATGAAATGAGGGTGTAACTTGATAAGTTCTCACCATTATGATCATCTAGGTTTAGAATCATATCTAGGGTTAGGGTTTAGGCTTGATCTAGGGATCAAAATAAGGGTTAGTGGGCCTTACCTTACTTAGCAGTGGGGTGACTCGATAACTCGGCTGAGTTGACTCAGTTCAACTCGTGTAACACCCCAAGATTTCGGCTCCCGTGTACATCACGACGGCCGAATTCCCAAGGTTATTTAGAATGTGTGAAGGTTATACCCCTTACATAATTTTCACACAAACATGCACATTTCATACTATTTGAAAAATCATAAGCAAGACAGTGAAACCAAACTTATATATTATTTCATTAACTAAACTAAATAATCAAACCATGTAACCATCATTCAATCAAACACCATGTTCATAACTACGTCCTCCCATTGGGACTTATTACAATTTCAAATACTAAATAAATGCTAGAACTATGAATGATTATGCGGTCTCGTCTTCCACCATCTGCTCCCACGAGCCATCATAATCGTCTCCTTGAGGCTCGGGCTCCCGAGGATCGTTACCTACATGTTCTAAATTATTTTCACAAAACACCGTCAAAAGTGGTATAGTGAAGAACTACTTTAAGGTTAGAAATAATAATCGCATAAAAATCATAACAAAACATCCATTATTCTTTCTTAATTCAATGCATGATAATGCATGACCCAGCGTAGGAATCCTTAGACATGCCGCCAGGGGTTTTGGGACACGCAAGCCCATAATTTTACCCGACCACGTGAGAAACGGGACGCTCATAACCCAAATCCACACGTGACAGTGTATGGGAGAAGTAGGACGCTCTAGCCTATTCTCAAATCCATACACCCACATGGAGCCACGTGCATGCATGAGTTAGCCATTCTTTATTATTATTTCCAATTTACACCAAGCCACTTATCGTCTAACCAACCTTTGGTACCACCACATCCTTCCTTATGGTTCATTACTCATCAAAATAGTCGTAACCGACGCATCACATCCCAGGATGGCGGCCCGTACTATTAAGCTTCATAACAACCATACTCAACTATCGTCTTATGGAGATCCTTAACAACTTTAGGAATAATAATAATAATAGAAAATATAATAATAATAGTAGTAATAAATGGATTTAACAACCACTTAATCGGGCGATCTTGATAACACCACCACAGATCAGGGTGGCCACTTAACCGGACAAGCTAAAAGCATCGTCTCAGGTTAGGGCAACCTCTTAACCGAGTGTTCCGATATCCATCATCATAGATCAGGGTCCATCCATATATATAAAAGGAATATAGCAATATAAGAATCTTCATTAGACAATCATAACTATTCTTTATACAGTATAAAAAGAAAGGTGGTCCCTTTAAAGATGGTTACACAAATCTCATATGTGCAACAAACATAATTCTATTCCTTACTATTCTCCAAGTCCAATGAATATCCTCATCACCATGAGATGGAAAAAAAAGTATCTAAAAGCATTCATATATAGCTAACTAAGGAGAGAATAAATAAACACATGTAAACAAAAAAAATACATAAGAATTATCAATCTACAAAACATGAAATTATTAATCCAATCTTAAATGAGTTCTCACCTTATGATCTTCGACTTATTAGAGATATAAGATGATGAAATAATAGCAAGATGGTACTCTCTCTCTCTCTCTCTCTCTCTCTCTCTCTCTCTCTCTCTCTCTTTCTCTTTCTCTCTTTCTCCCTCTCTCAAATTCGTGGGTGGGGTCACATTTGGCTAAGAGAGGCCCTATATATAGAGGTAGGGTTAGAATTAGGGTTTGGATGTACGTAGTAGAAATATGGAGAGGGATGAGCACGCGGGGTCTTGTGTAACAACCTCTCGAGGTGGGTTTCTCAAATCTTAATATTCGGATGATCTTTGATAAATTCCAATCCGTTCATCTTATCAAGCTCGAAGAGTAGAGTCAGAATACATAAATTTCTTAATGATCCACATTCTAGATTGGCCGATCGTTAAAAATGGCCTAACGGGTGCTAAAATGGGCTATATCTCAATTAATGGTCTACGCTTGATGATCAGGGCCCAAATTTTGGAAAAATATGTAGTCATGATAGGAAAACAATTGTACAAAGTTTAGTGGTTGATTGATGGTGAGAAATGCCTAGATCTGAAATTCCAACTTTTGGCGGAAAAAGGAAGGGGCTGGCTTTGTGGTTCAACAGTGTAAGATTGTAGATCGGGGTCCAAATTTTGTGTAAACTCGTAGTCATATGAGTATAATGGGTGGTCCAAATTTGAGAAGTGATTGATGGTGAGAAGTGGGTAAATTAAAAGGTTCAAATTTGAGAAGAGTTGGTAACTCGTTAATTTCTAGAACGGGATAACTTCGCACATAAGAAAGAGGCTTATCAATGTGGGGCAATCAAATCACACTATTGGTCCATGATAAAGACGATCTAAGTCACTCATATGAAGAGAAATATTCGACTACGACTAACCGTCTACTTATTCGATGGACATGAAAATCAAGGGTTAAGGGCTGATTTGACAATTGGACCACTTCTACTATGATTTAAAGGCTGAAATTTGATGTGTATGGTTAGTATGTGTCCAAAAGCTCAAATCCAAGATTTTGCGTAAAAGTGATCGTCGGAAACTATAATACTTAAAAATGGCATCTTAACTTAAGTTTAACTAATGGCATTTTCATAATTTTTGCAAATATTCGAGTTTAACGAAATCTAACTCTTCTACATTATTAATGAGGTCATTTTAAGCAACTTTAATAAAGGGTATTCCATATGATCTCCTACGGATGTCCCGTTATTTGAATTTTAATATCAATGGCCGGTATTTAATATAAAAAAAATAGAAATAAATTTCAGAAAATTTTAAAATAATTACGGTAAATTCGGGGCGTTACAACTCCCCCCACCTTAAAACTAAACTTCGTCCTCGAAGTTACCTGAATGTACGGCGAAAAGGTGTGGATAAACTTTCTTCATTTCTTCTTCGGTCTCCCAGGTTGCTTCATCTTCTCCGTGAAACGACCATACAACTTTTACTAGTGGAATGACTTTCCTTCGCAGTACGTGCTCTTTTCGGTCCATGATACGCAGTGGTTCTTCGATGTATGACCCGTCACTACGTACTTCGATCTTTTCCCATTCGATCACGTGAGCGTCGTCTCTGTTGTACTTCCTCAACATTGATACGTGAAAAACATTATGGACGTTTGCTAGCTGTGGGGGCAAGGCCAGACGATAGGCTACTTCACCAACTCGTTGGAGAATCTGAAACGGTCCGATGAAACGCGGAGCTAACTTTCCCTTCTGTCCGAACCTCAGCATTCCTTTCATAGGCGATATCTTTAAAAATACATGATCCCCTTCTTGGAACTCCAGATTCCGTCGTCGGTTATCTGCATAACTCTTTTGCCTGCTTTGAGCTACTTTTAGGCGCTTCCGAATGATGTCAATCTTTTCTAAGGTAATTTGAACAATTTCCGGCCTAATCAAGCTTCGATCTCCTACTTCGGCCCAACATTGAGGCGTGCGACAAGGGCGACTATACAGTGCTTCAAATGGTGCCATACCTATACTTGCCTGAAAGCTATTGTTATAAGCAAACTTTGTCAGAGGTAGGTAATCTTCACAACTTCCCTTAAAGTCCAACACACATGCTCGCAACATATCTTCCAGAATCTGGTTCACATGTTCCGTCTGACCATCCGTCTGTGGGTGGTAAGCTGTACTATACTTGAGCGACGTTCCCATAGCTTGTTGCATCTTTGACCATAATGATGACGTATAGCGTGAATCTCTATCTGATATAATCGATACCGGTACCCCATGTAAACGTACAACTTCTTTCACATACAACTCCGCCAATTCTGATACCTTCGCCGACACTCGGGTCGCAACAAAGTGAGCTGATTTGGTGAGGCGATCTACTATCACCCAAATGGCGTCATGATTCTTTCTCGACTTGGGTACACCCGTGATGAAGTCCATAGTAATGTGCTCCCACTTCCACGTAGGGATCTTCGGTTGTTTCAACAATCCTCCTGGCTTTTTGTGCTCGTCTTTTACCTGTTGACACGTGAGGCACTTAGATACGTATTCTGCGATCTCTCGCTTCATGTTGTTCCACCAGTACTACCTCTTCATGTCCTGATACATCTCGTGCTCTCCGGGTGAATCGTTAACTTCGAGCGATGTGCTTCGTCCATCACTTCCTTCTTCAAACTTAGTTTATTTGGCACACATAGACGGTCGCGAAAACGTATGCCTCCATCTGATCCAATTCGCCAATCTACATTTCTTTCATCGGCCATAAATTTTGTCATTATTTCCGGCAATTCGTCGTCTTGGTTCTGAGCATCAATGATTTTACGCATCAAGGTCGGTTCTACTACAATATTATTCACTTTCACTACTTGGCTCCCAATGTTTAATTTTACATCAAAATCTTTTATAAAATTTAGCATTTCCCACTTCTTGAGGATGCAAGACATTGTTGTCTCATTCACCTTCTTCCTAGTGAGGGCATCGGCCACTGCATTAGCTTTCCCAGGATTATAGCACAACTCTATTTGAAAATCCTTAAGTGTCTCCATCCACCTTCGTTGATGCATATTCAGATCTTTCTGCTGAAATAAGTACTTCAAGCTCTTGTGGTCGGTGTTTAACTTGAATTGTTCCCCATACAAATAATGTCTTCAAATCTTCAAGGCAAAGATCACAGCTGCTAATTCTAGGTCGTGTGTGGTATAGTTCTATTCGTGTGGTCTCAATTGGCGAGAGGAATAAGCTATTACTTTATCTGCTTGCATCAATACACAACCCAAGCCTGCAAGTGAGGCATCAGTATGGACTACAAATTCTACTCCTTCAGGCAATACTAGAACTGGGGCTGTTGTTAACAATTCTTTCAGTCTTTGAAAAGCTTCTTCTGCCTTCGTGCTCCAGACAAAGCGAGTATTCTTCCTACTTAACTCGGTCAAGGGGCGAGCGATCTTTGAGAATTCTTTGATGAAACGATGATAGTATCCTGCGAGCCCTAGGAAACTTCGCACTTCGGTGACTGAGGTAGGTTGGATCCATTGGCGGACCGCCTCAACTTTGGACTGGTCGACTGCTATCCCATCGTGAGTGACTACATGACTAAGGAACTTCACTTCTTCTTCCCAAAAATCACATTTCCTTAACTTAGCATATAATTGGTTGTCCTTTAGTGTCTGCAGAGCTATTCTTAGATTCTCGGCGTGCTCTTCCTTACTCTTTGAGTATATGAGGATATCATCGATGAAAACAATAACGAATTTATCTAGGTAGGGCTTGAATACATGGTTCATCATGTCCATGAATACTACTGGGGCATTTGTCAATCCGAAGGGCATGACAACAAACTCATAATGTCCATACCTCGTTCTGAATGCCGTTTTGGAAATATCTGCATCTCTCACTCTTAGCTGATGGTACCCGGACCTTAAATCAATCTTCGAAAAGAACTGGGCTCCTCTTAACTGGTCAAAAAGATCATCAATGCGCGGAAGAGGATACTTGTTCTTAATAGTGGCTTGGTTCAACTTTCTATAATCAATACACAGGCGAAGCGAACCATCCTTTTTCCGTACAAAGAGGACAGGTGCGGCACAGGGAGATACGCTGGGGCGAATAAATCCTTGCTCTAGGAGTTCTTCTAACCGTTTCTTCAATTCTTGCAATTCTACAGGAGCCATACGATACACTGCCAATGCTATAAGTGCTGTACCGGGCACAAGATCAATGGCGAAATCTACTTCACGCTTCGGGGGTAGACCAGGAATATCTTGGAATACTTCAAGGAATTCAGCTACTATGGGGATTTGGTCGACAGATAGCTCAACCGATTCTCTGACGCACATCAACCGTTCGATTACTTCCTTCCTCTTCTTACCTTGGAACACTACCAGGTCGTGGCTCGGGAGAGACAATGATATGGTCTTGGCATGGCAATCCAAGTTCACCCGGTGCTTAGAGAGCCAGTCCATTCCCAAGATCAGGTCGAAGTTCTTCATGTTCAATACAACTAGATTTGCTTCGAATTTAACTCTGCCAATGGTTAAAGGACACCTTCGACATTCCTTTCTTAGTTCTACAATTCGACCGATAGGTGTTGCTATGACCACAGATTCACCTAAGCGTTCTACCTTTAAGTTTAATCGAGCTACAACTAATGCAGCAATAAAAGAAATGGAGGCACCGCTATCAAATAAGACAATTACTGGATCATCGGCGATAAAGATAGTACCTTCGATGGCGTGGGGGTCTTCTTCCACATTATCTGGTGGAGCCATAGCACAGAGACGTCCTTGTTGCTTTTGGTTTGGATTTGGTGCTTCTCTCTTCTGCATTTGAGGACGGGCTGCTGCAGGTGGTCTGGGTGCTTGATTCTGTTGTTGTGGTTGACTCCCCTTAGGCTGGGAGGCATTCTTCTCATCTGCAGCCTTCTTGAAACAATTGATGGCCTTGTGTCCTAGCTTTCCGCAGTAGTGACAGTTGAAGGGGTCCCGGTTCTGTTGCTGATTGGTTGGTGCAAGTCTTGGCCTCTTGTCAGGAATGGAAGGTGGGTTTGGTACTGCTCTGCTTTTCTGGCCTACTTGTCTTGTTTGATTTCGTTGCTGGATATAGCGTTCAGTGTCTTTCTCAGTGATCATTGCTCGATCTATGATCTCTTCATAAGTACGCAGCTTCACTATGCTAATCTTTAACCGAATACTAGGTCTCAAGCCTTCCTGGAATTTGTGGATCTTGTAGTCCAGGTCTTCTACTGCTGAGGGTAGGTAACTTGACAACTCAGCGAATTTGTCTTCATATTGGGCTACGGTGAGGTTACCTTGCTCTAGTTTCAGGAATTTAGGCATCTTCTCTTTCCTATATGCTTCAGGGAAAAACTTGTTACAAAACTTGGCATGGAAAGTGTCCCACGTCCACTGGAATCCTTCTGGGACTCTTCTTTTTGCTGCCTGCCGCCAAACGTAGGCCGCCCCCTCTAATAGGTATGTAGCTAGGGTCACTCGGTGTTGCATGGGGCAAGCCAGGGTGTCCAGTGCCTTAGCCACTTGCTTAAGCCAATAATCCGCCTTGGTAGGGTCAGGGTTTCCATGAAACTTCTCAGGATGTAGCTTCAGGAATTTCTCAATCAGGATGGTTTCTTCAGGAAGCATGAACCGAGGTTGATTTGGCGGAGGGGCCTGTCTACGTGCTAGGGGTACTTGAAATGTTTCAGGTTGATTTTGGGGTGTTGGTGTAGTTGTTTGAGTTCCCACTGGAGGCGGAGGTACGGTTTGAGTAAAGGTTGGAATCGGAGTTTGGCCAGGGGTCACGATCGTTATCAGTTGCTCAAGGGTGGCCTGGTGTTGGGTTTGTTGCTCATGTTGTTGGGCCTGTTGTTGCTAAATGATACCGGTGAGACGATCGAGTGCGCCTAACATGGCTTCCCAAGGTTGTAGAGCATTAGAGTTTCCTCCCACTGAAGTCATTGGTGGATTTGTATTAGGATTCGCATTGTTAGCCATGGGTGGTGACTCAGGCTGGGGTGAGGCCGCAGAAACGTTTCTTGAAGATTTTCTCTTAGGGGCCATCAAGATGGAAATAAGTGTTCTATAGGTTAGAGGTCACTTCTAAGGTGAAAACTAATGAACTCAAATCAGAAAGTTGGAGTTAGAGGTTCACCTAGCTCATAGTTTGGGAATCTGATACCCAGGACCTGATCGCGCTCTCGGATTTTTTTTCTCTCAAACCGGAAGTCTTTTTCCTTTGAAATTTGGAGGGTAGATAGATGATTAGGTGGGGAATACTTAAAATTTTTCTAAGAATAAAAATATCATGATAAAGTATAGTTCTGACCCCCACAAGTCTGAAAAACGTAACAGATCAGCAGACTTTTACACAACATATGTGCTATTTCCAGAATTTTCCTGGTTTAATTACACATCGGATTGATCTAAAATTTTATATGAATACTGAGGACTGAGTTAGGAATCTCCAGAAAAATTTATAAAATTTTATGAGATCTAAAAATACGTTTTCTAATGTCATAATTACAGATGGGTCTAAAAATCTGCCCTAATTGAAATAATTAGAAATAAAATAGTTACTCCTAATTATTTATGGAGAAAATTCACAAGATTCAATGAATTAAGGATTCAAATATGGGGAATAGATGAGATCCCCAAATGTTAAAAAAAAATGAAAATTGCTTTCCAAAAAAAATCCTAAAATGTTGAGATTTCTAAGTTCCACGACTACCCTAGTAAATTTCAAGGAACCTAACTGTAGGTCTCTAAGTTCATAACATTACATACCATTAATAGGATTGAATCTAAATAATTTGTCTCTAGTCATTGGAGACCTAAGCCCTAAGATGAGTTAATTATGATATGGATTTAGGCTTCTCGCCTAGAGGTCCCATTTTGCTCTGATACCAACTTGTAACACCCCAAGATTTCGGCTCCCGTGTACATCACGACGGCCGAATTCCCAAGGTTATTTGGAATGTGTGAAGGTTATACCCCTTACATAATTTTCACACAAATATGCACATTTCATACTATTTGAAAAATCATGATCAAGACGGTGAAACCGAACTTATATATTATTTCATTAACTAAACTAAATCATCAAACCATGTAACCATCATTCAATCAAACACCATGTTGATAACTACGTCCTCCCATTGGGACTTATTACAATTTCAAATACTAAATAAATGCTAGAACTATGAATGATTATGCGGTCTCGTCTTCCACTATCTGCTCCCACGAGCCATCATAATCGTCTCCTTGAGGCTCGGGCTCCTGAGGATCGTTACCTACATGTTCTAAATTATTTCCACAAAACACCGTCAAAAGCAGCATAGTGAAGAACTACTTTAAGGTTAGAAATAATAATCGCATAAAAATCATAACAAAACATCCATTATTCTTTCTTAATGCAATGCATGATAATGCACGACCCAGTGTAGGAATCCTTAGACATGCCACTAAGGGTTTTGGGACACGCAAGCCCATAATTTTGCCCGACCACGTGAGAAACGGGACGCTCATAATCCAAATCCACACGTGACAGTGTATGGGAGAAGTAGGACGCTCTAACCTATTCTCAAATCCATACACCCACATGCAGCCATGTGCATGCATGAGTTAGCCATTCTTTATTATTATTTCCAATTTACACTAAGCCACTTATCGTCTAACCAACCTTTGGTACCACCACATCCTTCCTTATGGTTCATTACTCATCAAAATAGTCGTAACCGACGCATCACAACCCAGGATGGCGGCCCGTACTATTAAGCTTCATAACAACCATACTCAACTATCGTCTTATGGAGATCCTTAACAACTTTAGAAATAATAATAATAATAGTAAATATAATAATAATAGTAGTAATAAATGGATTTAACAACCACTTAATCGGGCGATCTTGATACCACCACCACAGATCAGGGTGGCCACTTAATCGGACAAGCTAAAAGCATTGTCTCAGGTTAGGGCAACCTCTTAATCGGGTGTTCCGATATCCATCACCACAGATCAGGGTCCATCCGTATATATAAAAGGAATATATCAATATAAGAATCTCCATTAGACAATCACAACTATTCTTTATACAGTATAGAAAGAAAGGTGGTCCCTTTAAAAATGGTTACATAAATCTCATATGTGCAACAAACATAATTCTATTCCTTACTAGTTCTCTAAGTCCAATGAATATCCTCATCACCATGAGATGGAAAAAAAGTATCTAAAAGCATTCATATATAGCTAACTAAGGAGAGAATAAATAAACACATGTAAACAGAAAAAACACATAAGAATTATCAACCTACAAAACATGAAATTATTAATCCAATCTTAAAGGAGTTCTCATGTCACGCCCTGAAATTCGAAACCCGAGCACAATAACCCAAAGCCCGAGTTTCAGGGTGTGAATTTAAAATTCGAGCATAGATTCCATGAAATTCCATTCCACACATCGCATAACTAAAATAAATCCCAAGTACAACGCTTCTTTTCCACGAATATCTTATTACATTGAATCTTACAAGATAAAATAAATTAAATACAATTCGCGTTTGAGTAACACATGACCATCTGAATATTCTGCTTTATCTACGTCGTTTCCTTCCTGAAAACCTGCAAGAACTGTGGTGATTTTGGTGAGCTAAAAGCCCAGTGAGGTCCTTTCCATCACAGGTAATATTCCAGTTAATAAGAGATAGGGTGCGAATCATCAACGGATAGGATTGTATAAAATATACGAGGATAATGTTATGATAGATGCACTTTATGATTTATTATCAATAGAACATGATTATCATGATGTCATGTATGTCATGATACGTGTGAGAGCAATAAACGTCTGGGAACTCGCTGCCACTGAACATTAGGAACCTGTCGCAAATCAACCATGCTCACCTAACCGGTACAGCGAGGCGGCAAATCAACCATGCACGCCAGTGGGCAAATCAACCATGCTCAATAAGTGAAACGACCAGAACTCGCTGCCACTGAACATTAGGAACCTGTCGCAAATCAACCATGCTCACCTAACCGGTACAGCGAGGCGGCAAATCAACCATGCACGCCAGGAGTCAAATCAACCATGCTCCTGTTCTGTCGTAGTGTATAAATGTATGTATGTCATGAGTTATGGAAGCACTCTTCAAGCATACAATGCATATCCAAAATTCAAGCACAATCACACCATGCATGTGTTTACTTTGTTAAAGTATTTCTTTTCCTAAGTTATTGTTAATAAGGAAGTGTGAGAAAGTCGTGATGTAAAGTTTCAGTGCCTGATGAATGTCTAGGGTTGACTCAAGGACGGTGTCTTATCTATGATTTAAACTCAAGTTAGTTTCATCTAAAATTTTGGATGTATGTGACTAAAGAGAAAGAGAAACCAACTAAGAAGAATAACAGTTTAAAAAAAAATGAAATTTAAGAATATAGACAAGAGATGAATCCCTTACCTAGAATTCATATTATGCGTAATAACAAAACACAACCCTAAAACTCTAGTTAAGGAAGAGATTGAGTGGTAGACCTTTACCTGAGATACTTTACGTGAAACACTAAAGAAAACTGGAAATTGAATGCAAAGGAAAGCAAATCTAGGAAAATGAAAATCAACTAGAAATTCTGTGATGAATCACTCACTGGATATGGAATACTTCAAGTCTAAGGGAAAGCAAATTCGAATTTGAGTCGGCTCGGTGAGTTGACTCGGCAGAAAATCATGATTTCTTCCCTTTCTTCTTCTTCTTTCTCCTTCCTTCTTTCTCCTTCCTTCTTCTTTCTTTCCTTTTCTTCCTTTCTTCTTCTTCCTTTCCTGGGATGCTACCCCAGTAACAACAGCAACATCAACAGCAGCAGTGTGGTGCGGAATTCCTTCCCACACAATACACACCCATACCCTCTCTCTCTAACGATTCTCTCTCTCTCTCTCTCTCTCTCTCTCTCTCTCTCTCTCTCTTTCTATCTATGGCGTTTTCTCAAGGAGGGGAAGAAACAGATGGATGGGCTTTATAGCTGAGCACGGCGGAAAACATGGTCGTATGTGTGATCGGTTTGGGTTTCCAATTTCAAGAGGGACTTGGGTTCTACTATCTTGCAACCTATGCCACATGGGGATCGTTAAAAGGGTATGTGGGGTCCACACGACTCTAGTGTAGCCGATCTTGGATGTCCATGCAAGGCACGGACTTGGATCTTGACAAATCTTGGGTTTAAATGGTGGGTTGAAGAGGGTTTGTTGCTTGGTTGTTGGAAGAGAAACTCACGAGGATTGATTGTGCTAGGAAGACCAATCATATGGACGGTTTGGATTTTTGATGTGGGGTCCACAGATGGACGACGTGGAACATGCACAGCGGCAGCGCTGCTCGCTGTTGCAGCGAGTTTGAGAAGAAGACGGATTGTCTTCACATACGCGGTCAACACGTGTTTGACCGGACTCTACTTGCACACGTAGCGCACGTAGGTTCCACCTTGATGTATGTGACAAATCTACTCCGCTCATCAGGTAGGCCACGGAGTTTTAGGGTGTGACACAAAAAATGAGGCAGAACCGAGTCTTGGGTGGGCCACTCTTCACAAAAACGTTGCACGTGAAAGCTTATCCCGTTCCCTGTTTCTTTCACATACCATGTTATAACATGAATAATGCCAAGTTTGCCCTTTTCTTTAGTTTTGAATTCAACCGTCCATAACGATCTCGTTTACCATCAATTTTAGGTGAAACTTCACCAAGGCCTGTCATTTTTCGCGTTCTTTCTACCGGTTAATTTTGGGCCTTGATCTCTTACAGATAACCAAGATGCTCTTTTAGTGGTTCATCACACTTCATGATCCAAAATGACATTTGTACACGTCCAATAGAAAATTTGACCGATAGCCTTTGTACTAATCCAATGATCTTTGAAATGATCGGTTCAATTTGTCATTTGGATGGCCCATTTGGCGGATACAATTTTGATGGATGGTCATATGAAAGGCTAATTTTTTTTCTAATTAGATGTTTATGTTCTTAAACACAAGTATGAGTTATTGTACGGTCAGTTTCTTAAACTGATATTCCTAATATGGTCTTTGGGTGGCCTATTGGTGAGACATATACACCGTTAGACTTTACTGACTTGTCTACTCATGAAATTTCATCAGATCACAGTTTTGACGGTAGGTTAAGCATGTTAATGTATGATAAACAAGATGAACGGATCAGAATGTTAAATTGATTTGTGTATGAGCGGCTATGGAGATCAAGGGGTTTAGTTTACTATGATCGACTTGTTCAAAATCGAGGTGGACGGTTAGATATTCGTACCTAGTAATGATAGATCATTCTAACGGTCCATCTATTGACTTAACTAAGTACACTAAGTTTTTAAAGTCTTAAAAGTGTCAGAATACGTATAAAAGTGTGACGTGTGTGTATGCGTATGAACGACGCGGCCTAAAATTTAAATTCTAACGTGTGGACTATAACACTCGTGTACTTACTCGTGTACTAAATTTTTGGGGTATTACATCTCACCTTATGATCTTCGACTTATTAGAGATATAAGATGATGAAATAATAGCAAGATGGTACTCCTTCTCTCTCTTACCTCCTTCTCTCTCTCTCTCTCTCTCTCTCTCTCTCTCTCAAATTCGTGGGTGGGGTCACCTTTGGCTAAGAGAGGCCCTATATATAGAGGTAGGGTTAGAATTAGGGTTTAGAGGTACGTAGTAGAAATCTGGAGAGGGATGAGCACGCAGGGTCTTGTGTAACAACCTCTCGAGGTGGGTTTCTCAAATCTTAATATTCGGATGATCTTTGATAAATTCCAATCCATTCATCTTATCAAGCTCGAAGAGTAGAGTCAGAATACATAAATTTCTTAATGATCCACATTCTAGATTGGCCGATCGTTAAAAATGGCCTAACGGGTGCTAAAATGGGCTATATCTCAATTAACGGTCTACGCTTGATGATCAGGGCCCAAATTTTGAAAAAATATGTAGTCATGATAGACAAACAATTATACAAAATTTAGTGGTTGATTGATGGTGAGGAATGCCTAGATATGAAATTCCAACTTTTGGCGGAAAAGGAAGGGGCTGGCTTTGTGGTTCAACGGTGTAGGATTGTAGATCGGGGTCCAAATTTTGTGTAAACTCGTAGTCATATGAGTATAATGGGTGGTCCAAATTTGAGAAGCGATTGATGATGAGAAGTGGGTAAATTGAAAGGTTCAAATTTGAGAAGAGTTGGTAACTCGTTAATTTCTAGAACGGGATAACTTCACACATAAGAAAGAGGCTTATCAATGTGGGGCAATCAAATCACACTATTGGTCCATGATAAAGACGATCCAAGTCACTCATATGAAGAGAAATATTCGACTATGACTAAATGTCTACTTTCCTCATTCGATGGACATGAAAATCAAGGGTTAAGGGCTGATTTGACAATTGGACCACTTCTACTATGATTTAAGGGCTGAAATTTGATGTGTATGGTTAGTATGTGTCCAAAAGCTCAAATCCAGGATTTTGCGTAAAAGTGATCGTTAGAAACTATAATACTTAAAAATAGCATCTTAACTTAAGTTTAACTAATGTCATTTTCGTAATTTTTGCAAATATTCGAGTTTAACAAAATCTAACTCTTCTACATTGTTAATGAGGTCATTTTAAGCAACTTTAATAAAGGATACTCCATATGATCTCCTACGGATGTCCCGTTATTTGAATTTTAATATCAATGGCCGGTATTTAATATAAAAAAAATAGAAATAAATTTCAGAAAATTTTAAAATAATTACGGTAAATTCGAGGCATTACAACTCGGTTCTTCTTCTTTCCTTCTTCCTCTTTCTCCTTCTTTTCTTTCTTTCTTTCTTTCTTTCTTTCTTTCTTCTTCTTCTTCCTCTTAGCCTAGGATTTTGTCCCAGCAGCGACAGCAAGGGGGTGTGAAGTCCCCATCACCGCTGTCTCTCTCTACACACATTCTCTCTCACGCTCTCTCAAGCATCTCTCTCTCTCTCTCTCTCTCTCTCTCTCTCAGAGGATTCTGAAGGAGGGGAGGTTCGGACAGATGACTTTTAACAGGTTGCTAGGTCGATGGAATAGGCAATGAGTGCGAATGAATCCTGATTCGGGAGGGAGTTGTAGAAGAACGGTGACTCTGAATTATTATGCAAAAGAAACCGTTGATAAGTTAAGTAGGGTCTACACGACTCTCTGGAAATAATGTGAACTGTTCATGCAAAACGAGTCGACGGATCTTGCGTTTCTTAGTTTTGAATAGCAGGAAAAGACATTTTAGAGTGGCCCATGCAATTGACTTTTGGTTGAGATATCTTGACGGAATGGGAATAGGCTTTGCACAAGCCGAATGGACAGTCTGGATCATGTGATAGGAGCCCACATGGAGGACAGTGTGGACCGTGCATGGTGGCAGCTGCAACACTGTCGCTACAGCGTTTGGGAAGAAGACGGGCCGGCTATGTTTCCTTTTCTTCTTTTATACAGTGCGTCGCGCGCACACGCATGTTAATATTACCACCATCACGAGGAGGTCCACAATAGGTGAATCAAAACCATCCATCTCATCTAGCAGGTAGACGACGTGAATTTAGCCGCTGCAAAAAAAAGAAGGTAGATCTAAGTTAAGGTGGGCCACTTACGGCCCGATTTCTAATTAGGGCATCTATAGGGTGATCGGAGGGCTAAAATTCGACTTGTACGGATAAAATGTGCCCAAAAGCTTATATATTAAGTTTTACATAAAAATGATCGTCAGAAATTATTATACTAAAAAACGACTGTTTAACTTAAGTTTACCTAGTGGCATTTTCGTAATTATCTAAAAACAATGAGATTTTTAAAATCTAGTCTTTCTACGATGTTCATATGGTTATTCGAAGTAACTTTTGTAAAGGGTCTCCTATCAGATCTCCTACGGATGGTCCGTTATTTTCAAAACAAGGTAAACGTACGATATTTAATCAAAATAAAATAAAATAAAAATTTCAAAAATATTTAAATTATTTCTAAAATTCTAGGGCGTTACACCAACCTTTATAAATTTTCTTCCAATGGTAAAAAAAAAAGGGTAGATTCACGCATCTTCGAGCGCCCGGTCAGTAACATTGGGTGCCCAGTCATAAAGTAGAAGACCGGATCCAGCAGTGGTCGTGCACTATTCGCTTCCCCAAGTGTAGGGTTGCGGTGTAGTAATAATTCTCGGTAAGACCGAGGTCGATCCACAGGGAAGGAAGTAAACAATTCGAACTATCCTAATAACTAGAATCTAAGAGGTTTATGAAATCAGGTTTTAAACATAAAACAGGAAAATCTGATAATGAAAGGGTAACTAGAGCATCAAGGATCCACTTAAAGTTCTCCTTGGATGTATAATTCATATGGTTTCTCAATTACTCAACTAGAATTGAAATCAAATCCTATCTAGCCGGATCATAGAGCGGTTATATTATCAAAACAATTTAACACGTGTGTTGTTCATCAACATGATTCCCTTAATTCAAGTTAGGACTTGATCACAGTCAATTGCATAGGTCAATCCTAGTTCCAATAGATTAGATCATAACCATAATAATCATCAAACCCTGTCACAAGACTTGACTATATTATAATTTGAACTTCATTCAAATCATATGAACAATCAACAAAATATTCAGAATTTAGAACGAAAAGGTAGAACTTTGGTTTGAAGTTCCCACATGAGAATCCAAGTCTAAAGTGTATTGAATCTGATTCCTCGGAGCGTATAAGTCTAGAGCAATGCAAAACGATTAAGAACTAAAGAAATTCTTCCAAACATTTATGAGCCATCATTAGATTAAGAAAAACTACTTAGAACTTTATTCAAACTTCTAAAAATCACTATTCTTCAATAAATCCAACTTGAAACCAATAAAACGAATTAAAACATCTAATTAAACTATAAGTTTCACCTCTTAGCTCCAGCTAAGAGGTTAGCTAATGAAAAGCATAAAAACAAAACTAAAACTAAAACTAGAAGAAGAAGAAAACCAGTTGTAGGAGGCTAGGAAGCCTCCTAGGTCTTGAATCCTTTGCTCCCCACGTTGCTAGATGCCTTAGTAAGAGGCTATAGGTGTCCTTTTATAGATTAGAGGCGTCATCGACTTGGAAGAATCGTGGAACTACGGAGTCCTCCCACACGTAGGAAACCCAAAAATCGGAATAGGAAACTACAAAAATTTTGTAGTTGAGAGTCCAGAAAGCACAAGATGGGGGGGGGGGGGGGGGGGGGGGGGGGGGGGGGGGGGGGGGGGGGGGGGGGACCTGTTGGCCAACCGGTCTTGACCGGTCCTACCAAGATGGTGACTGATCCAGCGACCTCTGTAGTGAGATCCACTGCTAGCTAACCGGTCTTGATTGGTCAGCCTCTTATTTTTCTTCATTTTCCTTCTTTCTTTCTTCCTCTTCCTCCTCTCTTTCTTCACCATTCTTTGGTCCACCTTTGATCCTCATCAAAGGGCTCCTAATTATGTTCTTTTGAACAGTAATTGTGTAAAGTCTCTCTCTCAATCCTATAATCACAAATTCATGCATTAGATTAGTCTTTAAATCATGAAAACCACGCATAATGAGTGGTGAATTGGGGTTAGAATATGTACAATTAAGAGCTCAACATGCGCCCAGTGGACACATGGTTGGGCGCCCGAAATTCAATCTAGAAAATCATTTTTGTCTCTAGACATATTTTGTGTTGGTTGGGTGCCCGGTGAAGGCATGGTCGGGTGCTCAAAATTCAATCCAGAAAATCATTTTTGTCTCCTGACATATTTTGCGATGGTCGGGCGCCAGAAGAAGGTATGGTTAGGTGCTCGAAATTCACAATGCCCGAAATTCATTTTAAATTTCTAGGCAACTCTCTAGACAACTTTCACTTTGGTCGAGCGCCAAGTGGATATATGGTCGGGCACCTGAAATTCAATCTAGAGCTTGTTGGACGTATAGTGCCTATGGTCGGGCGCCCGATGCCGTTTTTGGTCGACCGCCCAGTGACCTCTTTGCAAATTTTTCTGAGTACGATTTTTTATTCTTTCTACAAAGGTTTTCTTGTCTAGGAAGGCCAAAGTCCAGCTAATCTAATGGACTCTCCTCTAAAGCATGAGGCTAAAGGGTATGCATATTAAGCTTGGGCCAGCTAGAGTTTTGGGTTATGGTTTTGGTTAAGGTTCAAGGCTTCACCAAGGAATCTCTTTTACCTATTTCTTTTTCCTTAATGAAGCAGGTCTGCTTGAGTCTTCGGTCTTTGTCTTCATTACGCTCAACTGACACTAGACTCACTGACCTAAGTAATTGACAAATAAGGTGCACTAGCATGCCACAGAAAAGTGCACTAACAGTTTATGCAAGTAATCTAAGCTTTGGTTTTGGACTTTTAAGTTCTAGTTTGAATAACGTTGAGATTTTTAGAAAATTTTGAGAGCATGTATACGCTGGACACGTGTTGCTTATGAATTTTTTAAAATTTTCGTTACGATTTGATGAGATTTGAATTGTAGTAATCCTGGAGCATGCCATTATCTCATGGTATCGTTGTTACTTCGAAGGCTACAAGTTCATCTTCTCTGTGCTTCATTAGAACTAGAAGTTTGATTTCTAAATTTGAGTTTGGACTGTTTAAGAGTTTAAATGCAGTATCTTCCAATTGGATGAGAGATATGACTTCAATTCCAATCGTGTGTGTGCTTAGTGAATGTGTTAAGCATTAATCTACTACAAGTGGATCCTCGGCGCTCTAGTTATTCTTAATTCTCTGATTTTCTCTTAATTACTTTACTGTTTCTACTTAGTTCTAGAATTCTAAATTCTTGAATATCTATTGTTTCAAGTTACTAGAATAGTTAGAATTGGTTTATCCCAAATCCTTTAGGACGATCTCGGTCTCACGATCGAATTATTACTACATCACAACCTTGCACTTGGGGTTAGTGAACAAGTTTTTGGCGTCGTTGCCGGGGATTTTGTTGGCTAAACAGTTATAATTGTTTTAGTAGATATAGAGTAGTCCTTAGTTAGGATTTCCAACTTTATTAGAATTAGGTTTTCTGATTTCTCTAAAACTAACATTAATTTATTTTGTTTTGTAAGAATCTCATCTAGTTCAAGCTCCTTGGGTAACATCTTTGTAACTTAGATTCTCTCTATCATAGTTTTTCAGATTTTATTTTTGTTTTTAGGATTTAGATTTTAGTTTTAGTTTGAGATTCATGTAGTTTATGTCCCATTGGGAACATGACCACACAAATCGTCTTTAAACCGAGGGAGGGATTGTCGAACCACCTTCTGTCGAATGACGAGTAAGAAAATATCTAGAAATTTGTGAAAGTTCAGAAAGTATACAGAAACACCCATAAGGAATCCTCCCAATCCTCATACTCCAAATGCAAATTGAAAACAATAGGAATTAAGAGAAAATGAGGTGCACAATGCTCCTCCAATGAGAGCTTTACATGATTAACTACAACTGGTTAGGGCAACTACACCTTCATACATGGTTTTTCCAACCAATGCCGGAACAATCGATTTTAGGCCGGGGGTGATTCAACTTCTACCTAAGTTTCATGGGCTACATTCCAGGAGCCCATACTTACATCTAAAGGAATTTGATGAGGTAGTAACTACTTTGCAATACAATAACATGATTGAGGATATAATAAAATTAAAGCTATTCATTTTCTCTTTGAAAGAAAGAACCTAAACTTGGCTTCACTCTCTAATACCGAGGTCAATTGGGACATGGAATGAGATGACCTGAGAATTCTTGAAAAAATTATTCCTGGCTCATAAAACAAAAACCCTTCGACAAGCCATTATGAATTTTTCAGTTAAAGAGAGTGAAACTTTCTTCCAAAGTTGGGAGAAATACAATGACCTCCTACTTTCTTGTCAACACCATGTTTACGAGATTTGGCGAATCATAAGCTTCTTTTATGAAGGATTGAACTCAAACATGCGCCAATTTGTAGAGATGATGTATAGGGGCGAGTTCATGACCAAGGACCCCGAGGATTCATTGAGTTACTTGGATATGTTGGCTGAGAATGCTCAATCTTGAGATACCTTGGACAAACCTAGTAACCTCAAGCCTCCTCAACAAAAGGAAAAGGGAGGAATTTACATCTTTAGAAAAGAGGTGGATGTCAATGCAAAGATAGCTAGCCTCACAAGGAAGATAGAGGTCATGGAGCTTAAGAAGAGTGAATCCTCTAAATCCACTGAAGCTATTGAGAATATATGTGGGATTTGTGCCGCTAATGTACACTTTATGCAAGATTACCTACAATTCTTGCATTTCAAGAGGTGTTACAAGAGTAAGCAAATGCCACATATGGGTATCAACGGCCCTTCAGTGGACCGATGGGAAACACATATAATTCAAATTGAAGGAACCATCCAAATTTCAGTTTGAGGAATGGTCCTACAACCAATCCTTCTAACCCTAAAAGGGCCACAAATACAAAATGTTATACCAGACATGGCCCCACCTCAAATCACTATGGAGGATACCTTAAAGGCGTTTATGCAAGGGCAAACATAAATTAATCAATCAAACCAGCAAATGTTCCAAGAGATTAAGGTTTCAGTTGAAGAAATTAAGGGACGTCGAAATACTAGGCAAGGGACCTTTCCGGCTCAACCTCATTCCAATCCAAAATAAACTTATGAAGTAAGCACCCCTAATCTCTGAAACCAACATGTGGAGCAAGCAAATTACCACTCTTAGAAGTGGTAAACAAATAAACAAATCTATTTCGGTGAAGGCCGACAAGCCTAATGATCTGGTAATTTCTGAGAATGAGGATGGATCTAGCTCAGCCCCACAAGAAAAGGAACGAGAATACAAAAACGTAACACAATTCCCTTCGAGATTGGTAGCTCCCAAACCTCTTCCAAACTCTCATAACATTTTAGACTTTTTTAAACAAATTAAAATTAACATTCCTTTGCTAGATGTCGTTAAACAAATCCCCTCCTATGCCAAGTTTCTAAAGGACTTATGCACAACCAAAAGGAAATATAATGTGTAACAAAATACCTTTTTTAATGAGCAAGTGAGTGCCATTCTCACCCAAAAGACCCCCCTAAAATACAAAGATCTTGGTAGTCCCACAATCACATGTATCATTGGAGACTACCGGATTAAGCGAGCCTTGTTAGATTTGAGGGCAAGCGTAAACTTGATCCCATACTCAGTATACGAGTAATTAGGTCTTGGTGAATTAAAACCCACCAAAACCACGTTGCAACTCGCTGATAGATCCATTCGTGTACTAAGAGGGATGGTTGAGGATGTTCTAGTCCAAGTCAATAAATTCTAATACTCAGTAGACTTTATTGTCTTGGACACACAACCGGTTATGGATACAAGCACTCAAATATCGGTTACATTGGGTCGCCCATTCTTGGCTACATCAAATGCGATCATCAATTGCCGGAATGGGGTGATGCAATTGTCTTTTGGGAACATGACACTAGAGGTGAATGTGTTCCACATGTGCAAAAGACAAAGGTATGAGGAAGATGATGAGCTCTTCAAGGTAAACATGCTTGAATCCTTTGAAGAAGAGGAGCTCCTTCAACTTGAAGTTGCTGAAACTTTGGAGACATGTTTGGCATAATTT
This sequence comes from Liriodendron chinense, assembly GCA_003013855.2. NCBI lineage: Eukaryota > Viridiplantae > Streptophyta > Magnoliopsida > Magnoliales > Magnoliaceae > Liriodendron > Liriodendron chinense. The sequence continues at coordinate 3,712,022 of ML058512.1, read as the reverse complement.
GAGGATTCAAATTAACCCATTATATGTAAAATTGTGTAAGCATTAAGTAATGAGAAGCCGATAGTTGATACTAGCCGGTGGAGGCCTCACTTTAAAAAATTGCCACCAACCACATCAAAGCCTTTACTGTTCAATATCCAACCGCCAAAGCTTGACCTAAAACCATTGCCTTTCGAGCTAAAATATGTCAATTTAGGTCAAGAGGAGACATACCCGGTGGTCATAGCATCCTACTTAGGAAAAGACCAAGAGCTCAAGTTAATTGAGTTACTCAAAGAACATAGGGGAGCCATTAGATAGACTATAGCAGACCGCAAAGGGATTGACCCTTCAGTTTGTACTTAACGCATCCACCTCAAGGCGAATGCCAAAACTACTAGACAACCTCAAAGATGGTTAAATCCAAACATGATGGAGGCTGTCAAAGCCGAGGTGCTCAAGCTACTAGATGTGGGTATCATCTACCCCATCTCAAATAGCCAATGGGTGAGTCCTACCCAAGTTGTCCCTAAGAAGTGCGGTATCACCATTGTAGAAAACGCCAACAAAGAGCTTATACCGACTAGAGTTACTACCGGTTGGTGTATATGCATAGATTATCAGAAGCTAAACACGGTCACTAGGAAAGACCACTTCTCTCTCCCATTCATTGACCAAATCTTAGAGAGGTTAGTGGGTCATTCCTATTATTGCTTCCTGGATGGCTACTCCAGATACAACTAAATTGAAATTGCTCTGGAACACTAAGAGAAAACTACATTTACATGCTCGTTTGGCACCTTCGCCTACCGGTGGATTCCATTCAGACTATGTAATGCACGCCCCACATTTCAAAAATGTATGTTGAGTATTTTTCTCGGGCATGGTGGGTCGTTTTCTCAAAGTTTTTATGGATGATTTCTCAGTTTTTAGTTGTACGTTCGATGAGTGTCTTGACTACTTGAGGTTGGTCTTGATCCAATTTGAGGAGAAAATTCTAGTGTTAAACTGGGAGAAGTGCCATTTTATAGTAAAAATAGGAATAATCCTTAGACATATCATCTCGTCTGATGGAATAGAGGTAGACCGGGCCAAAATCGATATCATTGCTAATCTACCACCACCCAAGAGCATACGCAATGTGCGGTCCTTTCTTAGACACGTCGATTTTTATAGGAGATTCATAAAGGATTTTATCCAAATCTCTAGGCTCTTATGTAATATCCTTTAAAAGGAAAATCAATTCCAGTGGAATGCCGAATGTGAAGTAGCTTTTTCAAAGCTAAAGGACATGTTGACAATCGCACCCATCATGCAACCACCAGATATGTCGCTTCCTTTTGAGTTAATGTGTGATGTGAGCGACTAGGTTATTGGGGCGATGTTAAGATAACAAAAGGATAAGAGGCCCTATGTTATCTACTATGCAAGTAGGACTTTAAATCTGGCCCAAGTCAATTACTCGACTACGGAGAAACAACTCATAGACGTAGTTTTCACCTTGAATAAATTCAGGCCTTACTTGATAGGATCTAAGGTCGTCATATACAAGGATCATGCGGTGCTAAAATACTTTCTTTCTAAGATGGATGTTAAGCCCCATTTGCTTAAATGGATCCTACTCTAAAATTTTGATTTATAGATTAAGGATAAGAATGGAGTAGAGAATGTGGTGGTGGATTATCTATCCCGCTTAGTTTTACCTGATTCCATTGACGAGTCACCTATTGAGGACTTATTCTCTGATGAGCAACTCTTGCCACACATCTGCCATGGTACGCTGATTTATTAAACTGCACAAGACAAACGTAAATTTCTAAGGGAAGTGCGCAGATTTTTCTGGTATGAACCTTTATTGTTTAAATATTGCCTAGACCAAATTATAAGGAGATGTTTCCCTGATGATGAACAACATTCTATCATCTCCTTTTGTCATGCTCAAGTGTGTGGTGGTCATTTTTTAGCCAAGATAACCACGGTAAAAATTCTACAGTATGGTTTTTATTGGCCTACTATGTTTCGAGACAGCTACGAGTTTTGTAAAGCATGCAAGCATTGTAAAAAAAACTAGGAGGATTGTCTCGTAGGAATATGATGTCTCTCAACCCGATCCAACATATTGAAGTATTTGACTGTTAGGGCATCGATTTCATATGACCATTCCCCCCATCTTTTGGATATGTCCACATATTGGTAGTGGAAGTGGGTCGAGGTGATTCCTTATAGAACCAATGATCATCGTACGGTTCTACAGTTCTTTAAGAAAAATATCTTATCTAGATTTGGAACGCCTAGAGCCATCATAAGTGATGGTGGCTCTCACTTTTGCAATAGGCCTTTTTAAACCCTTAATGAAGAAATATGGCATATCGCATAAAGTGAACACCCCGTACCACCCACAAACAAGCGGACAAGCTAAAATTTCCAATCATAAAATCAAACACATTTTGAAGAAAATGGTGAAGCCGAATCACAAAGATTGGTCGTTGAGATTAGTCGATGCACTTTGGGCTCACCATACGGCTTATAAGACTACGATTGGAATGTCCCCCTTTAAACTTGTTTATGGGAAGGCTTTTCACTTGCCCGTGGAACTTGAACACAAAGCCTTCTGGGCAATTCGGGCATTGAATTTCAATGTTGACAAGGCTAGCTCACTTCGCAAGCTCCAATTGAATGAACTTGACGAGATCCGGAATGATACTTATGAGAGTTTGCGAATATACAAGAGTAGGATGAAGGCCTTTCACGACAAACACATCTTCAGAAAATCTATCCATCAAGGCCAAAAAGTACTCTTGTATAACTCATGGTTACATCTTTTTCAGAGAAAATTGAGATCTTGGTGGACCAGCCCAAGCATTGTCAAAAAAGTTTTTCCTCATGGGGTCGTCGAGATAGAGAATGCAGCCAATGATAATTATTTTAAGGTGAACGGATAATATTTAAAATCATTTGTTGAGAAATTTGATTCAGAGGACATGTCCATCCCTCTGAATGATCCTATTTATCAGGATGATTGATTTCCTAATCTGACGGATGTACAGAGTAGATTAGGATTAATTTTTTTTCTATTTTAGTTTATTTCTTTCATTAGGATTATTTGTTGGAGGTATATTCTCACTCTCGACTCTCTCAGGTACTTTCATTCTCACTCTCCTTCATTTTTATCATTACTCTCATGTCATTGCATATTACATATATTTTTATATTGAGGACAATGTAAGATTTTGGTTGGGGGGTAAGATTCCTAGATGAATCTAGTATTTTTGTGACATTTTAAGCAATTTTTATAGAATTATTTTTTGATTTCTTAATTTTTAAAACTCTTTTGGAAAACTTTGTTTTTATATACTCGAAATTATGTGAATATGAGAGGAAGAGAGATGAAGTCATTTGATTTTGAAACTCTTGAAATTTCTTTGATATAGTAGTTTTCTATATGAGTTCCCCTATTTATATGACTGATAGAAATTCAAACACCTTTGGATTCTAGTTCACATTACATGATTCTCATGATTGAAGAGATTAGGAAGATTTTCTAAGTTGGTCAGACTAAGATTTAAAGTATTGATGAACTAAGTCGGGGATTTTTTGTCCATCACATTTAGGAAATTGTTTGAAGAAAAGAAAGTTATGATATGGATCTCTAAAAATCCTATTTCATGTTTTGATAAGAAAAGAAAAGAAAAGAAAGGAGTTATGTTGAAAATTTGATGGATATACCGAAAACGGCTACCTATCACCAACCAGGGGAGGGCCAATAACCCAAGCTAGTAATGAGAAGTAGTGTGAAAGTCATTGAAGGAATGGTAAGGCAAATTCCTGTCATAGGTTTGTATTGATATGTACACTTTGGATGTAAAATCTAGTTGATTCATGAAAAAGAGTAATCCTGAAAATTTATGAGTTGAACATTCACTATGCAAAATAAACCACACTTGTTCAGATTTTTCTATTTGTCAATCAATCAGTGGTGATTCTATTTGAAATACTCATTATGTTAGGGATTTTAAGGTTTCAAACATCTATCACTACTTATCTCTGAATTTTGTATTTATGTGTTTTGGAGTTTATAAAGACAGTTTCTGAAAGAGAGCTAAATTAGGAATATGAACTTGTTTCATGCATGTTTTGCTCGGGACTAGCAAAATGCTGCTTGGGGGGTGTGTTGAGCTCTAAATTGTGCATATTTTAACCCCAATTCATCATACGTTATGCATGTTTTGATTGATAAAAGACATATCTTATATATGTTTTTGTGTTTGTGGGAATGAGAGAGGAACCTCATGAATTCTATGATAAAAGAGCTTTTGTTAGCATATATTGAAGACCAGTAGAAGAAGAGCCAAGAGGTGAAAGAAAGAAGCAAGAAAGATGGAGAAGAAGAAAAGAAAAATTGTCAAATTCATTGTCTTCACGACCAGTCGGTCGAATTTCCTGAGGCAATGGGAGTTTTAGTGCAAAACTCACTAGAAAAAAATAGTGGGTCACAACCGACCGCCGGACTAGTCAGCCAGAAGACATGACCGGTCGTCTGACAGGTTGGCCGACTAGTCAGCTGTGTACATTGAAGAAGAATTTTAAAATTCTATTAAAAAGTTTATTGCTACTTAAAGCCCGACCGATCGGCCAGGGGGCTACGACCAGTCGACCACCGCCCAAATTGCATAAACATTTCGCAAATTCTCGAAGATTCCAAGGCGGTGGTGCATCATTGTTATAAAATGATACCTCTACTCTCATCTAAACACATCTTAGAAGGGTTCTACAGTCATTGGAGGTGGAGAGGATCAAACTGAAGAGTCTACAACTACTCTGACTAGGGTTTTTCTAGTTTTTCTTATGTTTTCAGTAGTTTTCCTCTTATTTTCTAGTTTAATCATGACAATGATTGGCTAAACCTCTTAGATAGGTCTAAGAGGTAAAGCTTGTAGTTAGTTTTGATGCTTAATTCGGTTATGCAAGTACTTTAAGCTTTGTTTTTTAATTTTCAAGTTCTAATTTGAATAACGTTGAGATTTTTAGACAATTTTGAAAATATGTGTACACCGAACACATATTGCTTATGAATTTTTGAGAATTGTCATTATGATTTGATGAGATTTGAATTGTAGTAATCCTGGAGCATGCCATTATATCCTGAAATGGTTGTTACTTCGAAGGCTACAAGTTCATCTTCTCTGTGCTTCATTAGAACTAGAAGTTTGATTTCCATATTTGAGTTTAGACTCTTTAAGTGTTTGAATGCAGTATCTTCCAATTGGATGAGAGAGGATTTCAATTCTAATTGTGTGTGTGCTTGATGAATGTGTTAAGCATTGATCTACTACAAGTCGATCCTCGACGCTCTAGTTATTCTTAATTCTCTGATTTTCTCTTGATTACTTTACTGTTTTTTAGACGCTTGCCTTTCCGCGCTCTCGATCCTCCCTTTCAAAAAAGGGGGATGTGTGCGCGAATTGCCATTTGTGCCACTGGCTCACCTCGTTCTTGAGGGCTTTTTCTCGGTTGTCGTGTTAAAATGGATATGTTTGGATGAGTTCGTATAAGACCAGAGTCGCCACTAGCCAATTACTTTGAATCTACAGTCGGATAGACCCAAGTGAAAACGTTAGAGAAGGGAATCCGAAGATTTCTTCCTCTGAAATGACTCCTTTTGATCTGCGGCCAGAGATTCGAGGTAAGGGATCACGGTTACAGGGTGGGAAGATGTTAATCACCCCACTCTGCCCATACCGAAGTATGGTCTTTACTTCACAGAATTGAAGTAATACTTAAAAGTCTAATTTAATCCTCGTACACTCTCATGAATGATATGATGCATGGATGTAGGTCTGAACAATAAGAGTTTCTGATGGGCAGGTTTTCATTAACAGGCAAGCTCAGAGCATACGCTCGAACTGACAGGTGCTTTGTGCAGGATGCATGCTGTGTATTTGAATAATCAAAGTGTTAGTAGTGATATGATAAGCAGGGGGGTTGGAAGAAAAGTAAATGTTTCACTTATGCTAGATGCGAATGAGATGATGCTAGTAAAAGAGTAGCTGGATGGACAGAGGTGTCCCAAGGGTTTGCTTCGAGTGACTAGATCAAGACTTGGGTAGCTTGGGAGACTTGGACCAGGGTCAGGCTAGGCTAAACCAGGGTTAGGCTCTTCTCACTCGGGATCTCTTTGGTGGAGGAATGGACTAAAAGGGGGTGGATATGAACTCGGAATTTATGAGATTTCTTTGAGAGTTGAGGGATGCTGAAACAGGAGAGGAGCAAGGGTATTTATAGCTGCGAGCAGTGGCAACTCCCGTAAATAAGCTTGGGCGGCACCCTGGGGGCCACCCGTACGGACTCCCTGCTCCAGCTTCGGAGCGTACGGCTCCCAAACCTGAAGCAGCAAAGCCTGAGGATCGAGGTTAGAGCTACTCCGAAGCTGTGGCTCGGAACCAGGTGAGTTGACTAGGTTTGATAGATGGATTGACAAGGTGAGTTGACTGGGTGCAAGGGCTGGACTGACTTAGTGAGTTGACTCGATGATTTGACTCAGTGGGTTGACTCACCAAGTTTGACTTTTTAAAGAATTTTGTACTGGATTTTTTTATGGGGGATTTTTTAGGCTGATGTTTAGGGGTGAGTTGACTGGGTTCAGGCTTAAACTGGGCTATGGATTGGGGCTTACAAGGGTGAGTTTGGCTGGGTTTGGACATGAGATTTCGGGGTATGATCCTCCATTCATTCAACTATCTCTACCAACATTGTAGCCGAAGGTGGGGTGTCTATATGTTTCTACTTAGTTCTAGAATTCTGAATTTCTAAATTTCTATTGCTTCAAGTTATTAAAATAGTTAGAATTGGTTTATCTTAAATTCCTAAGGACGATCTCGATCTCACGATTGAATTATTACTACATCGTAACCTTACACTTAAGGTTGGCGAACATCCATTCTTGTGATGAATAATAAGGAAGATGTCTTGCTAGGGTTAGGATTTGAGCCTCTAATGGTCTCCAACAATGGTGGCTCCAAAATCTTCAAAATCCACCTCATTAACCCATAAATGAATGCCCCCGCTTTTATAGATAAATCTCCAATGGTAAAAAAACAAGTAAATTCGTATATCTTCGATTGATTGGAATTAACCTCTTATTGATCGAAGATGTCCTTGATTGCTCGGAACACTATTTCGATTGATTGAAACATCTGTTTAGAAAGTTTACATAGTTGCTAGACATCCGATTCGATTGATCGGACTACTCCTGATTGATCGAAATCGCCATTCAAATTGATCGAAAAAATGTTCCGATGTATCGATAAACTGTCGAGAGAATTCACATTTTTGCTAGATCAATCTCTGATTGATCAAACCGTAGTTTCGATTAATCAAAGTCCCATTAGAACTGATATTGGATTGATCGAAGACCTATTAGAAACTGTTGTTTGAGCTATATAATTACAACAATTTGCACCTTTTAAATTAGCCTAACTTATCATGTTTTTCTAAGTGTTCTAAGGCTAATGATGATGATTAAGGGTTTTCCTAGTTGGTCTAAGTCATCTAGAGGTTTAGGTTGTTTTGGTTCTAAGGGTTAGGGTCACCAAGGCATCTCTTTTACTTGTTTCTTCTTCCTTAATGATGCTTGTCTACTTGAATCTTCGGTCTTCAACTTACCAAGGCTCAACCGATATTATAACACATGTACGCACGTGATTGAGAAATAAGGTGCACTAGTATGCCACAGAAATGTGCACTAACAATCTCCCCCTTTGTCAATTACATGACAAAAACCTAACCTAGACCGTGTCATGGTCCATACCAATGACACTACCAAAATAAAAAATAAATTACATGTCAAATGGAAATAAATATTACAACTCGAAACACTAAGACATGTAACTAGGTAATGCTCCTCTTAATTGCTCCCCCATAACCTATCAACCCCTACAACGCAAAATAGAAAACTTATTTTGTGGGACTTGATCTTTCCCCTTTATTTTGTCAACAATTGACAAACCAATCTCTCCCCCTTAATGATACATCAAATAAGTTTAGGGAATGAGAGATTAGAGTATCGCATTTATAAATATAAGCACATGCTAACCAAGAAGAGTCTTGGGTGCATGAACATTAAAACATGGAGCATGCATAGAACATAATCAATAAGAAAATGTAACTATCTAAGCATAGTTTATCATGCATAATTGGTCAGTCTAAGATAAATATTAAAGAAAATGACCAAGTCATAGATTAACATACATTAATCATAAATTCAGCAAGACTAGCTAATCTAAGCAGGGTGATAGTCTAGCAAAAGAGATACCAATCAAGACATAGGTCAAACTATCATTGGAGGGCTAATGAGGCTTGAATCCTCTAATATGCCCCTAAGTACAAAAATGAGGCTAAAATCATCAAATTTTCCTATAGTATCTGTTTCTATCTACCCTTACTAATTATTTCTAGTTTGATCATCCTAAGGATAACTAATTTTTTTAACACCCTCATGAAATTCAGCATGTGATGAGGGGTTGAGAACTCCTTCTCCTAGAAGGGAAAGTGGTCAGGGTCGTCTATTAAATTAGGGGGAAGAGAGATAGTGGTGGAAGCCATGAGAATTTTCACTGGTATTTGGTTCTCATCACTAGTGGAGTCACTTGATTCAGATTTGGACTCCTTTCTGTCATCCCGTGTTGTTACCATAGCCTTCTTACCTTTCGGTTTAGGCGCTTCCGGATAATCTGGGACAATATGACCACGATGATCGCACTTTCAGATAATCTGGTGCAATATGACCATGATGACCACAACCGTAACATCAGCCATATTTGGACTTGGATGATTTCCCTTTGTATTTATCAACCTCTTTGTCCTTCTTATCACAACTCTTCCCTCTTTCAAATTTGAGGAATTTCTTAAATTTCTTATTTAGTTCATCATCCTCATCATTTCTATCTTCGAAAGACTCATGTTAATCTCTTTTTGCCTATGTGAGTGCCTATGTGATGTCTTCAAGGCGATGTTCTTCTTCCTAAAGGGGGCCTTAAAGTATAGTTCATGAGTTTGTAGGGAACCTATGAGTTCTTCTACTTTCATGAGTTCTTCTTCCTAGAGAGGAGCCTTAAAGTGTATTACCTTGGAGCTAAATCTCTCTGAGAGGGACTTAAGTATTTTTCTACAAATCCTACCTTCCGGAACCCTTTCTCCCAAGGTAAACATGGAGTTATAAATATCTGACAGTGTGTAAAACTCCATGAAGGTTTCAGACTCTTTCATTTTAATATTTTCAAATTTTATGGTTAGGAGCCGAAGCTTCGAGCGTCTTACTGTGCTAGTTCCCTCGTGGGTAACCTCTGTTATATCCCATACTTCTTTTGCAGTTGCAACTATGAGAATGCGCTGAAATTCATCCGGGGAAACCGCATAATAAATCACATTGAGAACATTGACATTTGCCATGTATCGAGCTCTCTCATTGTCATTCCACTTCTCATCATTTTTGGGAATGACAATGGTTTACCATCAACCTCCACATGTTTCGTAAGTGTGGAATACCCACGTTGTGTGCTTATCCACATAGATCAGTCTAAGGATTGTAAGGAAGTCCTCAGCTTAGCCTTTCGATAGGCGTAGTTGGACCCGTTAAAGAATGGTGGACGGTTAATAATACTCTCATCTCAGTTAGACATTATGCTAGTGCAACGGTATCAGATGTCACTTTAGAAAATTAAGTCCTTGGAGAAACTCGTTCTGATACCAATTGAAATTGTGTCACTTTAATAGACGTTATGCGTGCGGAAGAAATAGAGCGGAGCAACTAAAATTATGGCTAAGTCGTAGAAGGAAGGATTATGACCTTTATGAAATTCTTTACGCCTACTTATATTAATATAACAATATAAGCTAAGTAAGAAAGAACACTTCGGCTTCCAAGCTTAAGTGGGTCTAATCACAAGACTAGCATTTGAATAAGCAATAAGCTACCTACTATAAGCATGCATAGATTAACAAAAGAATAAACTAATCAAGCATCGAATCTATGCAACATATGTAGACTATATGTGGTTGGATCATATGAGATCAAGTCTACACTAATTAGTGAACATACATCTTGCGTGTGAATATGCCTATCTAGTGCCTAGCATACATTCTAATTAAGTATTCATAATTAAACAATTAAACCACAATGCATAATAGAAAATGTGCTCAAATATCAATCATACACACAAGCATGTATAGTGGTTCGACTACGTTTCTACTCCACTCCCAGTTCAAGTACTCAACCTTTGAGCACACCGGCATTCAATAAGGAGTTTAAATTAGGTTCCTCCTAACTAGGTGTTTTAACTCAAATCCACCCTATCGGGGAGTTTACAGGTTCCTCCCAACCTACACATTTACACCTGTGTTGGTGGCTCCCCTTGAAGACTTGTTTTAATCCCAACAAACGGGCCAAGGATCGACAAACAAACTTATGATTTAGGCTCAACAAACGAGTCAAGGATCAACAAACGCCCTAGACTTTTAAACTAACTAACAAGCCAAGAATTAATAAACGAACCTAGATCACGTTCGATAAACGAACTATACACTTAATTTCCCATGAAAAGAGAGTGGTTGGACTCTTACAAGTTGACAACTCACTTGTCGGATTTGAGCCCCTGTCAGGTCCACCCTATGGCATGTTTCAATCAGCTCCCCTTTATGCTCTCCCAATCGCTGATGCCATTGTATCACTAATGCTCTAGCTCCACAATTAAACGCCTTGCATGAGATGCTCCGTAGAGATGCCCAAGGTGCAAGGAGGTAGGTTTGAGATCTCTACAACTAATGTGAAGTGGTTGCCTAGCGAATCACACCTATAAAGATTTCATAATAAAGTTTAGACAAGAATTTAACTATCTAGATTGATTCAAACTCTAGAGATTAAAGAGGGACAAGTACATCTTCATGAGCTTAGGATCTCCATTCTTGTGATGAATCACAAGGAAGATGTCTTAATAGGGTTAAGATTTGAGCCTTTAATGGTTTCCAATAATGGTGGCTCCAAAATCCTCAAAATCCTTCTCCTTAGCTAAAAAATGAATGCCCCCGGTTTTATAGATAAATCTCTAATGGTAAAAAATGGGCAGATTCGTATATCTTCGATTGATCGAAATTAACCTCTGATTGATTGAAGATGTCTTCGATTGATCGGAACATTATTCCGATTGATCGAAAAATCTGTCAAAAGAGTTTATAAAGTTGTTGAACATCCGGTTCGATTGGTCGGACTACTCTACGATTGATTGGAATCGTGATTTCGATTTATTGGAGGAATGTTCCGATGTATCAGAAAACTGTCAAGAGAGTTCACACTTTTGTTGGATCAATTTTCGATTGATCGAACCGTAGTTCCGATTAATCGGAGTCCTATTAGAACAGATATCTGATTGATCGAAGACCTATCATAAATTGTTATTTGGGCTATATAATTACAAGAGTTTGCACCTAATAAATTAGCCTAATTTATCATGTTTTTCTAAGTGTTCTAACGTTAATGATGATGACTAAGGGTTTTCTTAGTTGGTCCAAGTCATCTAAAGGTTTAGGGTGTTTTAGTTCTAAGGGTTAGGGTCACCAAGGCATCTCTTTTACCTGTTTCTTCTTCCTTGATGATGCTTGTCCACTTGAATCTTTGGTCTTCAGCTTGTCAAGGCTCAAGCGACATTACAAACACATGGACACACGAGATTGATAAATAAGGTGCACTAGTATGCCACAGAAAAGTGCACTAAAATAGGCATCTCAGGAGACTGTTCAGATGTTATCCCAATAGTTAACGAGGCCGAGGAAGGAATGCAGGTCGATTGATTTCTTGATCCTACTTCTCTAAGTACTATCAAGAGGATACAAAACCTGTTAAAATATTATCGCAGAGGAAAAGAAATAAACAAAGGAAAGTAAAAGAGGTCCACCTAAATAAAATCGGATGACCACTATTGTAAATCGGTTATCGATTGTCAGAGGATTTTAAATTATCTTGGCAAATGGCCGATCTGCTATAGGAAATGCTGGGGGACTCAGCTGGTAAGTTTTGTTGAACATCTCATCAAAAGACAAAAGTGGATTATTTTCATACTCCTTGCCGCATCCATTTGTTTAAACATCTGAGGCCATAGGCATCCTTGTGCTTTTTATAGCCCTATTCTATCTTCCATGCATAATCTTTTATGGTAGGCTAGGAGTAGTACTTAGCGTCAAAGTAAGTTGTTGAACCTCCAATTTATACACGATCTAGCCCATTACATCACATGATATGCATGGTTTGCATGTTTAAAAGACCCATCTAATTTATATTTTGTGATTGTAGGAATGAGAGTGACTTTGCCCAATTGATGCTTTAAAAGACCCAATTAGAGGACTTCTATTGATGATTGAAGGAGGACCAAAGAAGGAAGAAGAAAGAGGGAGAAAAGAGAAGAAAGAAACGAAGAAAAAAAGTAGAGAAATAGAGGTCCGACCGGTTATGACCGGTCGGCTAAGGGAGCCACGGCCGGTCTTGACAGGTCGGTCACCCCGTTGCCGACCTTAAAAGTTCACTGAACTAAGGTCCAGATAGGTCCGACCGGTCGACCAACAAGTCGGGCCCCTCTCTGTGCACGCTGGACTTCACTCTAACAAGTCCGACCGGTCAAGACTGGTCGGCCATGCGTAAACAGCAACCTTCTAATTGGAGATTCGATTTTTTCTACGCAAGTGCGTAAAGGCTACGCACTTCGGGAAGTTTCTGAGGCGGTAGAGCCTGCCCACTATAAAAAGACACCTAGGGTCTCTTCCTAGGGGATCATAAAGTTTAGGAACTTTGTGGGAGGTGAAGAGACCTGTCGTGGAGTGTCTACAACTCTCTTGAATACAAGTTTTTATGCTTTTTAGTTTTTCTTTAAGTTCTAGTTATAGTATGACAATGCTCGGCTAGAATCTCTCAGCTAGGGCTGAGAGGTGAAGCTTGTAGCCAATTTCATGTTTAATTCAGTTTGATTCAAGTAATTTCACTTTAAGTTTGAATTTTGGATGTTCTAGTTCATATAAAGTTGATATTTTTAAAAGTTGTATGAGAGTTCATGTGCTCCGAACATGGATTCCTTGCAATTCTCTGAGATTATCATGTTTTTCTTAATTAGATTCGAATTATGGTAACCCTTGAGCATGCCATAGTCCATAGGCATGGCTGTTACTCCGAAGGCTATGATTTTGAATGCTATGTGGTTGAATGGGACAAGAACTTGGAAGTTCAACTTAAGTGGGATTAAATGTGTTTCAATGCTTTATCTTCCAACTAGATGAGAGATAGAACTTCAAATCTAGTTGTGTTTTATACTTGGATTGATTGGATTGACATGGGATTACTACAAGTGGATCCTTGAAAGCCTTAGTTCCTTTAATTACTGATTTTCCTAAATTACTATTTAAGATAATTCTCTCAATTGAATCTCTTAATTATTTCAATCCTAGTTGCTGGAATAGTTTAGAATTGGTTTTCTAATTCCCTATGGATCGAGCTCAGTCTTACCGAGATTTATTACTACATCGCAGCCTTGCACTTGAGGCGAGCGAGCAAGTTTTTGACACCATTGCCGGAGAATTTAGATAATGGTTCTAGTTTGTTTTAGTGGCTATAGAAGTAGAAGTAGATATATTTTTCTAATTTCCTAGGACTAACAAATTGTTTTGCTTTATAAGACTTCTTCTCTAGTTCAAGCGAATCGAGTAATATCCTTCTAACTTAGTGCTTTTTACAGATTTTTAAATTTTTAAATTTTAATTAATTTTAGATTTTAGGACTTAGGATTAGTTTAGATTTTGGATTGTGTGGTTTATGTCTCGTTGGGAACGTGACCACAACAATCGTCTCCAATCCGAAGGTGGTCCAGTTGGACCAGTATCAGTCCATAGACGAGTCAGAAAATACCAAGAGCATTATGATAGTTTGGGGAGTATGGATCAAACACCTTTAAGGAATCCTTCCCCCCTACTCCAACGACAAACACAAATCAAGAGGGAGTAGGAGAGAATGAGGTACACAATGTTCCTCCAATGAGATCTTTACAGGATTACATACAACTGGCCCATGCAACTACACCCTCGTGCGTGATCTTTCCACCAACAGGGGGAAACATCGATATAAAGCCAGGAGTAATTCAACTCATACCAAAGTTCCATGGGCTAGACTCTGAGAGCCCATACCTACACTTAAAGGAGTTTGAAGTGTTAGTGCACTTTTCTGTGGCATACTAGTGCACCTTGTTTGTTAATCACTTACGTCAGTGAGTCTAGTATCGGTTAAGCCCAATGAAGATGAAGACCGAAGACTTAAGTGGCCCTGCTGCATCAAGGAAGCAGAAACAGGTAGCCCTGCTGCATCAAGGAAGCAGAAACAGGTAAAAGTGATGCCTTGATGTGCCTTAACCTTGACCAAAACCCAACCCTTTGATTGTTTGATGACCTTGACCATGATTAGGAAACCTTTAGTCATCATAGATTGGCCCTAGGTGTCCCAAAAGTGCACCCAAACCTTGGCCAATGCATGAGGGTTGTGAAAAGGATGGGTCAAGCAATCAGACTGGCAGAACCCAGGCTTGTCCAACCGGTCACGAGCGGTCGTGGATCCCTGGCCGACCGATCAAGAACGGTCAGACAGACAGTCCAGTTTGGATAGCAACCTCTGGAGTGGATGGCCATTGGGCCATCCAGTCAAGACCAGTCAGCAGGGCTGGTTCGACCGGTCACGACTAGTCGGGCAGACTCCCCCACCAAGACAGCAATGTTTTGTCTTCAGTTGGCCTATGGCCGACCGGTCGTGGACCCTTGGCCGACCGGTCACGACCAGTCGGCACTAGCCATTTTCTGCCCGTTTTCAAACCGTTGCACCTTCTTTTATAAAAGGGCTTGGCTTATTTTGAGGGGTAAGAAGAGGGATAACAAGAGGAGTGAAGCCACCATTGTTGGAGACCATTTGAGGCTCATTCATAACCTATGCAAGGCATCTTCCTTGTGCTTTAACACAAGATTGGAGCATTCCAAGCTCATGAAGAAGATGACCTTCATCCCCTCTTGATCTCTAGAGTTTGGAACCTTCTTGATTGGCAAATCCTTGTCCAAAACTCTAAGATGAGATCGTTGTAGGAGAGAACCTTTAGGCAACCCATTCCCATTAGTTGTAGAGTTCTCAAACCTACCCTCCTATCACCTTGGGCATCTCAAAGGCATCACATGCAAGGTGTTTGATCAAGTGTGGCTGAGGCATTGGCGACGCATCGGCAACACGATTGTGGGAGCAAGGGAAGCTGATTGAAGCACGGGAGAGCGAAAATCAAGCAACGTGAACCTGCGCTAAACAAGGGGCTCATCCGACAAGTAAGGTTGTCCTTTTTTAAAGTTAATTTAGAGTTTGTTTGTCAAACTCGATCTATGGACGTTAGCCGTTCCTTGGCCCATTAGCCGGGCCTAAACTAAGTCTCCAAGGGGGAGCCTCCGACACGGGAGTGAACGTGTGTCGGGTTGAGAGTTAGCCTATGTCCAAAACTCCGTTTGGGTTGAGAATTAGCCCTTTATCCAAAACTCCGATTATGGTTGAGAGGTGAACCGGTAAAACCTCCGTGTAAAGGTTGAGAGGTGAACCTTATTTAAAACCTCCGATAGTGAATGTCGGTGTGCTCAAAGGAGTTGAGTACTTGAATCGGGAGTGGAGCAGACCCAAAGTCGAACCACTATACATGCTTGTGGTTATGATTGTTTTGAGCACATTGATATCTTAGCATTGGATGTTTAATTGTTTAATTATGAATACTTGATAAGAATTTATGCTAGGCACTAGATTGGCACATCCACACACAAGATGTACTTTCACTAAGTGCATAGACTTGAGCTCATTGATCCATTCTCATAAGTCTACATAGTTTGTATAGGTTAGGAGCTTGATTAGTTAAATCATTTATTTACCTATGCATGCTTAGACTAGGATTGTTTATTGCTTAACCATATGCTAGTCTTGTGATTGGACCCACTTAGGCTTGGAAGCCGAAGTGTTCGTGCTTAGTTTAATTTGTTGAATTGTGTAAGTAGGCGAAAAGAATTTCAAAAAAGGTCTTAATCACCCCCTCCTATAGTTTAGCCATAATTCTAGTTGCTCTTTAAGCTTCCGCACATACGTAGGTGTCGTGTTAGACTACCGACGTACTTTCAATTGGTATCAGAGCGGGTTGCTCTTCAAAGACGTAACCGTCTAGAGTAAGATCCGGTACCGGAGCACTAGCATAATGTCTAACCGAGATGGGAGTACCACCAACCGTCCACCATTCTTTGACGGGTCCAACTATGCCTATTGGAAGGCTAGAATGAGAATTCTTCTCCAATCCATGGACCGTTCGGTGTGGCTAAGTACACAAAATGGATACACCTTGCCCACCATGCAAGTGGAGGTTGATGGGAAATGCATTGTCAATCCCAAAGATGATTCCAAATGGGATGACACAGAGAGAGCACAATACATGGCAAATGCCAAAGCTCTCAATGCGATTTGCTGTGTGGTTTTCCCGGATGAATTTCAGCCCATTCTCACATGCGCAACTGCAAAAGAAGCGTAGGATATACTTGAGGTTATCCACGAGGAAACTAGCACAATAAGACGCTCGAAGCTTCAGCTCTTAACCACCAAATTTGAAAACATTAAGATGGAAGAGTCTGAAACTTTCATGGAGTTTTATACTAAATTGTCAGATATTTGCAACTCCATGTTTGTCTTGGGTGATTGGGTTCCGGATGGTAGGATTTGTAGAAAAATACTTAGGTCCCTCCCGGATAGATTTGACTCCAAGATAGTTGCCTTAGAGGAGTATAGAGACATAGATAACATGAAAGTAAAAGAACTCATAGGTTCCCTACAAACTCATGAAGTACACTTTAAGGCCCCCTCTAGGAAGAAAACCATCTCTCTTAAGTCCTCTCACAAACATAAGAAAATTAAGAGTGAGTCGGAGGAAGATAGTGATGATGAGGATGATGAGGAAGAGAAATTGAACAAAAAATTCAAGAGATTCCTCAAATTTGATAGAGAGAATAGCCGTGACAAGAAGGACAAGAAGGGTGAGAAACATAAAGGAAAATCATCCATGCCTTCATCCGTCCATTGTTACAGTTGCGGTCGTCGTGGCCATATTGCCCCGGAATGTCCGGATGGGCCTAAACCGAAAGGTAAAAAGGCAATAGCTGCCACTTGGGATGATACGGAGGAGTCCGAATCTGGTGACTTTGCTTGTGATGAGAGCCAACATAAAGATCTAGCTCTCTCGGCCTCCACCATAACCCCCCTTCCTGCTTATCTAAGAGGGGATCCCAACCGCTTCCCTTCTAGGAGAAGGTATTCCCAACCCCTCACCTCATACTACATTTTATGAGGGTGTTGAGGAAATTAGTTACCCTTAGGCTTTTCAAACTAAACATAGAATAGTAAGGGTAACTAGAAATGCTTTTATAGGAAAATCTGAGGATTTCAGCCTCATTTTTGTGTGTATGGGCAAATCAGAGGATTCAAGCCTCACTAGCACAAATTTGGAAGTTTAGCCTTGCTTTCAACTTGCATATTTGCTTGCTAGACTATCTCCATGCTTAAATTAGCTATTTTTGCTGAATTTTATGCTTAATTATATGCTAATCTTTGCTTAGTATTGGTCTTGATATACCAATAGGGGAGGTTGGTTGATTGGGCTATAAGCCCTTGTGCTTTTATTGCAAATGTATATCTTTGACCAATTATGCATGATTAACTATGCTTAGATAGTTACATTCTCTTGTTAATCATGTTCCTTAGCATGCTCCATGTTTTTATGTATCATGCACCCTATACTCTCCTTGTTAGCATGTGCTTATAGTTATAACTGCGACATACTATCTATTATTATCTTAATCTTATTGATATATCATTAAGGGGGAGAGAATAGTTTGTCAATTGCTAACAAAAGGGGGAGAAAAATCAAGTCCCACCAAAACTAGTTTGCTATGTTTTGTGATGCAGGGATTGACAGGTTATGGCGGAGCAAATTGAAGAGGAGCAACTTAATTTAGGCATGTCAAGAGTCCTGTATTTAATTTATTATCAATGTAATATCTTGAACATGTATTTTGTTTTGGTAGGTTAGGTTTTTGTAAGTAATTGACAAAGGGGGAGATTGTTAGTGCACTTTTCTGTGGCATACTAGTGCACCTTATTTATCAATCACTTACGTCAGTGAGTCTAGCATCGGTTGAGCCCAATGAAGATGAAGACCAAAGACTCAAGTGGCCCTGCTGCATCAAGGAAGCAGAAACAGGTAGCCCTGCTGCATCAAGGAAGCAGAAACAAGTAAAAGTGATGCCTTAATGTGCCTTAACCTTGACCAAAACCCAACCCTTTGATTGTTTGATGACCTTGACCATGATTAGGAAACCTTTAGTCATCATAGATTGGCCGTAGGTGTCCCAAAAGTGCACCCAAACCTTGGTCATTGCTTGAGGGTTGTGAAATGGATGGGTCAAGCAATCAGACTGGCTGAACCCAGGCCTGTCCAACCGGTCACGACTGGTCGTGGACCCCTGGCCGACCAGTCAAGACCGGTCAGACAGACAGTCCAGTTTGGACAGCAGCCTCTAGAGTGGATGGCCATTGGGCCGACCGGTCAAGACCGGTCGCCCCGACTAGTTTGACCGGTCACGACCTGTCGGGCAGACTCTCCCACTAAGACAGTAATGTTTTGTCTTCAGTTGGCATATGGCCGACCGGTCGTGGACCCTGGATGACCAGTCGTGGACCCCTGGCTGACCGGTCACGACCGATCGGCACTAGCCATTTTCTGCCCGTTTTCAAACCGTTGCACCTTCTTTTATAAAAGGGCTTGGCTTGTTTTGAGGGGTAAGAAGAGGGATTTTGAGAGGAGTGAAGCCACCATTGTTGGAGACCATTTGAGGCTGATTCCCAACCTATGCAAGGCATCTTCCTTGTGCTTTAACATAAGATTGGAGCATTCCAAGCTCATGAAGAAGATGACCTTCATCCCCTCTTGATCTCTAGAGTTTGGAACCTTCTTGATTAGCAAAGCCTTGTCCAAAACTCTAAGATGAGATCGTTATAGGAGAGAACCTCTAAGCAACCCATTCCCATTAGTTATAGAGTTCTCAAACCTACCCTCCTATCACCTTGGGCATCTCAAAGGCATCACATGCAAGGTGTTTGATCAAGCGTGGCTGAGGCATTGGCGACGCATCGGCAACACGATTGTGGGAGCAAGGGAAGCTGATTGAAGCACGGGAGAGCGGAGATCAAGCAACCCAAACCGACGCTAAACAAGGGGCTCATCCAACAAGTAAGGTTGTCCTTTTTGAGAGTCCATTTAGAGTTTTTTTGTCAAACTCGATCTAGGGACGTTAGCCGTTCCTTGGCCCGTTTGCCGGGCCTAAACTAAGTCTCCAAGGGGGAGCCTCCGACATGGGAGTGAACGTGCGTCGGGTTGAGAGTTAGCCTATGTCCAAAACTCTGTTTGGGTTGAGAGTTAGCCCTTTGTCCAAAACTTCAATTATGGTTGAGAGGTGAACCGGTAAAATCTCCGTGTAAAGGTTGAGAGGTGAACCTCATTTAAAACCTCCGATAGTGAATGTCGGTGTGCTCAAAGGAGTTAGTACTTGAACCGAGAGTGGAGTAGACCCAAAGTCGAACCACTATACATGCTTGTGTTTGTGATTGTTTTAAGCATATTGATATCTTAGCATTGGATGTTTAATTGTTTAATTATGAATACTCGATAGGAATTTATGCTAGGCAGTAGATTGACACATCCACACACAAGATGTACTTTCACTAAGTGCGTAGACTTGAGCTCATTGATCCATTCTCATAAGTCTTCACAGTTTGCATAGGTTATGAGCTTGATTAGTTAAATCATTTATTTACCTATGCATGCTTATACTAGAATTGTTTATTGCTTAACCATATGCTAGTCTTGTGATTGGACCCACTTAGGCTTGGAAGCTGAAGTGTTCGTGCTTACTTAGTTTAATTTGTTGAATTGTGTAAGTAGGCGAAAAGAATTTCAAAAAAGGTCCTAATCACCCCCTCCTATAGGTTTAGCCATAATTCTAGTTGCTCTTTAAGCTTCCGCATATACGTAGGTGTCCTGTTAGACTACCGACGTACTTTCATGAAGAAGTGGTAGCTACTTTGCAGTACACTAATGTTTCAGAAGATGCCATTAAACTTAAATTTTTTTCCTTCTCATTGAAAGAAAGAGCCAAGACTTGTCTTCACTCTCTTAGACCACACTCGGTAGGGTCATGGAGCGAGATGACCCGGGAATTCTTGAGAAAGTTCTTCCCGGCTCATAAAACAAACACCCTTTGAAGAGCCATAATGAATTTTTCGGCTAAAAAGAGTGAATCATTCTTCCAATGTTGAGAAAGGTTTAAGGACCTCCTACTTGCTTGCCCACATCACGGCTACGAAAGTTGGCGAATCATAAACTTCTTCAATGATGGATTAAGTTACAATATACGCCAATTCGTAGAGATGATGTGCAATGGCGAGTTTATGAGCAAAAATCCAAATGAAGCTTGGTGTTATTTGGATATGTTGGCCGAGAATGCCCAATTAAGGGATACCTCGAACAAATCTAATAACCCAAGCCTCCTAAAAAAAGAGAAAGGAGGGATTTATATCCTTAAGGAGGAAGATGATGTGAATGCAAGGCTAACCAGCCTCACAAGGAAGATTAAGGCCATGAAACTTAGTAAGAGTGGAGTTTCAAAGTCCAATGAAGCTATTGAGAACACGTGTGGGATTTGTTTCACTAATATACATGCTACGCAAGATTGTCCTACAATTCCTGCGTTTGAAGAGGTGTTACAAGAACATGCAAATGCCACATATGGTTATCAACGGCCTTTTAATAGACTAGTGGGTAACATGTATGTTGTAGAATAAAGTTGGTCGTCGAAGAAATATAAAAGATATGCGACCAGCGAGCGTCTCTCCATAAAAGTCACGACCAAACCATCTGACTAGCGAGCCTTCCTGCTCACGTCTTGTATCACTCAAACCTGCAACCACCTATACGCCCCCCGTATGTGAGCAGCTCCCATCATATGAGTAGCTCTCATCATATGAGCAGCTCCCGACATATGAGCAGCTCCTGTCAAATGAGCAGCTTTGCTCTTAGTCGTTAAGTGGGGAGGCCCCTCGTATGTGAGCAGCTCCGGTCATATGAGCAGCTCTGCTCTTGGTCGTTGAGTGGGGAGGCCCCCGTCATATGAGCAGCTCCCGTCATATGAGCATCTCCCAACATATGAGTAGCTCTTGTCATATGAGCATCTCCCGACATATGAGCAGCTCCCATCATATGAGCAGCTCCCTACATATGAGCAGCTCCCATCATATGAGTAGCTCCCGACATATGAGCAGCCCCCGTTATGTGAACACCCCTGATCTCTTATCTCTGGTCTCTGGCAAGGACGTCTCTCATATCAGAGTACCAGCAGCCTATATAAGCCGGTTTTGGCTTGTTTCTATTTGTAGCTCCGAACCATGGGAGATCTCCATGAAGAGACGTATTCAGCTAGACGTCTAGAGTGGTTAGGCCATCCCCTTATCTAAGGATTAACAGGATAAGTGCCTTATCCCCTGAAATCAGCAGTGATCTCAACGGCTTGCGTAATAGACTGGATCACCCGGATCTACATAAATAGATGACCCCACAGATGATAAAGGGACACAATTTCTAAGCCCACATCCTACTCCTTACTTCATTACCAAATCCAATCTAACTTAAGCTTCAGAGGGCCAATGGCTGAACGCCGGCCACCCTTAGTTTTCTTTTTTACCCTGTCAGGTTTGGAGGGAAGCTTGCTCAAAGGAAGGTGAACGTCTAGAGGATCCTGTTACTAAATTAGACGTAAACAACGTACAACTCTACTTGGAAGAACCACCCAAATTTCAGTTGGAAGAATGCTCCCATGGGCAATCCTACTAACTCTCAAGGAGGGCCACCCATGCAAAATATAACCCCACCTCAATTCTTAATGGAGGATACTTTAAAGATGTTAATGCAAGGGCAAACTCAAATCAATCAATCAAATTAGCAAATGTTCCAAGAGCTTAAAGTCTCGGTTAATGAGATTAAGGGATGCTTGAATGCTAGGGAAGGGACCTTTCCGGCCCAACCTTAGCTTAATCTAAAGCAAGTACAAGAAGTAAGCATTCCTAATCTCTCCAACCAACATATGGAGCAACCTAATTCATCACCACTCTTAGAAGTGATAAGCAAATTGAAAAATCTATCTCGGAGAAGGCCGATAAGCCTAATGATCCGGTAAATTCTGAGGATGAGGATGGATCCAACTTAGCCCCACAAGAAATGGAACGCGTTTACAAGCCCGTAGCACTATTCCCTTTGATATTGGTTGATCCAAAATCTCTCCCAAACTCTCATGACATTTTAGAGATTTTCAGACAAGTCAAGATCAACATTTCATTGCTTGATGTCATCAAACAAATCCCCTCTTATGCCAAGTTTCTAAAGGACCTATGCACAACTAAACACAAATATAATGTGCAGCAAAAAGCCTTCTTAAATGAGCAAGTGAGTGCCATTCTCACTCAAAAGACCCCCCAAAATTCAAAGATCCTGGTAGTCCCACAATCTCATGTATCATTGGAGACTACCGCATTGAGCGTGCATTGCTGGACTTGGGGGCAAGCGTAAACTTGATCCCGTACTCGGTATATGAGCAATTGGGTCTTGGTGAATTAAAACCTACCAAAAACACATTGCAACTCGCTGATAGATCCATCCGTGTACTGAGAGGGATAGTTGAGGATGTTCTAGTCCAAGTTGATAAATTTTACTACCCGGTGGATTTTATCGTCTTAGACACACAACCGGTTATAGATGCTAGCACTCAAATACCGATGATTTTAGGCCGCCCGTTCCTTGCTACATCAAACGCAATTATAAATTGCCGGAATGGGGTAATGCAATTGTCCTTTGGAAACATGACGTTGGAGGTTAATGTGTTCCATTTAGGCAAAAGGCATAGGGATGATGATGATGTCCATGAGGTTGATATGATTGAATCAATCGTGGATGAGGAGTTCATCTTAAATCAGAATTTTGATCCTCTAAATGTTGTTAGCTTCGATCCTTTTAAGGACTGGGATGACAATTATGGCCCCCATGAGGTAAACATGATAGAATCTATGGAAGATGGGGAGTTTTTCCAACACAATCTACCTGAAAGCTTGGGGACATGTTTGACAAACTTCAAGGATGAATTCAAGTCTATTATTAATGAGATCTTGGAAGTGTCAATTTTTGAAAATTTACTTGACAAGTCACCAAATTTTAATTTAAATAAATTTGTTATGCATGAATTGGAAGAATTGGTGCTTGACTTGCCTATAGAGAGGCCAATTTCTGAAAGTGTAGAGGTTGAGGACCCACTTCAACCTACACAAAAGTCTTAGAAGGAGGAAGACGAAAAGGGCCCAAATCTGAAAAATTCCTCTGATGAGGTCTCCTACACTCTAAAGGAGTGTTTAGCGTATTTTGAAGATTGGGATGATCCCATGATTAAGGACATAGTGCATGCCTTGAAGGAGACCCCTCCGGTGCCTAAAAAGCTTCCTTCCACAAAACGCCAAACTAAAAAATCAATTGTGGAAGCACCGGTGAAATCTAATTTTGTGGAGATCATATCGACTTGTGAAGAAGAAATACAAGTCTCCACATCTCTTGGTTGCTCAAACCAAAGAACACAATTTCTGGGATAACCCATATTTGACAAATTTTTACCCAAATAAGATGGAAATGAGATCCATTTTCAATAATTTTCAACTAATGCAATTCTCCTTTCCTAGTACATGTGACAAATTTATTGAGGAACCTGCTGAAACCTTTCAGCAGGATTTTCAATGGGTTAGAATGATTAATGTCACCAATATACTTTCCAAAGCAGGATGGTGGATAGTTCGACTGAAAAAATTGTTACACCACTTGATGATCCTGCTCAACTTTGTCCTTTTGGATGATATAATACTGATTAATCTCCTAGTCTGATGGAGATTCTCTTTTTAAAAGGATAACTTAGGTTTTGTTTATTGTTTTAAGTAGGATTAGGTCTAGTTTTTTTTGTTTTAATTCTATTTGCTTTAGTAGATTTAGTTGTCGGAGTTGTAGACTTCCATGATCAACTCTCTCAGGTACTATTGTTCTCACTCTCTTGTATTTTTACCATTGCTCTCATGTTCATGCTCATTGCATATCTTTTTACATTGAGGACAATGTGAGATTTGGTTTAGGGTGAGATGAGATTCCTCATCTAGCAGTTTGCAACATTTCGAGCATCATATGTGCAAATTTTTTTGAATTTTCTAAAAATTCAAAACTCTTTTAGAAAACCTTATTTCTATGCATTCGAGATAATACGAGTATAAGAAAAAGAGATACGAAGTGAGTGATGTTGCAAGTCTTAAACTACTCTTAATATAATGGTTTTATATGTGAATTCTCCTATTTATGTGATTGATAGAAAATTTGAATACTTTTACACCTAGTTCACATTACACGATTTTCATGGTTTGAAAGGATTATGTGATTTGTGGATTGGCTAGGCTTAGATTTGAGGTGTTGAGGAACCAAGCCGGGGTAACGAAAGATATGGATTTCTAAAAATCATATCTAATGTAAAAGAAAAAAGAAAAGGAAGGCTGAAAATATGGGAATGATGGAGAAAATAGTGGAAAATTCTGAAAAGGGCTACCTATTACCAACCGGGGGATAGTCTACCCGTAACCAAAGCCGAAAATGGGACGTAGTGTGAAAGCCGTCGGAAGGACAATAAGGTAAATTCCTATCATAGGCTTGTTATTGATCTGTACACCTTGAGATCTATAGTTTAGTCGATCTAGGAAGAAGGTGATCCTGGAAACTCATGAGATGAGTTATCACTATGCACATTAGGTTGAATTTTTTTCAAAATTCTTCTATCTATCAATCAATCAGCGGAAATTCTATATGAACGCTTTTTATGTTTTGAGAGTTTAAGGTTGCAACCTCTATCTCCTAGTTTCTTTAATTTTTGTACTTGGAATGAATAGAAGTATTGTTTCTGAAGGAGAGTTGGTTTTAAAATTTTGAACTTGTTTCACTCATGTTTTGCTCAGGACTAGCAAAAAGCTGGCTGGGGGGTGTGTTGAACCTCCAATTTATACATGATCTAGCCCATTACATCACATTATATGCATGGTTTGCATGTTTAAAAGACCCATCTAATGCTTATTTTGTGATTATAGGAATGAGAGCGACTTTGCCCAATTGATGCTTTAAAAGACCCAATTAGAGGACTTCTATTGATGATTAAAGGAGGACCAACCAAAGAAAGAAGAAAAAAGAGAGAGAAAAGAGAAGAAAGAAAGGAAGAAAAAAAGTAGAAAAACAAAGGTCTGACCGGTCGGCCACCCCGCTGCTCACCTTAAAAGTTCACTGAACTAAGGTCCAGATAGGTCCAACCGGTCATGACCGGTTGGCCAATAGGTCAGGCCCCTCTCTGTGCACATTGGGCTTCACTCCAATAGGTCTGACCAGTCACGACCGGTCGGCCATGCGTAAACAGCAACCTTCTAATTGGAGATCCGATTTTTTCTGCGCAAGTGCGTAAAGGCTACGCACTTTGAAAAGTTTCTGAGGCAGTAGAGCCTCCCCACTATAAAAGGACACCTAGGGTCTCTTCCTAGGGGATCATAGAAGCTGAGGAACTTCGTGGGAGGTGAAGAGAGCCATCGTGGAGCGTCTGCAACTCTCTCGAATTCGGGTTTTTAAGCTTTTTAGTTTTTCTTTGAGTTTTAGTTGTAGTATGACAATGGTCGGCTAAAATCTCTCAGCTAGGGCTAAGAGGTGAAACTTGTAGCCAATTTCATGTTTACTTCAGTTTGATTCAAGTAATTTCACTTTAAGTTTGAATTTTGGATGTTCTAGTTCATATAAAGTTGATATTTTTAGAAGTTTTATGAGAGTTCATGTGCTCCGGACATGGATTCCTTGCAATTCTTTGAGATTATCATATTTTGCTTGATTAGATTTGAATTATGGTAACCCTAAAGCATGCCATAGTCCATAGGCATGGCTGTTACTCTGAAGGCTATGATTTTGAATGCTATGTGGTTGAATGGGACTAGAACTTGAAAGTTCAACTTAAGTGGGATTGAATGTGTTTCAATGCTTTGTCTTCCAACTAAATGAGAGATAGAACTTCAAATTTAGTTGTGTTTTATGCTTGGATTGATTGGATTGACATGGGATTACTACAAGTGGATCCTTGAAAGCATTAGTTCCTTTAATTACTGATTTTTCTAAATTAATGTTTAAGATAATTCTCCCAATTGAATCTCTTAATTATTTCAATCCTAGTTACTGGAATAGTTTAGCATTAGTTTCCTAATTCCCTATGGATCGACCTCGGTCTTACCGAGATTTATTACTACATCGTTGCCTTGTACTTGAGGCGAGCGAACATAAGTCTCCCATGCTTTTATTGTGTCAACCATAAAATTACCTGTTTTCTTGAGAACAGCTTGTCGCCGACTGATTGAGGATGGTGGTCGGACGACGGGCGATGGCAGTGGAGCAGGAGCTATCAATATTCTAGAAATTGGTGGTGGGTTAGTGACAGGAGCCAGAGGGGTTAGGTCACTAATCCTTTAAATAATGATGGGACTTGTTGAGGAGGCCATGCTTGTTGTGGAGGATGGTGGTGCGAGAGTAAGAGTAAATTAAGGTATTCGAGGAGATGAGATGGCTTGGTTTGTGTGAGAGGATGAAGGAATGACTGATGGAGGAGAGGTTACTTGACGAATGGCATGGGATGATGGTGGAGAGGATATTACTGAGGTCTGAATTGGTGTAACATTTGAAGGTTGTTGGGGCACCGGTGTGGTTTGACTGACCTTAGCCTTTTTCTTTTTAGGCTTTAGGGTTGGTGAAGAAGTCTCTTCAATTCTATCTCTTCTATTTTTTGTCTTCTTTTTCTTAGCTGAGTTAGAAGGAGAGGTAACTGTCAATGGTTTGTTTTTCTTCTTCCCAGGCTTCAAAATCGGATCAACTGCCTGATAAGGGGGTATGACCAACGACTTGGTCCTAGTAGTCCTTTGGTTGGTTGTTGAACCCTTTGTCTTCTTCTTCCTTTCTTCTCTTCTTCTTTTGTATCACTTTTTTCCGACTCAAGTATTTTCTGAAGTTCGACAGTAATGTCAGTAGGTGGCCGAGTAATGAGTCATTGGTACACATGGTCCCACCAATGGAGGAACGATTTTAGAATCCCTGACCGATCGGCGAAAGAGATGATTTCAAAGGTAGCTCTGGCATCTTCGTAAAAATGGTTGATGCCGAGGTAATCTTTCACATTGTGAACCACAATCCAAGAAAAGGGGAGTTGGTTGAGAGTTCTATGATTACAAGGACAACGAATGCCTTATACAAGACTGAGTAGGCGGGCGAGCAAGTTGGGACAATATTGTTCTACTTTGGCTTTTAAATTCTTGCCTGACTCTATCGTACCAAGATAAGAAAGGTCCCTGCAAAGAAAATAACTTTCACAGGCATCGTGTACTTTGGGGTCAGTCGATGAATCATTCATATTTGCTGTGAATGGAGTAAAAGAGTGAGGATCTCTGTCAGTAGGTAGAGAAAAGAAAAGATGGTTCATGTAATGGGAGAAAGAAAGTTTGTTAGACGGATAGTGCATATTGCGGTGACCGTAAGAGGTATAAACAATACTGGCTGGAGGAGGTCCTGCTACTAAAAAAATGAGCCAAAATATTCAAATAACCACATCTGAACCAGCCAAAGGGGACCTCGTTGTTATATAGGCCTTTGGTTGTCACATAATACATACCTTTGTACACATGGTCGAGCACGAAAGGAGCAAGCGCAAGTTTTTCACCATGGACGAGAGCTTCGGCTAAAGGAATGTATTCCAGTGTGATGTTGACGACATTTACACACATCACGTGTCAGAAAATCCAAAGTAGCAGGAATGTCGTATGTTCTTCCTGATCAATGGGGCCAGAATGCTTTCTATAAGTACCCATGAAGAGGGTATATGCTTTGCTGCCTTTGATTTTGAAAGGGCCCTTGTCGTTAGGTGAATTGGGGAAGAAGGGTGTACCAAAATGAAGGAAATGAGTAAAGGTACAATGTCCATGATTGACGGGCTCATTAGACCACATTTGAAAAGGAAAGCATTTAGAGATTTGCTTCAGAAAGTTGAAGTAGCCAGAAGAAGATTAGCATCGAATGAATATGGAATAGTGGATAATTTAATGCATTCATAAATACCGATTTCTTTCTTCAATTCTCCATAATGGCTCTCGAGGCACTCGAACCAATCATGCCATCCAAAGAGCGGCAATACCCGGGGACGAGGACCTTTTACAACCAAAGTAGGGTGAGGGATTCTGATGCTGTGAACCAAAATCTCTTCATCATCGCGAATTAGGAAGAAAGGACCTAGATCTTGAACAACATCTGAGGTAATGTTGGGGAGGAAGGAAGGGCCAAGATGAGTTATCTGCTGACCTTCTGCGAATGTTGTAAAGATGATTTCACTGGTTAGTTGATCATGGAAATGATCCATAATGCTAAACATTTCATCGGTTGGGCGAATGACAACAGAAGAGAAAGAAGCCATTGGCAAAGGACGAAGGATTAAGAACTTTGGGAGAAAAAGAAGGAAGAAGAAGAGTAAAACAAAATTCAATTTTTTTTTTTACCGTTCGCTTGAAGGGAAGCATTAATGAGAGTATCATCATTATATCTCATTCTCTCGAGAAAGGAGACACATCCGCACGACATTGCTTCCACAATAAGCATTGCCATCGACGAATGTTCAGTCACCCATGCGTACGAGATCTGATTGCGACAAGTGGACGAAAGGACGGTGGCATTTAATGATATCTCAAGCGTCGTTATCACCTTTTCAAAAGGCAATGCGACGTAGGGGTAATGTTATACCCTACTTTTGGTAGATGTAAAAGAACCAATCATATGAGTACATGTGTGGTTGCATAGCCCTACGAAGTGGAGACACAAAGGAAGTAATCAGAATTATAGCTAATTTTGTGGTGATCCAGCTGGCGTTCTGAGATGATACCACGACACCATAGTAGATGAACAGGTGTGAACAAGTCAGCAAATTAGTTACAAAAGGTAGTAATGGAAGGAAGTAATGAAAAGGTAAGACAAGAAGATCAATCAGCTAAGAGAATTAAGCAGTTACGTAATAGATGATTATAAATAGTAAGGAGGAAGGCCGAGCTCAAGGTCTAGTACCAACCAAACCAAATCAAATATCTCAAATTATCATGTTTCCTTTTATTCTATTATCTGCGCTTCTTAGCGTAATGTATCTTAGCTTTCATTAGTCTAGTCTTTTTCTGTTTAGGATTACATCCCATATATAGAAGAAAATCTATAGGTAGAATCCAGTAACAGTAATGGTAATTGTAACAAAAGTCTACGCTCATACGTTGGACTTAGCTTGATGATGTATTTAGCCTCGAAAGGTGAACTATAGTTTATTTCTAGCGACCGATTGTAAGTATTCCCTTTCTTGATAATTATATTATTCTATCCCATATTCGAAAAAGTCCTTTTGCGGAAGGCAAGAGTGCAACCCATCTTTGGAGGACGAACCCCACACTATCACCTGATTTTATTTAAACAACTGAGTGAGTGGTTAAATACGCGGCCGATCTACACAAATTCTGGCCATATATAGCTGATTATAGTGTATCTGCCTATTCTGGCTCTCGGGGTAATCATTGTTCGGTTTGGATCCAACCGCACAATCGATTCTATCACGCTCGCACACATCTCACATGCATGGTCGAAGAATAGCGAGCAACAACTACTAAATTACATATTTAAGCAAACATTGTAAAATCATAATGAAGGCGCTTTAACTACAAATTACTAATGTAATTCCTAATCCAACTTACTAAGTATCGCAAGTTATCCATATTTGGCCATTTTAAATACTTAATTTAGTTTTATATCTTCATTATTTTTTAGATATCACTTAGTTTATCCAAATATGTAGCCAAGTCAAATAACGACTTGGCCAAGTCTTTAAGTTTATATGACTCGGCGCACGTTCATTTGGGCGGTTACACGCCAATGTATAGATGAGTAAGCAGCCGGATCAACTCAACTTTACATCGAGCGAGCCCTACAGCCGCTGAAAAATGGTGGAGAACGCGAATTTACGGGATGACGGTGGCACAATGATGACCGGCCTTCAACCGGACGGTATGAAAAAAGAAGAAGGGTTGAAGGCTTAGCTGGACCAAGGCGGCTTCGGCCCTGACTGTGGGGCCCACCGTGATGTATGTGCCTTACATCCACGCTGTCCATTTATTTTGAAATCTCATTTTAGGGTACGATCCAAAAAATGAAGCAGATCCAGATCTCAGGTGGACCACACAACAGGAAACAGTGGTGATTGAATACCCACCATTAAAAGATTCTTGGCTGCCACCGGAATGTTTATTAGCCATCCTACCTGTTGATAGGGTCACAAAGACCTGGACCGTCTTGATTGTTATATCAACTTGCCTTGGGTACTTTTGATGAGATGCCTCTACCATGTTGCGATTCGACCGGCCCTACTCCGTGGGCTCATGTCAGGAAGGAAGAAGCGGGAGTGGCGTAGATTGGACCACGTAGCCAAAACGTATGGACAACGTCCCAAGTATCAAAGTAGCGTGGGAAGCGATTATAAAAGAATCTCTCTAGGAAAGTTGAAAGCTGGCGTAAAAGAACCGCTCGTGGGTAAATCGCGTTCGGTATTCACCAGTTTCCTCTCACTAACCAAGATCCACGTGGATGGACTTTTCATGAGATCCACGCCGTCCATCAGGTATTCTACCTCATTTTAACTATTGAACCCAAAAATTCATGAGAAGATAAAGCTTTAGTAGGTCACACCATATGAATCAGTTGGGATGGAACGCCCACCGTTAGATTTTCATAGGGGCCCATTGTGGTGTCTATATGCCATCCAATCCTATCACATCATGTCACTCATTAAGATAAAAGATTATAAAAAAATCACAGTGTTTCAAAACTCAGGTGGGCCATAACACAAGAATTTAGAGGTTTAAGGTATGGGCTTTCTGAGGTGGCTCACCTGAGTGTTGGCTCAGCCGGAGTTATTTAAAGATCAAGGAAAAACAAGGGTGGTTTACCCCATGGATGGTGTGGATGTCACGCACGTTAAGCCATTTCTCCCACATTAATGAAAGTGACACGAGTATGTACCTTAGTATGACGCACGAGTGTTTTCGTTATCAAATAGGTCCCAAGAATGAGATGCCTTGGAACCTTTCTTGAGGGTCTTATTCCTCTGAAATCCATATTTTAAAATTTATAGACAATGTGTTCAATATTGGTATCCGAGGATGTATCACACTCTTAAGATATAGAAGCATATCAGGCATAGTATGAGAAATATAGGATGTTATCTCATAATGTATTACTGTTGCTGAAAAACATTAGAAAATTAGTCAATTTTTTTAATGAAACTTGGCAAATATTAAAAACCACATCATTGTACACTTGGAAATTAAAAAATAACTAAAAAGTACATATAATAAGTTTCTTTTGTGTAAGGTTCTAAACTATGCTCATAATACTTTCGTTAAAGAGGATTTTGCTTAATTTTATTTTTCTTTGCAAAACAATATTAAGCAAATAGGATTGTAGTACATTTAATGTACTAAATACATGAATATTAAGGGTTAAATAATTGCTGATCAATTTATATTTTTTAAGAAATTGTTTTTAATTATGTTTGAAATTTTTAGTTAATCTTTTTTAAAATAAAATAAAAAACCTTCATTAATCTACAAATCAACCCCCTAACATGTCTAATTATGTGATTTTTCCATACTTTAATTGCAATTTAAATAGCTGGAATTAGAAAGATTTATTTATTTTTCTAAATTTACAAATTAAAGTGTAATTGATATTTAGATAAGCCAACACTCATAAACACTTGCAAACTAAGGATATATGAAATTTAAAAAATATATTTTCAATTAAAAATATTTGATTTTTTCAAAAAATTAAAAAATCTCCGTTAATTTTACATTAGCCTCCAATATGTCTAATGCCGAATGCCATTTTTCTTTTCATACTCTAATTGCAATTTAAATGGTGAAATTGAGAAAATTTTGAATTTTTCCTAATTTCTTTCACTTTTTTTCAAATTTGCAAATCAGAAGTTGAAATTCATGATTAAGCATGCAAAACATATAAAATTATAAATCTCCATTTTAGTTCTACCAATTCCAAGTGATTTAAAAAAGAATTAAAACCAAAAAACACTTACCATTGAAAAATTAGACCCACTTGTCGTCTAACATTGATTTTCGCAAAAAATAAAAATAAAAAAATCCATTTTTTCTCCAAATAATAAAAGAGGTTTGGTTATATTCACTTCCAGAATGGATTGAAAGCAAAAAAGTTTCACAAAAATTAAAATCTTGTAATTTTTTTAATAAAAAAAATGGAAAAGAATTGTCAATATTGTAGATGTCGACGATACTTTGGAAAGCTGTCATCCATGCATTATAACTTATAAAGATGATATTTTAAAAATAATGTATTGTATTGCTATATCTCCAATTCAATGTGATATTTAATGATATCTTCATCGATACCTGGAAGTCCAGTATGTTTTGTATCGGCCAAGGTATATTGTAAACTACAAACTTTGCTCATCATTTTGGTAGTTAGTAACTATATTTAGATAAGTATTGTTTACACCCATTTTCGACGCCTTAACACAGACCAATAGGAGGATGCCATGTGGAGAAATTACGTGTTTGGCATATGCAGAATTTGTACTTGCACTCGAAGATATATGCGTTTGATTTTCCTGTGGCAATATTACGCATTCTATCTTCAATGCGATGGTATAGACTCTTATCAGGCCCTTTAAGGGAATAAACCATTGCATGCCATGTGGCCATGATCGACGTGCCCATTAAATGAGGTAGCGTGCCTGACATGACTATAAAAGGGGTGCTGAGCAAGCATATCATATCCCACAATTGGATATGATCTCATCTGCGAGGCCATCTCTCGCAATCCTTCTAAAATTTGAGATTTCCTTAGAGACATTCGAGAGCCAACAATGATCTAGAAGGTTCTGAAGATCGAGAAGACAAATCAATGATTGAGTTAACCCCGGATGCAGTCCTAGACCCATACTGAAAAGGGATGGTTGAACCCATATCAGGTCTCATTCTATATGATGATCGAAATAAAGAGAATGAAGATCTAATATGTCTGAAGGACATATCAATGTCAGGAGTCAAATCCCTCCAACACTTAAAACCATCACCATCTAGGTAATCGAACAAATGAGGAGGTTTGATCTAAACCGTTCAACACCTCGAAGTGGACAAGTTAGGCCACCAAGAGATGTTGAATGGTCATGTTTGATAGAGATCAGTCCTTGAGGTTCTCGGACCTTGTCCTGGTTGTCTTCATCAGAGGAACCTTAAAGGCACCAGGCCAGATTTTTAGTGGGCCACAAAGATTTCCACAAAGGATCAATTATAGAAAGAAGACCCAAGAAGATAGCGAGTTTGAAGCTCTTTCTTTCCAAAACAAGTTTTGTCTTGTCAAGGAAAGGATTACATATCCGAAAAGCCCGCACGAAGAATCCAGAAGAGCCTAGAAGCCTAACGAGACACTTTCACTGCCTCGAGAAAGTTATAAAAGAGCAATCGAAGAAGAGCTTGAGGCCCCATGCCAAACACATCTATCTACTTTTACAATTACCTTACCTTATTTTTTCCTAGTTTAGTTTACTATTACCCAGCGGCTCCCGCTGTTGTACATTTATTTTAGGAGTAGGTTAAATATATATGTGACCCTAAGTTGCCAAATCACCATGTTCATCTGAGTTTTAATTTAGTTGTTCATAGCTTGGTCATATCCTGGTGACCATCTACCTCAATCGTCTGTTTCGATAACTCTCTTTTATTTATATACGGTTGTAGATCATGACGGCTATAACAGGGCCAAGTTATTAATAAAATCAACCGTGTTTACTCTAGCCTCTACTTCTTTATGTGCAAATCTTCTACTCTAATTAAAAAATACCACGTTAAAGCACTAGTGTAATAGAAAGTTCTTAAGTCGATCGATCGCGCATTTAACCGACACAAGGAAAAAAGAACTCATTCGTGAGGGCTAACCCCTATCCTTGCAGAAATCTCCTGAGCACGAAGTGCATCAATCGGTGGTTGAGAGGACTCTGGATCCCGGTCTAGTCTCCAATCTATCCATCTCGGTGTGGGGCACCAACGATTTGTCAGAACCCTTGAGTCAAGCAGACTTTAGCATTCCCACATAATTATACTCGCACAAGTACACCCGATTTAGGCCCTCAGTCACACAAGCAGCCCTGACTAGGTGAATTGAGGGAAACAAGTATTATAAGATAAGAAAATAGCAACTATGTAGCAAATGATTAAGATCCATAACTCAGGTGTTCAGCATTAGAGGGAACAATGGGGATGGCATGCCAACCATAGATTTGCATGTGAGGCTACCATGGTGCACGTATTTCATCCAACCCATTAATCATGTATGACCCACTATGGTGAAGTGAAAATAGAAAAAAGCATGCCAGATCCAAATGTTAGGCAGGCCACACCATTTGAACTAATAGGAGTTAACAACCATTTTGCATTGTTCCCATTAAGGAGGGTTTTAGGAGAATAAAAGGCTAGGGTTTTTTATCCGGGTTGATTTGTAAGTGTTCTCCATCTCTTGTAACTTTCATTTCTATAGCGATTCCCTTTATGCGGTAGATTTTTCCCAAAAGGATTTTTCCATGTAAATTTGTTCACTTCTATGGTTGGATTTTCTTGTGCTTTTGCGATTGCTTTGTTTGATTCTCCTCTGAGTTGCTTTTGCGATCCCAACAACTAGTCGGATTATTAGGTTGGCCATGCATCCACAGAAAATGTGGATTTTTAATCAATTCTTTCGGCCATTAATGTTTTTACAAGTTAGGCCCACCTGATGGATTGTGCTGATTTTTTTGCCCACTAGACTTTGAAAGAGACGCATGTATCAAACAATTAAAGACTTATTAGTAGCATATTCGATCAAATGGGTCATTTTCTCACATACGGACTTCATGAACTCAAAATTCATAACCCCAATTAAAATCTTATGCCGTAGCCATCTCTTTGGATTATTTTACATACAACAATGTTTGTTACAACTCACTAAATTGTGGAAAATTCAATTATTATAAACTTGGCAGCAACATACACATCAATCTAAATAACCAAATAGTGGGCAACATTGAGCAGCCCTAAAGTTTCGATAATCCAAGGGCCCTTATTTAACAATGGGCATCAACCGGTGAAATCTGATGGTTAGGATGGCACGAGTGCATTTTTCAAGCTGTGCTCCATCCATAATGGCTCCAATGATTACTAAGCATCCTTGCCACATGTTCCCAAATATTTAACAATCTTAGCCATCCAATGATTACTATGCTTCCTTGCCACCTAATCTCACATATTCCATCTAAACTAACCACTGGACTTGTGCTAGCATCCATGATTCATGCACAAAATAATTAGAATTAACCTGGAGCTTTAATACCACTTGTTGGGAAACTACACACCTTTCCCTTCTATGTTCAAATCAAAGGAATTAATAATATAAGAGATTTAAAGGATGAAAATCACTTCTAACAAAAACAAACAAATTATTAAGCATGTAGATGTGAGAGACACCAAGATTTTTACGTGGAAAACCCTTTGATGTGAAGAGAAAAACATGAGACCTAATCCAACAAAAATCCCCTATAATAGAAATAATGGAAGTGCAATCATCAAGAGACTCCTCTTGGATACCAAAACTACATCACTAAAAAGTGGATTACAAGCAACAATGAAAAAAAAAGTAATTCTCACCAACTAAGGATTGTAGAAAACCCCAATACAACTCTTGGAAAAGACAATCGAAGAAACTGACTTTGTGGATGGACCCTCACGAACCCGGATGCGAGGATTTTTGTGGTAGAAGACTCTTGATCTTCTTTTGCAACAAAACCCCATGTTCTCTTCTCTTTCTCCTCTTTTTCCCCAAGTAAGAAAAAACCCTCTTTGTGTTGCTGGAACTCTCTTTACACTACATGAAAAATCCCTAATTCGACAACCAATACTCGTTGAAAATTCGATGGACATGAGGGTAAAAAAATACCATCAAATATTTTGAGGTCGAAAATGAAATTTAATGGCTCAAAACCATCTTATTGTTTTTATCGCCCTGAAATTGCCTTTGAATGAGAATCTTGGTGGAGACCTAATTCAACGGTTCTAAATCGTCAATCGAGTGCCGAATTTTTTTGTCTACCTTGTTGAAGACATTGAATTAGGTTGTTGGTGGGGAGAAAATCGACAACTCGTACTTGTCGTTCTGGGCAGGAATTCGGCATCTCGCAATTGTCATTCTGGGTAGTGTTCGCTCGCCTCAAGTGCAAGGCTGCGATGTAGTAATAATTCTCGGTAAGACCGAGGTCGATCCACAGGGAAGAGGTAAACGAATTCAAACTATCCTAATAACTAGAATCTAAGAAGTTTAGGAATCAATTTTTAAGAATTAAACATAAAACAGGAAAAATCTGAGAATGAAATAACTAGAGTATCAAGGATCCTCTTCTAGTCTTAACCATGCTCAATCCAATGATTCAATTCAAACACAACTGGAATCGAAGTTCTATCTCTACTCAGGTGGGATATATAACAATCAAAGCATATAAATAATCTGAAATAGATAGGGGTTTACTGATTTGGTTCCTTAATCAAGCTCAGGCCTTAGGCGCACTCAATTGTATAGGTCAAGCCTCTTTCTAATCTAGTTGAGATTCACAACCATAGCTTTCATCAAATCCTATCACTAGATTCGACTACGACCAATAATTTGAACTCTAATTAAACCAACTTTAATAAGTAACACCAACTATCTCAAATTCTACGCAAGATACATTAACTTTCCATCATAGGTTCTAATAGAAATTCCACTATTTGAATCATGGAGAACTTGAATCAAAAGCTTCCATCAATCAATAACCTATAAACTAATCTGATTAATCTCATAAATCCAACAAGAACTTATATACTTGGCACACAAACTACCTGAATTATCTAAAACTATCAACTTTATTCAAACCATCATGAAGTGTTCAAGCGTTTAAACCATAATTCGAAATCAAAGGATTAAACCATGACTAAAAACTAGAAGATTCACCTCTCAACTCTAGCTGAGAGTTAACTAAAAGAAAGCATTAAAAGAAAAACTAAAACTAAAACTAGAAGAAGAAAAACTTGTTTTAGGAGGCTAGGAAGCCTCCTAGGTCTTGATCTCTTTACTCCCCACACTGCTAGATAGCTTAGGAAGAGGCTGTAGGTGTCCTTTTATAGCATAGGAGCATCGTCGACTTGGAGGATTCGCGAAGCCACATGTCCTAGTTGCACTAGGAAACCAGAATTTCTGAACCAAATTTTCAGAATAGGACAGTGCAGAAATTCTGCACTTGCTAACCGGTCGGACCCACCTGGGCCTTAGTCCAGCGAGCTCTGAGGGTTGCAGCTTGGGTGGCCAACCGGTCTTAACCGGTTGGACCTCTACAATAGCTGATTTTTCTCCTCTTCCACTCTCTTCTCTTTTTGCTCCTTCACTCCAACTTCTTAGCTAATCACCTTCCCTAGTTCTTCAATGGTGTTAGAAAGGGCCTTTTAACACTAAATTAGTGTTCCCCCCCCCCCCCCCCCCCCCCCCTCTCTCTCTCTCTCTCTCTCTCTCTCTCTCTCTCTCGTTCCTACAATAGAAAAAACATGCATTAGATAGATATTTTAAGCCTGATAATCATGCATGATGAGTGATGAAAAGGGGTTAGAATGTATATAATTGAGAGCTCAATAGGTAGGAATTTGACGGCTCTCATCTGCGGTTCTAGGCTGAAAATTTTCAACATTCGACGGCCAAAAGTAGTCGAACTTTGTTTGGCTATGAAAAAAAATAATGTAATTTGGTGAATTTCGAGCCTCAAGGGTATAACTATGCTTGGACACCTGATAAACACATTTTATAATATCTAAAAAGGATTTTGACTGTACAGGGCCCTTAGTACAAATAATTTCCCTGCCTGTTTGTCGGAGAAATCTATTTCCTAAAGGAACCCTCTGCCACTTTTTGAATTTTTCCCTGGACAAAAATACCCTTACGTCTTAATGCATGTGCTTGGCAGGTATTAATGATTGGGAGGTGGATTGAGCTAGATGGTAAGAGTGTTGTAGTGGGGCCCATTGTGAGGCATGTGTTCGATCCACACCGTCCTTTCCTTTCACGAGATAATTATAATACATAATGACAAAATTCGGTACATGAAGTGGATCACACCATAAGAAATAGGGTGATTTGTCTGAGATTGTTGAAAATTTATTGGTGGCCACAAACTATTGTGATAAATCTGATATTTGTTTTTTCCCTTTCACCCATGTACCTGTGTTACCATGAATGGGTTGGATGACATATAAACATCATTGTGGGCCCCACAGAACCTAGTATGTACCGTAGCTAGTTAGTTGCAAGTGTGGACCAAAAAACAAAAGTTTTTCGATGAAAGTTTAGACATTTATATTTCCCGTTGCAAATTTTTTATCCATTTGATTAAGTGGCCCATCTAATGGTAGATCCAATCCATTCATAATGTATGGCTCAGGATTTTATCGGGAACGCATTAGATTCACGATGTTTCAAGGCACTAGTCACCCACAATAATGAAAAAGGTTAAACAGTTTCTCAATCAATACATTCTTCTTTATTGTATTATGGGTAACCTGATCAAAAGATGTCAGTCATTTTCTCGACAATAACATTTCTAAGAATTTTGGAGAGAATGGACGGAGTGGATTCGACACATACCCCATGGTGGGCCCCATAAACGGTGTCCAAGCCCCATCACATACACATACATGGCAACCATGACCCTTAACACATGATAACCTTGACCCTTAACACACGACAACCTCGACCATGACTACCTCAACCGTGACAACTACAACCCTTAACACATAACAACCTCGACCGTTAACACAATTTCTTGGTTTTAAGTGGGTCATCATGGAATGGTGCATCCGATTGATGGGGCCCACCATGATGTTTCCGTGAGTTCCAATCCATTCATCAGTTTCACAAGCTCATGTTAGGACATGTGCCCAAAATTGAGACCGATCCAAAACTCAAGTGGGCCACACCACATGAAACAGTGGGGTTGGAAACACCCACTGCCGAGACCTTCTTGAGCCCACCATGGTCTTTATCTGCCATCTGACCTGTGCATAAGTTCAACTTGACTAGGATGAAAGGAAAACACAAAATATCAGCTTGATTCAATTCAATGGTGTGCATTCAATCCTTGATTTCTTGTGGTGTGGCCTACTTGTTGTATGTTTGCTTGATTTTTTAGCTCATGGTGTGTAGATGGAGTGGATATGACACAAAATCCCAGTTGACTCTGCAGAGATTATGGTGGAGAGACATGGATTGGCTCGTCCCCAGTGGACCATCGTGCCACCTCTATACATGAGAGAGATCTAAACTGTTCATCTGTTGTTTCCAATAGTCAATGCACCTTGAAACAACATACACAAGGCTTGGACGATCTTAGCCATTTAGTGGGATATAGAAATGGGAACTAGATGACACAACTCAGCAACGGTTCTCATGATTCACTGATAAAAGGTGCATATGTTAGATTACTAGCATTATAATGCAGTCCAAAGAAAACGATTTTGAACCATTGGCCAATCCAGTGGAGCCCACAACATACATGATTTGGATCATCACACCCATTCCAAGTGTATGATAAGAACGTGGAGGAACCAATGATGGGACAAGCCTGATTTTTCGAGGTTGTCATGGTCGAGGTTGTCATGTATGTGTTGGTGATGGGGCTTAGACACCATCTGTGGGGCCCACCATGGGGTATGTGTCGAATCTACTCCGTCCATTCTCTCCAAAATTCTAAAAAATTAATTGTCCAGAAAATGACTGACATCTTATCAGGTTACCCACAATACAATAAGGAATAATATATTGTTTCAGAAATCATTTAACCTTTTTCATCATTATGGGTGACCAGTGCCTTGAAACATCATGAATCCAATACATTCCCAATAAAATCGTGGGCCATGGACATTTTGAACGGATTAAATCTACCATTAGATGGGCCACTTAATCAAATAGATAAAAAAAATTGTAATGGGAAACGTAAATGTCTAAACTTCCATTGAAAAGCTTTTGTTTTTTTTGTCCACACTTGCAACTAACTGGCTACGGTACATACTAGGTTCTGTGGGGCCCATAGTGATGTTTATATGTCATCCAACTCGTTCATAGTAACATAGGTACATGGTTGAAAGGGAAAAAATAAATATCAGATTTATCCAAACGGTTTGTGGCCACCAATAAATTTTCAAAGGTTTCAGACAAATCACCCTATTTCTTGTGGTGTGATCCACTTCATGTACTGAATTTTGTCATTATATATTATAATTAGCTAGCAAAAGGGAAGGACGGTTTAGATCAAACACAAGCATCACAATGGGCCCCACTAGAACTCTCTTACCACCTCCCAAACAATAATACCTGCCGGGTGCAGGCATCAAGATGCAAGGGTATTTTCGTTTAGGGAAAAATTTAATTAAGGGTCAGAGGGCTCCTCCAAGAAATAGGCTTCTCCCACGAACAGGCGGAAAAATTAGTCGTACTAAGGGGCTTGTACGGTCAAAATCCTTATCTAAAATCATCATAATCCACCATACACTTGATAAACACATTTATTAATCTAAAATCACCATAATAAAAAAAGTAAAATACAAATAAACTACTAAAACACATTTTTTACACAGACATTCAAAGATGGCACAAACTCATACATTAAATGTAAAGTAAAAGATCTAACAAAACAACTAAAATAATTAAATTCATTGTATGACAAGTACATGATTTGAAATAATATAGAATTTCTTTCTGCTCCCTACATCTACTCATTTTGGCATTTATCTTTAGAAGATATACATGGTATTCTTTCTGAACCATCTTTTGTCCACCATGTCAGTCAATATCTGATGCTTGTAGACTCGAAGATGACATGCGACAATCCTTCAAAGACTGCTTGAGCAAAACCAATACCGAATTCTATATTTGTTTTTTTATCTTTCCAACCCTGCCAATGAACAACCATCTTAACATGAACCATAGATATATAAAATTTCATGTAAGAAAGATCTAATAAAGTACAATTAAACTTACATTTTAGGTTTGTTGTGGCAACAGAAGTGAAGAAAAGATAAGAAGATCGACTTCTTCAAGTTTTTTTTCCAACACCACCCATTCCAAATGATTGTCTGAAACAAAAGAAAATCGTTAGCATCATTTCTTTTAGATGTAATAAGAACCAATAGATAAAACATGTATTCATAGAAATAATACCTGGATTAATCCAATTATTCAAGTGGTAGTGGTTTGAATTTTTTTTTATCAGACTCTCAGTGATAAAAGAGAAAGTTGCTTACATACTTATTATCAGGATAAGATCAGTTCACTGTAGTTCATCTCCATTTTTGCATCCCTCTCTTGACTAAATCCAGTAATTCATTTAATGCAAAGCATTTAATTCTATAATTGTTTTTTGTGACATCTTCTCGTAGTGCTGATGTTAAAGGGCTCACATTCATCCTTGCCTAAAAAACTAACTGATCTTCATAAGCACCAACATCACAGTTCAATCTCTTTGAAGCTTCTAACACAACATGTCAAGTAGCCGTAGGCCTACTATGATCATTGTAGTAAAAGACTTTTTTTTAATCATGTAACGCACCCACCCTGTTAGTTGCGCAACGCGCCCACACTGTTAGTCACACAATGAACCCACCCACTGGTGAGGTTAGTGTGTCTCCATAGCACTCGAACCTAAGACCTGCTATTGAAATGCCTATGTGTCTTCTGAAATTGCATCGGAACGTCTAACACAACACCCAACGCTATGCACGGAAGCTTGGTGGAGCTACTAGAATTATGGCTAAGTCCTAGGAGGTAGTTAGGACCCTTTTTTAAATTCTTTTCACCTACTTAAATTATTCTACAATTTAAGCTAAATAAGTAAGAACACTTCGTCTTTCAAGCTTAAGTGGCTCCAATCACATAGACTAGCATATGATTAAGCAATTAAATAACCTAGCCTAAATACATAGATTAACAATTGATTTAACTAATTTAGTACCTAATATATGCAACCCATGTAGACCGTATGAGAATGGATCATATAAGCTCAAATCTACACTAATTAGTGAAAACACGTCTTGTGTGTGAATGTGCCTATCTAATGCCTAGCATACATTCCTATCAAGCATTCATAATTAAGCAATTAAAACATATAATGCTAAGATAACAGTGCTCAAATACATCAAAACACAAGCATGCATAGTGGTTCGACTATGTGTCTACTGTACTTCCGGTTCAAATACTCACTTTTAACTTGAACCAGTTCAATTACTCCTGGTTCAAGTACTCACCCCTTGAGAACACCAGATTTCACTAGGGAGTTTAAATCAGGTTCCTCCCAACCTAAGTGTTTTAAGCCGGTTCCACCCTACCGAAGAGTTTAATGGTTCCACTCAATCAAGGAGTTTGACAAGGTTCCTCCCAACCTATTAAAGTGTTTAATGGTTCCACCCAACTAAGGAGTTCAAGGTTCCTCCCAACCTATCAACATACGTATACTCCTACTAGAGGCCCCACACGGAAACTTGGTTCAACTCTCTTACAAGGGCTTAGGTCTTACAACCGAACCTATCGAGTTTAGAAATTCAAACTCTTATACTCAATCCTTCACGAGGAAAGAGCATGTGAACTCTTATAAATGACAACCTTACTTGTCGAATTTAAGCCCCGTTGATGCACCAGTTTTGGGTTGCTTGATCTCAGCTCTCCTATGCTTCAATCAGCTCCCCTTTGCTTCCCTGATCACTAATGTCGATGAGTTGCCAATGCTCCAACTCTAAAATCAGCTACCTTACAGAGGATACTCCGATGGAGATGTCCAAGGTGCTAGGAGGTGGTG
Source organism: Liriodendron chinense (assembly GCA_003013855.2). Lineage (NCBI taxonomy): Eukaryota > Viridiplantae > Streptophyta > Magnoliopsida > Magnoliales > Magnoliaceae > Liriodendron > Liriodendron chinense. The sequence continues at coordinate 3,668,777 of ML058512.1, read as the reverse complement.
GATTATCTACAACCTATGGATAGGATTGGGTTGCTAGTTGGAGAATCACCTAAAAGATCTCTAGGGTGTATTTAGATAGAAGATCTACTTATGGTCAAGGTGCCTAAACTCTTACAGATCAAGAGGAAAAGTACATCTTCATCTAGAGCTTTGAATGCTCAATCTTACGATGAATTATAAGGAAGATCACTTGTAATAGGTTAGGATTAGAGCCCCTAATGCTCTTTAATTATGGTGGCTTCTAAATCCTCAAAATCCTTCTCTATAGCCCAAAAATGAACTCCCCCGCTTTTATAGATAAAGCTCCAATGGTAAAAAAAAAAATTGTCAAATTCGCGAATCTTCGATGACATGAAAGATACCTTCGATGAGGTCAAAACCTAACTTTGATGGGGTTGAAGACTGTTTAGAGAGTTTCTTCAATTTGCTGGACATTCAATTCAATGACATCGAACACTCTTTGATGACATTGAATAAGTCACTTCGATGGAATCGAAAGGCTGTTTGATGGGATCGATGATCGTTGAGAGAGTTTGTAATTTGCTGGACATGTTTGATGGAATCAAACTGGTCTTCAATGAAATCAAGGACCAATCGAAATACATTTCGATGGCATCGAAGTGCAATCGAAAACTGCTATCTAGGCTAGATTGTTCACAGTAGTTAACACCTCTTTAATTAGCCTAATTTATTATGTTTTTCTATATGATCTAAGGCTAATGAAGATGACTAAGGGTTTACCTATGTGGTCCAAGTCATCTAGAGGATTTGGCTATTTTGGTTTTAAGGATTATGATCACCAAGGCATCTCATTTACCTGTTGTTCTTCCTTGATGCTTCTTATCTACTTGAATAATCGGTGCTTAGTTTCTTAAGGCTCAACCGACATTACAACACATGGACGCACATGATTGACAAATAAGGTGCACTAGTATACCACATAAAAGTATACTAATAATCTCCCCCTTTGCCAATTCATGACAAAAACTTAACCTAGACCGTGTCATGGTCCATAGCAATGACACTACCAAAAAAAATTACTTGTCAAATTAAAGGATTATAATTTGAAATACACTAAGACATGTAACACTAAGCAATGCTCCTCTTTAATTTCTCCCCCATAACCTGTCAATTCCTATAACATAAAATAGAGAAACTTATTTTGGTGAGATTTGATCTTTCTCCCCCTTTTTGTCAACAATTGACAAACCAATCTCTCCCCTTTAATGGTACACTAATTAAGTAAAGGGTAGAAGAGATTAGAGTGTCTCGGTTATAACTATAAACACATAATAACTACGAGAGTATAAGGGTTCATGAAAATCAAAACATGGAGCATTCATGGAACATGATCAACATGAAAATGTACCTATCTAAGCATAGGTGATCATGCATAATTGGGCATACTAAGATAAACATGACGCAAGTAGGGCATAGATTAACATATAATCAAGCACAAAATTTAGCAATATTATGCGAATCTAAGCAGGATGATATTCTAGCAACAAAAATATCAAAATAAAGTAAGGCTAAACTACTAAGGTGGGCTAATGAGGCTTGAACCCTCTGATTTTCTCATAAGCACACATATGAGGATAAAATCCTCAGATTTACCTATAGTAACTAGATTCTAGCTACCCTTGCTAAGTTCTTTTATGGATCAACCTAAGGTAACTAATTTTCATAACTCTCTCATAAATTTCATCAAATGAAGAGGGGTTGGGAACTCCTTCTCCCAGAAGGGATAATGGCCAGGATCCTCTCTTAGATTAGGGTGAAGAGAGGTAGTGGTAGAGGCCATGAGAATTCTCAATGAATTTTTGCTCCCTTCACTAGTGGAGTCACTAGATTTAGATTCGAACTCCTCTGTATCATCCCCTATTGCTATCATAACCTTCTTGCCTTTTTTTCTTAGGCTTTTCTTGGCATTCATTGGCAACATGACCATATTGATCATAGTTGTAATATTGGACAATTTTAGACTTGGATTTTCCTTTGAATTTTTTATCCTTCTTGTCCTTCTTGTCACAATTCTTCCCTCTATTCATTTGTTTGAATTTTCTACTAAAATTTTTTTCCTCATCCTCATCGCTGATATCTTCTTCTTCTTCTTCCAATATTTTTCTATGTGGGGACCTATAAGAAGATTTTAAGACAACATTACTCTTCCTAGAGAGGGCCTTAAAGTGTAGTTCATGAGTTTGTAGGGAACCTATGAGTTCTTCTACTTTCATGTTAAATATATCTCTACACTCTTCTAAGGCTATAACCTTAGAGCTAAATCTCTCTAAGAGGGACCTAAGTATCTTCCTACATATCCTCCCTTTCAGAACCCTTTCTCCTAAAGTAAACATGGTGTTACAAATATCAGATAGTTGGGTGTAGAAATCCATAAAACTTTCAGAGTCTTCCATTTTAATATTTTTAAATTTTGTGGTTAAGAGCTAAAGCTTCGAGCGTGTTACTTTGCTAGTTCCCTCATTGGTTACCTCTAGTATGTCACACGCTTCTTTTGCAGTTACGCATGTGAGAATGCGTTGAAATTCATCTAGGAAAACTGCACAATAAATCACATTGAGAGCTTTGGCATTAATCATGTATTGAGCTCTTTTATTATCATTCCACTTCTCATCATCTTTGGGAATGATAATGGTTTTAGCATCAACCGCCACTTGTTTTATGAGTGTGCAATATCCACGTTGTGTGCTTACCCAAACAGAGCGGTCCAAGGATTGTAAGAAAATCCAGCATCCTAACCTTCCAATAGGCATAGCTGGACCCGTTAAAACACGGTGGACGGTTAATAACACTCTCATCTTGTTTAGACATTATGCTAGTGCTTCGGTATCGGATCTCACTCTAGACAATTAGGTCCTTGAAAAGCAACCCGCTTTGATACCAACTGAAATTGCATTGGATCGTCTAACACGACACCTTACGCTATGCATGGAAGCTTAGCGGAGCTACTAGAATTAAGGCTAAGTTCTAAAGGGGGGGTGATTAGGACATTTTTTAAATTCTTTTCACCTGCTTAAATTATTCTACATTTTAAGCTAAGTAAGAACACTTCGGCTTTCAAGCTTAAGTGGGTACAATGACATAGACTAGCATATGATTAAGCAATTAAACAAAATACTTTAAATGTATAGATTAACAATTGATTTAACTAATCAAGCACCTAATATATGCAACTTTTGTAAACTATATAAGAATGGATCATATAAGCTCAAGTCTACACTAGTTAGAGAAAACACATTTTATGTGTGAATGTGCTTATCTAATACCTAGCATACATTTCTATCAAGCATTCATAATTAAGCAATTAAAACATACAATGTTAAGATAACAATGTGCTCAAATATATCACAAGCATGTATAGTAGTTCGACTACATGTCTACTCCACTCCCCGTTCAAGTACTCACCCCTTTAGCACACCGAATTTCACTAGGATGATTAAATCAGGTTCCTCCCAACCTAGGTGTTTTAAGCCGGCCCCACCCTACCGAGATATTTAATGGTTCCACCCAACCAAGGAGTTTGACAAGTTTCCTCCCAACCTATTAAGGTGTTTAATGGTTTCACACAACCAAGGAGTTCAAGGTTCCTCCCAACCTATCAACATATGTATACTCCCGCCAGACGCTCTATACGGAGAATTAGTTCAGCCCACTCACAAGGGCCTAGGTCCTACAACCGAACCTATCGAATTTAGCAATTCAAACTTTCATACTCAATTCTCCACAAGAAAAGAGCATGTGGACTCTTTTAAATGATAACCTTACTTATCGGATTTGAGTCGGCCCGTTGATGCACCGATTCGGGTTGCTTGATCTCTGCTTTCCCTTACTTCAATCAGCTCCCCTTTGCTCCCTCGGTCACTGATCCCGATGTGTCACCAATGATCTAGCTCCAAGATCAGCTACCTTGCATGAGATGCTCCGATGGAGATGTCCAAGGTGCTAGGAGGTGGTGGATTCTCTATGACCTAAGGATAGGATTGGGTTATTAGTTGGAGAATCACCTAAGGGATCTCTAGGGTGTGTTTAGACAAAAGATGTACCTATGGTCAAGGCACCTAAACTCCTAGAGATTAAGAGGGAACAAGTACAGCTTCATCTAGAGATTTGAATGCTCAATCACAATGAAGATCACTTGCAATAGGTTAGGATTAGAGGTTGTAATAGTCTTCAACAATGGTAGCTTCTAAATCCTTAAAATCCCTCACTACAGCCCAAAAATGAACTCCCCTGCTTTTATAGATAAATCTCCAATGGTAAAGAAAAGGCAGATTTGTGAATCTTCAATGACATCGAACTAAGCTTCGATGGCATCGAAGATACTTTCAATGGGGTCGAAACCCAACTTCGATGGAGTTGAAGACTGTCCAGAGAGTTTCTTCAGTTTGCTGGACATTCAATTCGATGACCTCAAACACTCTTCGATGGCATTAAACAAGCCACTTCGATAGAATCGAAAAGTTGTTCGATGGGATCGAAGATCGTTTAGAGAGTTTGCATTTTTTTCGACATGTTTAATGGAATTGAACTGGTCTTCGATGGCATTGAGGACCAATCGAAATACATTTGATGGCATCAAAGTGCAATAAAAAACTGTTGTCTGGGCTAGATTGTTCGTCTGGGCTAAATTGTTCACAGCAGTTAACACCTCTTTAATTAGCCTAATTTATCATATTTTTCTATATGATCTGAGGCTAATGAAGATGAATAAGGGTTTACCTATGTGGTCCAAGTCATCTAGAGGATTTAGGTGTTTTGGTTCTAAGGATTATGGTCACTAAGGAATCTCGTTTACTTGTTCTTCTTCCTTGATGCTTCTTGTCTACTTGAATAAATGGTGTTCAGCTTGCCAAGGCTCAACCGACATTACAACACATGGACGCACATGATTGACAAATAAGGTGCACTAGTATGCCACAAAAAAGTGCACTAACATCTTCCAACTGGGCTAGCAGTCGAGACACAAAGCAGTAGAAGACTTGAGTTGCTTGCGATGCAAGAATAAAAGAATTGTTAACTTCTTTATTAATTCTCATTAATCTCTCTAGGTTAACATATATCAAATTCATATCTAGATTCACAAAATACCCATTTGAGTTTTCTATATGCACCCAATCACAATACACAACTGTACATATCCCTAATGTCAATGTAGTTCAATTCAAGTATTTGTTTAACAATGCCATAATAAGTGACTTCTGCATCCAACAGATTGGTATCTTTAACACTTTCCCTAAAATTAGTTACATTCTTCGTAGAGATCCCAGAGTTTTGTGCCGATGAGTTCATTTCATATACCAATGTATAAAAAATATGTCCATTAATCATATAAGCGTTTTATGAAGTGGCATTAATATTGGGGCCATTAACAAGCTGCTTTGTGATTGAAGTATTGGATTTGTCTTCCACTTTTTGTCTTACCCATGAAATATAATCCATTAGCTTCTCCGATCATGAAGTGTCCTTCTGATTATAAACTCTTGATGTGTGGCTTCGAAGCACAAGACTTTGAACATATTCTTAATACTTCCTATGAATCATAATGTGAATACGCTTTAGAGATTTAAGCATACACACATGCACATGTAAATTTAATATAAACGATGAAGATTAGATGACAATATAACCTCCCACTTAGAAGTCAAAGCAGACTGTCTGAGTACCTATTTGCGCACTTGTTGGTAGTACTACACTAACTAAGAATGTAGGGCTTCCCATTTTTATCGATAAGGTATGCAAGTTCATCATCTTCATCCATGACCATTCCATGTTTTCATTGATGACTTCCTAATTTACGTAAACCATCTGGTATTAATGCATGGAATATATTATTGCTTCTTTCATGAGATATCATTTAATAATAAAACCATCTGAAAATATTTAATTCACTATGTACCGTTCATAATTCTTCATTATCTTGATAAAAGTCTTAATAATCAGATTCTATTTAAAATGATTCATGAAATATTGCTGCACTTTTTTGAATTACTTCTCAAAAGGATACATCCATTGATAATGGATGGGTCCACATATAAGCACCTCTTTTATTAAGTGCACAAAGAGGTGTATTATAGAAGAAAATGTATGAGGGAAATACTTTTAGAAAATATAGATAGTTTCTGCAATGCTGCCTTTCATCATTTGTAGCTCCATATGGTTAATAACCTTCGAGCATAAGACATTGAAAAATATCGAAAGTTGTCGAATAGAGAAATGATATAGATTCTTCCTTATGTGACTTGAAAGCATGCATCAACAATACCGATAGTAGTTGCATCAGGATGTGGTAATCATGTGACTTTAGGTTCTCAATTGAAGTTCTTATAAGCTCACATTACGTTTCTAGTTTGAACTATACCCAATAAGAACCTTCAAATTATATAAGGTTTTGCAGATTAATTCTTTCTCTGGTCGAGACTATTCATATTGAACTTTAGGTAAAACCTCAGTGTCGTTAACAATCATTAGCTACCACTATTTCTTTATCTTCATTTCTTTCATATCCAAGAGGGCTTTATGACCACCCTTAGTCTCATCCTTTGTGTTTATGACTATTATAAGAAGGTTTTTTGTCACATTTTTTCAACGTGAATCACATCTAAATTATGGAGAATGGTTAGATCCTATAAGATTGACATGATATATAGTTATTAAAGAATTAAAAAAAAAGAAATAAACATGCCCTAAATAAAATAATGTACAATAAGTATAATATTGACTTACGCACCTTCCAATAGGACAAGTTAAAGAAGATCGATTTCTTCAACCATGGAGTCTTATCATTTGCAGACATCTTCCTCTTCTTGCTTGCTACCTTTTCAAAATTAGTCTGAATAGTTTTTAATTTGGACAATAATTCAACGAATGAGTCCAAATCTGAATATAGTGACTCCAGTAGTGATGGGAGCTAAAAACTAGTAAGAATTCTCATGGCTTCCACCATTAGCTCTTTCCTCCTAATCTAATAGAGGATCCCGACCACTATCCTTTCTAGGAGGAGTTCCCAACCCTTCACCTCATGCTGAATTTTATGAGGGTGTTATGGAGATTAGTTCCCCTTAGGAAGATCAAAATAGAAATAGTAAGGGTAGCTAGAAACTGAATAGTATAGGTAAATCTGAGGATTTCAGCCTCATTTGTGAGCTTGGGGGCATATCAGAGGATTCAAGCCTCACTAGCCTACCCTTGATAGTTTAACTTAGTTTTCGATTGTATATCTTACTTCTAGACTATCACCTTGCCTAGATTAGCTAATATTGTTGAATTTTATACTTAGTGAATGCTAATCAATATAGGCTTTGGTCATTATGCTTTCATGTTTATCTTAAATGACCAATTATGTATGATCAATTATGCTTAAATGGTTACATTTTCATATTAATCATGTTCCATGCATGCTCCATGTTTTAGTGTTCATGCACCCTATACTCTCCTTAGTTATAATGTGCTTGTAGTTATAATTGCGACATTCTAATCTCTCTTCCTTAACTTTAATTTGTATAATTAAGGGAGAGAGATTGGTTTGTCAATCACTGACAAAAGGGAAGGGGGGGGGGGGGGGGGGGGGGGGGGGGGGGATATCAAGTCCCACTAAAACAAATTTGTTATGTTTTGTAAGATTGATAGGTTATGGGGGAGCAACTGAAGAGGAGCTTCTTAGTTAGTCATGTCAAGAGTTCTGTATTTACTTCAATATCTTGTAATCTCTTGTACATCTATTTGTTTTGGTAGGTTAAGTTTTTATTGCGTAATTGACAAAGGGGGAGATTATCAGTGCACTTTTCTGTGGCATACTAGTGCACCTTATTTGTCAATTACGTAAGTCTTGAGTCTAGGTGTCGGTTGAGCTTAAAGAAGATGAAGACCGAAGACTGAAGATTCAAGCGAACTTACTGCATCAAGGAAGAAGAAACGGATAAATGAGATGTCTTGGTGTGCCTTGAACCTTGAACAAAAGTACTAAAACCCAAATCTCTAAATGACCATGACCCAATAGGCATACTTGTAATCATCTTAGATTAGCCTTAGGTATCCCAAAAGATCACCCAAAGAATGGCCATAGAGGTTGCATGAGCTACTCTAAAACAAGTCAAACCAAATAGCACAACTTATGTGTCTGTCGACTGGTCATAGCCCCTGGCCAACCGGTCGTCAGAGGCCCCAAACGGGACAGCAACAATCTGATGAAACAACTTATCCTTGGGCATAATTCGATCGGTCGCCCGATCGGTCATATGGTCTGTTCGACCGGTCGGCAGAGGTAAAAAATTGGACAAACAATATTTTCAACTGCCCAGACCTTAATTCGACCAGTCGTCCCTCAATGACTAACCAATCGTGGACCCCTTACGACCAGTCATTCGATCAGTCAGCAGTTAGCCATTGATAGCCGTTTTATAACCGTTAGAGCTTTTTTATATAAAGGCTGGGCTTAATTTTGGGGGAAGAAGAGAGATTTTAGTGCATTAGAAGCTACCCTTATTGCCTATACCATTAGGTTATAATCCTAAGCATTTGAAGTCATCTTCCTTATGTTTGATCACAAGATGGAGTATTCAAAGCTCATGTGAAGATGAACTTGCTCTCTCTTGATCTTTAGATGTTTAGACGCCTTGACCATAGATACATCCTTCGTCTAAACCTCTTTAAATATCTTTTTAGGTGGAATTCCTCCAGGCAACCAACTCCTAGTAGTTGTAGAGAATTCACACCACCTCCTATCACCTTAGGCATCTCAAGAGAATCATAAGCAATGTGATTGATCATTGGAGCTGGAACATTAATGACGCACCGACAACAAGATCGAGGGAGCATCAAGGAACTGATTGAAGCACGAGAGAGCGGAGATCAAGTAACCCATGAAGGCGTTGAATGGGGGGCTCATTCGATAAGTAAGTGTCTTTGTAAGAGTCTGATTATAGTCCTTCCTCGAGGAGGATTGTGTGTGAGAGTTTAGTTTTCAAACTCGATCAAGTTTTCAAGGGGAGCCTCCGGCGAGAGCGTATGTTAGGTTCTAGGATTAGAACTAAAGGTTTAGGAGGATCCTTGTCAAACTCCTAAGTTGGATGGAACTTGTAAACATCTTGGTTGAGAGATGAACCAGTAAAATCTCCGTCATAAGTTGAGATGAACTTTACTAAACTCATCGGTAGGGTGAAATCGATTTGAAATACCTAGGTTGGGAGCAACCTGATTTAAACTCCCTAATGAATGTCGGTATGCTCAAGAGATGAGTACTTGAACCGAGAGAGGGGTACATTCATAGTTGAACCACCATACATGCTTGTATTTGTGATGTATTTGAGTATATTTTTATCTTAGCATTATATGTTTAGTTTCTTAATTATGAATGCTTGATAGGAATGTATGTTAGGCACTAAATAGGCACATTCACACACAAGATGTACTTTCACTAAGTTGTGTAGACTTGAGCTCATATAATTCATTCTCATATAGTCTATATAGGTTACATAGATTAGGTTCTTGTTTAATTAGTTAAATCATTTGATAATCTATGCATGCTTAGGCTAGGTTGTTTAATTGTTAATCATATGCTAGCCTTGTGATTGGACCCACTTAGGCTTAAAAGCCGAAGTGTTTTTGCTTAATTAGTTTAGTTAGGCAATAAATTTTTATAAGGATTTTTAAACAGTCCAATCACCCCCCTCTAGGACTTAGTCATAGTTATATAAGTTTCGCCAAGCTTCCACGTATATACGTAGGGTGTCATGTTAGACTATTGACGCAATTTCAAGTAGGCGCCATGGTAAGGGTAACACACACTTAGGTGTTACCTAAGTAACACCCCGGGTGTTATCCTAACTTTGTTGGGCCAACCTTAATGCATTTTTTTGTATATCCATAACATACATCTATTTTCCATCTCATCTTAGGATGAGATCCCAAACCTTAATAAGATTAAAATATCAGGTGGACCATTCCACAGAAAAAAGTGATGAATGACCATTAAAAATATTTTGTGGGCCACAAAAGTCATAGATCTCGCTGATCTTTGTATTTTCCCTTCATCCAATTCTTCTTAACACTATCAATAGGTTGGATGGAAAACAAGCATTACGAAAACCTTACGATGGGCGCGCCCTTTGAAATTTTTAATGGTAAGGCACTCAATCACCAATGTTTCCTGGGGTGTGGTCCACCTGAGATTTAGATGTTCTTTATTTTTGGGACCTTGTCCTAAAAGGGGTTGGATAAATAGATGGACGACATGGATATATAACACATCATTAAAGTAGGCCCGATGGTAAGTGTAAGATACACTCAAGTGTTACCTAAGTAACGGCTAATCAAGAGTGGATTAGCTGTTACTCGGGTAACACCTTAGTGGGTTTTACCCTAATCATGAGGAGCACACCTTGATGTATGTTTTGTATATCCACATCGTGCATCTATTTTTCATCTCATTTTAGGACAAGATCTCAAACCTTAAGAAGATTCAAATCTTAGGTGGATTATACCATTAGAAAAAATGATGAATGGACTTTAAGAAGATTTAAATCTGATTTGGACCATACCATTAGAAAAAGTGATGAATGACCATTAAAAACATTTTGTGGGCCACAAATGTCTTAATCTTAGTGATCATTGTATTTTCCCTTCATCTAATTCTTCTTGACATTATTAACATGTTCGATGGAAAACAAACATTATGAAAAACATACGATAGGCCCTTAAGAATTTTTAATAGTGAGGCACTCAATCACCATTGTTTCCTATGGTGTGGTCCACTTGAGATTTGGATCTTCTTCATTTTTGGGACCCCGTCCTAAAATGGTCTGGATAAATGGATGGACGGCATGAATATATAACACATCATCAAGGTAGGCTCTATAGTAAGGGTAACACACGCTTAAGTGTTACTCGAGTAACACCTAATCCTCTCCCTCCTACCAAAGTTTCACACGAAGTTACTATGTTGGAAATCTAGGTGGGGCCCATCATGATATATTTGAGTAATCCACCTCGTCCATCCATTTTGCGAGCTCATTTTAGAACATGCGACCAAAAAAGAGCCGAATCTAAGACTCAAGTGGGCCACACGAGAGCAACTGGGAAATGAAATGCTTATAGTTGAAAACTTTCTAGGCTACACCTTGATGTTTATATGTCATCCAAGTCGTTTATAAGGTCATTCCCACTTGCGCATAAACTAAAAGCACAAAAAATTGATCTTAATACAAAACTTTTATGGAAATATGAATATTTCAATGGTGGCCATTCAATCCCTACTGTTTACTCCTCTCGTGTGGCCCACTTAAGTCTTGGATCCGGCTAACTTTTTGTCACACATCCTAAAATGAACTCTAAAAAAGGATGGATGGGGTGGATTTCCTACAAACATCATGGTGGGCTCTACCTAACTTCCCTGCATAGGAACCTCTTGAAATTATACCTTTTGGATTAAAGGTGTATTAGTGCGAAAACTTGTAGAGCAACTAGTATTATGGCTAAGTCCTAGGGGGGGGGGGGGGGGGTGTGATTAAGACCTTTTGAAATTCTTTTCACCTACTTAACGCAATTTAACAATTTAAACTAAGTAAGCGTTAACACTTCGACTTCCATGCCTAAGTGGGTCCAATCATAAGACTAGCATAAGGTTTAAGTAATAAACAACCTAGTCTAAGCATGCATAGATAATCAATTGATTTAATTAATCAAGCTCCTAATCTATGCAACCTCTTTAGACTTATGAGAATGGATAAATGAGCTCAACTCTACACTACTAGTGAAAGAACATCTTGTGTGTGGATGTGCCTATCTAGTGTCTAGCATACATTCCTATCAAGCATTCATAATTAAACAATTAAACATACAATGCTATGATAACAATGTATTCAAATTAATCACAAACACAAGCATGTATAGTGGTTCGACTTTGGGTCTACTTCACTCCCGGTTCAAGTACTCAACTCCTTTGAGCACACCGACATTCACTATCAGAGATTTTAAATAAGGTTCACCTCTCAACCTTTACACGGAGGTTTTACCGGTTCACCTCTTAACCATAAACGGAGTTTTTGGACAAGGCTAACTCTCAACCCGACGCACATTCACTCCCATGTTGGAGGCTCTCCCTTGGAGACTTTGTTAAGGCCCGACAAACAAGCTAAGGAGCGCCAAATAGCCCCTAGTCTTTAGGCCAACAAACGAACAAAAGAACGGCCAACGTCTCTAGTGTTTTAGGCTCAACAAACAAGTCAAGGATCGACAAATGACCCTAATTCAAGTTTGACTAGCAAACTCTACACTCAACTCCTACAGGGAATTGAGTAGATGGACTCTCAACAAAGACAACCTTACTTGTCTGATGAGTCCCTTGTTCAGTGCCACTTCGGGTTGCTTAATCTCCGCTCTCCCATGCTTCAATCAGCTTCCATTGCTACCCCAATCGTGTTGCCGATGCGTTGCCAATGCCTTAGCTACACTTGATCAATCACATTGCTGTGATGCCTTTGAGATGCCCAAGGTGATAGGAGGGTAGTTTGAGAACTCTACAACTAATGAAAATAGGTTGCCTAAAGTTGCTCACCTACAACAATCTCATCTTAGATCTTTGGATAAGGATATGACTATTAAGAAAAATCCAAACTCTAGAGATCAAAGAGGGGCAAGATCATTTTCTTCTTTGGGCTTGGAATACCCCATTCTTGTGTAAAATCATAAGGAAGATATCTTGTAAAGGTTAGGAATTGAGCTTCTAATGATCTCCAACAATGATGGCTTCAATCCTCTCAAAAACCCTCTCCTTACCTCTCGAATCAAGTTAATCCTTTAAATAGAAGAGCCCCAACAGCTATAAACGGCACTCTCCGACCGGTCGGACGACCATTCGTATTATGGCTTAGAAATGAGAATACTAGTTATCTCAATTTGGTTGGTGTGACGCCCCGAAATCCGGACTTAGAGTGTGCACACTCCGGCCCAGTTTACGGGGTATAACTGGTGCACTAAATACATTTATAACATCAAACCACTTTAAGAGGCGTAAAATAATGAAATACTAAGTTATCATTTATTCATGAAATATTCAACCATAAACTAAGTCCACCCATTTGGGACTTTATTAGATGTCTACTAATTATTGAAAATAACAGCATAAAACAAAAATAGTCTAAACGTCTTGGTTTAGGGCCGTCACTTCTTCCTCTGTAAAATAAGGCCAATAGTCCTGCGGTTCCTCTAGTGATCCCATTTCATTATCAGGGGCACTCTCTGAAGGTTCAACGTCCACATCATCTGTATACTTTTAATCCACAACGTCAGCTACAAGCCCACTGAGTAACCCAATACGGTTCACATGCATTTCAACTAAGCAGGATAAACACATGCCATCAAATACATATAATACATAATTAATGCAAGAATGAGTTTAATATGAAATGATGCATCAAGTGGGCATATATTCAGTCTTCCACTTGCTTCGATTGGATCCCATCAATCGGTTCCCCCTTGTAGGGCGGACTTCCACATATTAGTGGGCTTCCAGGATGGCCCTTGGGTGACCGGGTACTAAGTACCTACCGGTCTTCTAGAGTCGAACTCTAGGTACAATAACTCATGAATGCGTGCAATAATTCACATCCGAACAATAATTCACATCTGTACATTCCATCTCTCCTTTTGAGAGGCAACATTTCATGACATCTATTATAAATAAAAATTATTTAACTAATATTTAAACAAGCATGAATCAATCAATATCACATATTATTGTCCATCACACGACTTAATTAAAATGACTAGGAAACGTGTTGGGATGTATTCACCTGTTGATAGTGGCGATTAGTTTGTTAATTCTGTCACGTCCTAAGTAGAATCGGTCCTTAATCTACAATAATTGTAATTTATATTTATTCATCACCAATCTAGCCTTAAATATACTTATTTTCAATTTGAATTATATTTTATTGAGGTTTGGTTCCTTAATGGATGGTCCAGATTCGATTATTGTGACTTCTCCAAAAGGAATGACCCTTTTACTATCTTTCTGATGGTATGGCCCACTTGATTGGTGGGTCATCCTATACTTGGTCACAAGTCCCCTAATGGTACACTACCAAAGACGGTTAATTACATTTTGCAAGGATCTTGTCGTGGGATATCCTAAAATGATCCATTTATGGGAATCCATACTGTACCTCCCCACTATTTCACTTGGCATGGCCCTCGTGGAACTCTGATTGGGTTGATTTTTGTCACAAAACTAATAACCCATTACTCAAGAGATTGAGTGGATCAGATTTTCTAAAGACTACACAGTGGGGTCCACAAGTTCCCAACCAATGGACAGGTGTTGTCCCCACTATTTGTCTTGGTATGGCCCACTAGAATATCCTATACGGGCCATTTTTTGTCCTCAAACAAAAAACTTATTTATTACGATATTGGACTGATTAGATTTCTCAAAATGTCTCCAAATGGGTCCCAAAAGTGGACAGCAATCCAAAATCGGGCTGCCTCAACCATGTGTTTTGTTATCATTACTGTTTTAAGTGGTGTGGGCCACTTGAGATTCGGATTTACTGAATTTTTGGACCCAAGCTGTAAAACATCGTGATACAACATATGGTCAGCTTGGATGTCACGCCCCGAAAATCGAAACTCGAGTACAACAACCCAAAGCCCGAGTTTCAGGGTGTGAATTTAAAATTCGAGCATAGGTTCCTTGAGATTCCATCCCACACATTATATATCTAAAATAAATCTCCAAATATAAAATCTCTTTTCCACTAATGCCTTATTACATTGAATTTTTACAAAACTAAAATAAATCTGGTACGATTGACGCTCGAGAAGGATGAGACCCCCTGAATTCTCTCCTTTGCCTATGTCTTGTTCTTCCTGAAAACCTGCAAGAACTGTGGTGATTTTGGTGAGCTAAAAGCCCAGTGAGGTCATTTCCATCACAAGTAATATTCCAGTTAATAAAAGATATGTTATAGGCAAAATAATGGAGATCAACTCAGCTAGTAAGATTGTACACGGACGCCCATTCGACTCTCGAGATCATCTGATCGAGAGTCGTAGATCGGGTAAGTACGGAAGTACCCATTAGACTCTCGAGATCATCTGAGCGAGAGTCGCAGATCGGGTAAATACGGAAGTATCCACTCGACTCTCGAAATCATATGCTCGAGAGTCGCAGAATGGGTAAGTGCGGGACGCCCATTCGACTCTCGAGATAAGCTGATCGAGAGTCGCAGATGGACAAATACGGAGCACCTATTCGCAAGGCCTCGAGCTCCCATAGCCGATAGTCAGATAAAGCAAAGCAGAGGTTCTCTTCTCGATCTGCGAGCAGACTACTACAATCCGAAGATTGCACACCCAAGTGCAGGTAGTGAAGTAGTAAAATACTCGGTAAGACCGAGGTCGATCCACAGGGATTAGGGTTAAGAACACTTAGAGGAATTAGTTTAGGTGAGTGAGGTGAAATCTGGCTTATCCACGAGAGTGGAGCAAGTTGTGTGTGGTGAAAGACAAAAATAGAAAAGGGGCTAAGGCATCAGGGATCCACCTTTGATTCATTCACAAGATTTGATTCGTTGGTCCAACTATAACTCAACTGGAATTGAATAAAGATTCATTCCAACCGGAAGATGAAACAGTTAAACCATTCGCATATTTCATAAAAGATGGTGATCTGAACCGATTGATTTGACCATGAAGCACTCGTTAGTTGATCGCAGGGAATTCCAAGCATCCACTGTGCCCGGAGTCGACAATGGATCAATGAATTGTATAGATCAACAACTTTGCCAACAAGTCAACCGATAAGATCATAATTCATACGATCAAATGCATACTTACAAGATAGGAGGCTTTGATTGACCGATCCAACCGTTAAGATCTCGTCTATCGATCGCAGGGAATCCAAAGCATCCAATGTGCCCTGGAGTCTACAATGGATCAAGGGATTTTACAGATCGATGACTTTACCTGCACTAGCTCGATGACCGTAGGGAATCCAAAGCATCCAACATGCCCGGAGTCAACGATGGATCAAGGGACTTTATCGATCATGAACTAGCTAATTGGTGTGCAAGGGATCCCAAGCATCCAACGTGCCCGGAGTCGACGATGGATCAAGGGGCTTGCACAACAATAGCGTCCGCCGAGGTGGATAACCGAACCAATCAACCAAAGAAAACTCCAACATTCACACACCAATGTTGAACCAAAAGAACCAAAGCTTGCAAATTTCTTCAAAGGCTTCACCCCTAGCCTTAGCTAGAGGTTTAGCCAACCATGCTACAATGGAAGACTAAAACTCTCTACAAAAGAGAAAATTCTGCACTACTCTATACTACAAATGAAAGAAAGAAAACTAAAGAAGAGAAGAGAGGAGTTGTAGAGAATGGGATTTGAGGGATGATGAGAATGAGAGGAAGAGGAGCTTCTTTTATAGCCTCATGAGAAGCTTCCAAGCCTAGGTGGCACACCAAAAGTTTCTTTAGGTTTGGGAATGGAGTTAGGCTTGGAGTGCCCAAAGCAAACTTTGCTTTTAGGTTTGGGCTTGGAGTTAGGCTTGGATGGACATGTTGCAAGAAAAGTACTCCAATCCTAGGTGTCACTCCAAGCCTAAAGCAAACTTTTCTTTTAGGTTTGGGCTTGGAGTGAGGCTTGGATGATGAGGTGGCAATTCCAAGCCTTACACATGTGTTGGAAGAGAGAGAGAGAGAGAGAGAGAGAGAGAGAGAGAGAGAGAGAGCTCCTCTCTTGTTGCACGTCAGCTGGAGATGGGGTCATCTTGATGGACGGCTGGATGTTGGTTCAGCTGAAATGGAGTTGATGACGTGCTTGCTGATGGACGGTGTTCTCTGCACGGTGCTGGATGCTTGGACAGTTGGAAATGATGGGTGGCTGGAGAGCTTGGACAACCGTCCATTGCTGGACTGCTGGCCATTGATGTGGTGGTCCACCTACTGTGATGGACGCTGGAGATGGTTGCTGAAGATTTGCTGGAGTTGTGGTCGGTCAGGGAGGTGTCGCTGACGTGTGCTGAAGATGGACAGTCCAGATGTTGTGGACGTCTGATCTGCTGCACGTGTGAAGATGACCCACCTAATGGAAGGCTGAAGATGATATCTTTGTGCAGCATACTGGTGGACGGTTGATGATCAGGGTTGATCACATGCTGGATGATGCTTGCTGCAGCTGTTTGGACGGATGGTTGATGACGTCCATCTCTGCACGTGTAAGGTGGGGCCTACTGTTTGAAGGGACAGTTGGACGGTGAGCCCAGCTGAATATTGGACGGTCCAGCTATTGTAACGAGTGCTGGAGAGTTGGGACTGAAGCTGCTCAACGGTGGAGATGGTGGGCTTGCATGATGGACGCTGGAGATTTGATATGTCCTCTATTGATGGACGGTGTGGTTGAACATCCAAGAGCTGGACGGATGGAGTTTGCTATGATGGATGGAGTGGATTGACGGTTGTTGGACAACCCACACTTGCTGGACGTGATCATGTGAACTGGAGGGATGGACGGTTGAAGCATGTTGTATGTGCCAACAGAGGGGTCCACTAGTTGCACGCTGGAGGCCTTCTGACGTTGAACTGGTTGGACGGTGGAGAGATTGATGGTGGGGTTGCACATGACTCCAGCTTGATGGACGGTCCAGATGATGTGGACGATTAGGTGATGAAGCAGCTTTGCATCTGCAGCTTTGATGGACCGTTGCAGCTGCTGGATGGACGGCTGGTGTGAGAATTTGAAACTCCCTTGATGATCACGTGCTGGAGGAAGAAGTCAAACAGCTGTCTGCAGGCTGGAGACGATTTGAAGAGCTGCCAGTGGCTACTCTTCCTCAAACGTGAGGAGGGTCTCCATGCTTGGCTGCTGGATGGACGGTGGAGAGATCATCTCCATCGCAGCTGTTGGAGACGTCCTCTGCAGGATGAGTTGGCACGTGTTGGAGGTGGCATGGAAGGACTGTTGCTGGCCGTCAAATGGTGGGACGTGCTGAGATCAGTTGTCCATTGCTGATTGCTACTGGACGGTCTGGCCTTGATGATGGACGGATGCTAATCTTGAAGCAGCTGGACGATGCTGGTGATGGAGGTGTCCAGCAGGTGGAGCTGATGGTGAGGCAGATGAGGGCAGCAATGATGGACGGCTGGAGATCAGGGTGATGGTCCACCTTAATGAATGGATGGACGGCTAGAGATGGACGGTCCACTGTTGTTGACCGTTGGAGCTTCTTCAATGGAGGAGTCCACCATGGATGGGCGGTAATGGACGGTGAAAGTCCTGAGGCATCTTGGCTTGGTGGTCCACCTACTGTGATGGACACTGCCTCTGCTGGGTGCACGTGTGGGCTGGAAGACGTCCATCTTTGTTGAACGGTGGAGATCATGCTGGGATCTGAGATGGCCGTTGAATGCTTGTTGGCTCCACACATGTACAAGATGAGAGGGTGGATTGAAGATGGGTTGAAATGGGGTCCACTTGCAGCGGCTTGTGCTGATGACGTCCACCTTACTGGCCTGGATGGAAACTCCTTTGGAGTAGCTGGACGGCTAGGATCTAATCTCCAGCTGGTAGTTACTGATGTATGGTGATGTTGGATGATCTGTTTGAACGTCCAAGAGCTGGACGTGGACGACTGAGGAGGTAGGAGCTTCACCTGCTGGATGATTATGATGGGCTGAACCTCAGCAGCTTGATGCCGCTGTTGATCTTGCTGCAGTGGCCCCGCTGACGAGTTGAATGGATGGTTGGTGGTGCAGCTTGGAGATTGAAGGACGGCCTAACGTTCCAAACTGTTGAATTGGATGGACGGCTGATGGATGATGATCAGCTGGGGTCCACCACATCTGGATGTGAAATGGACGGTTGAGCTGAAATGGATGAGGAGATGGGGTGTTGCTGGAGGTGGATTCTGGATGGACGGTTGAAGATCATGGTGATGGTCCACCTGCTTTGGACGGCTGGAGAATCATCTTGATAGATGATCTGATGCTGGGGTCCACGTTGATGAATGGATGGACGGTAGATGCATGCATAGAATATGATCCATCCTTTGATCTTTACCGCCTGATTTTCTTTAGGATTACCACCCACTTGACATTGATCACTTTTAGGCCTCAAAACGTCCAGATTGGTCCAGTTCTTGCCCAACCTCTCCTGATCACCTGAACATTGAAAAATCACCTAATGAGGGATAATTAACCGGAAAAACAATGATAATGCCCTTAACAACCAGGGTTAATTATACAATATTAGGTACTTATCACAGACCTTCTCACAAGTCATTGAAAAGGGTTACATCCAAATGAGCGAGCACTAGGACTCGCGACCATATTCCAACATATGAACAGCTTTTTCTGTGGCGACACCATTTAGCCTTCAGTACCAGCACCTGATTCCCGTCGAGCAGCTTGTCCAATCCCTCTGCGACACCGAGCAGGGCTACACCCGGTTAGGTGGTTTCCGTCCCGTCGGTGTCTCCTTCCTTTTCGCCAGCTATGACTCCAACTACGGCTTCTAGCTCAACATGAGTGATCAGCGCTACTACTACTGCCTACCAGCAGCCTGTATAGGTTGATTTTGGGCGTGGTTCCGAATCTCAAGGGATTGCTATCAAGGAACGTGATTGCCGAAATAAGTAAATGGGTTAGATCTCGCCTCTAAGGATAAGGATCTTATCCCACAAAATCAGCAGGATCTCGTATCGTACACGAAATCAGCGGGATTTCGATATCTTACGTAACAGATTGGATCGCTTCAGATCTATATAAAGGGATGACTCCATTAAGAGAAAGGTACACACAATATTCAATCCCTGGCCTGTTTTTGCCTGGTTATTCTTCTTCTTGCTTCGGCCTGACTTAAGCATCGGAGGGCTAACGGCTGGACACCAGCCACCCTTAGTTGCTTTCTGTCTTCTTTCAGGTCCGGCGGAGGAAGGTATCTGTTGGAGAGAAGGTGAACGTCCGGAGGATCCAGTTACAAAATTTGACGTTAACAGTTTGGCGCCGTCTGTGGGAATTCGACTTGATCGTCAAAATCAACCGTTCTAACTACCGATAAAAATCCTTCGGCGATGCCTCCTAAAAAGGTTGTTCATCCTTCGACTTCAAGGCAGGCACCACCTCCGCCATATGAGACGGAATCCGTACCTACCCTTCCACCTGCCTTGACGAACATCCCTCAAGGAGCCCCAAATATGCCATCAGCAAACCCATTATTGGAAGCTTCTGGAAATCAAGACGATGTCCTGCGTTTCCTCGAAAACACTCTCCTAACTCTAAATGCCGGAGTTCAGGCCCTGTCGAATCGGCTTGATCAGCATTTCCCCGAACCGCAGAGACAAGCCTCCGAAGGGTTACCACCGCAGCCCATACCAGTGGCATCCAGACATTCTATGGACGAACCACAGGTCCCACCACTTGGCAGCCATCTTCCTGTACCGTCTCCACATTCTATACATTCTAGTTCATCTCGACAACCTCAACCTCAGGGCTCCACTGCCGAAACATCAAGCTATACCCTACCATGGGAAGGAGATCTCAAAAGAATCCATGATCGTTTTGATGTCATGGAACAGCGATACCAGGCAAATCGGCCATCTGCCGTCATGGCGGCGATACATCAATCCGAGTCCCCCTTCACCAGCAAGGTTATGGAAGCCCCGTTACCCAGAAAGTATCGAACGCCTGTTATCACCCCGTACACAGGTATTGGCGACCCTCTTGAATACCTGGAAACATACAGGTCCCTCATGGAGTTGGAGGGACATGGTTCAGAAATCATGTGTAGGGCTTTTCCCCTAACATTGAAGGAAGCAGCTCGTACGTGGTTCCGGGGTTTAAAGCCTCGTTCCATCAGTTCCTTTTCCCAGTTATCGGAGATATTCCTTTCTCAATTCATGGGAAGCATTCGCATTAAGAAGCCAGCCTCCCATCTGATGAATCTGAAACAGCAGCATGGGGAGACAATAAAGGAGTTCACAGTACGGTTCACTGCTGAAGTCGTTCAAACTGAGGGTTACACTGAAGAAAAGGGTCTTACAGCCCTCATTGCCGGAATAACTAGCGAGAAATTCAGGTTTGCCTTAGATAAAAGCCCTCCGAAAACTATGGCAGAGTTCCAAGACAAAGCTCAGAAGTACATCAACGCAGAAGAAGTCGCATTGACACGCCATGGGGCACAGGGTAAGAAACGCAAGCCAGAGGGAACCTCTTCTGCAGATAAAAAATATCGTCGTGATCAACGCGATCATTCTCCCAAGAAGCCTTACTCCGGTAAATATCATAACTACACTCCTCTTAATCGGTCTCATGAAAAGGTTCTAATGGAGATTAAACACAAGCCATATGTAAAGTGGCCTGCGAAGATCAAATCCGATCCCGAGAAGAGAGACAAGAGCAAGTTCTGTTACTTCCACAAAGATCACGGGCATAGAACCCAGGATTGCATCTCTCTACGAGACCATATCGAAGCCCTTATTCGAAAAGGCCATCTCCAGGATTATGTTGCTCGTAAAAATCGATCACCAGAAAGGGCGAAGACCTCATCTCGCCAAAAGGAACTGCCTCATCATCAAACTGACCAAGAGGACGCTGAGCCCACGGGAGAAATCCGCACCATCGTCGGAGGACCAGCTTGCGGGGGCGACTCTCAAGCTTCAAGAAAAGCATACGCTCGGAAGGCATCCAAAGAACCCCAGCAAATCTATTGGCTGGAACAGACGTCTAGCTCGTCAAAAACCAGTCATCCTCCAATTTCCTTCACTCTCGAAGATGCAGCAGGAATTCACTTCCCTCACGAAGACTCCATCGTAGTCACATTAAAGGTATCAAATTATCTGACTCATCGAATTATGGTGGATACAGGTAGCTCAGCCGATATTCTATACTTAGAAGCTTTCAACAAAATGGCACTTGCCAGAAGCCTTCTCAAGCCAGCATCGACCCCCCTCGTCGGCTTTGGAGGTGAGGTAGTAACGCCTGAAGGAAGCATCGATCTCCCAGTTACTTTTGGAGAAAGTCCAGCGAAGACTACCGTCTTCGTAAACTTCCTCGTGGTGGACCGAAAATCAGCGTATAACGCCATTTTGGGCGGCCGTCTCTAACTAAGGTTGGGGCAGCCTTGCACCCTTCATATCTGTGTGTTAAATTTCCTACCCCAAAGGTATCGGGGTCGTGCGAAGAAGTCAACAGGAGGTACGGTCTTGCTACCAGATAGCCCTCCAAGATCGAAAGAAGGCTCAAGCGACACCCGTTATGGAGATAGCACAAGGTTCACCCAACTTTCCCTCTAACACCTCCAACACCTCGTTAGATCCGAGAGAAAATGCTCTTAAATCAGCAACTCCAGGGGAAGACACAGTGGCGATTCACTTAGCCAAAGACGACCCATCCAGGGTCGTATACATTGGATCCTCTTTAACCAGTGTCCATCATGAAGATCTAGTCCGTTTCCTCACCGAATACCAGGATGTGTTCGCTTGGTCTCATAAAGATATGCCAGGCATCGACCACAATGTCATTGTACATCGCCTCAATATCGACCCGAAACATAAGCCCGTACACCAGCGTCGACGTGCCTTCACTGCAGAAAGATAAATGGCGATCAAAGCTGAAGTCGAGAAGCTACTCACGGTCAATTTCATAAAAGAAGTAGACTACCCAGAGTGGGTCGCGAACGTGGTCCTCGTCCGGAAAGCTAATGGCAAATGGAGAATGTGCGTTGACTATTCAGATTTAAACAAAGCATGCCCCAAAGATAGCTTCCCGACCCCGCGGATTGACCAGTTAGTCGATTCAATAGCTGGACACGCTCTGCTCAGTTTTATGGATGCTTATTCTGGTTACAACCAGATCATGATGCATCCACCTGATAGCCAGCATACCGCTTTCATCACAGATCGGGGATTATATTGCTACCAGGTAATGCCGTTCGGCCTTAAAAATGCAGGGGCCACTTATCAAAATATTAACAACAAAATATTCGCTGCTCAAATCGGTAAGAATATGGAAGTTTATGTTGATGACATGCTCGTGAAAAGCACCGAAGAAGATGATCATATTTCTGATCTTCGAGAAGCCTTCGACCTAATGAGGAAGT
This sequence comes from Liriodendron chinense, assembly GCA_003013855.2. NCBI lineage: Eukaryota > Viridiplantae > Streptophyta > Magnoliopsida > Magnoliales > Magnoliaceae > Liriodendron > Liriodendron chinense. The sequence goes on along the minus strand of ML058512.1, from coordinate 3,645,662 downwards.
ATCAAATGAAATTGAACCCAGAAAAATGTGCGTTTGGAGTGTTTGCAGGAAAGTTTCTCGGGTTCATGGTCGGCCAGCGCGGAATTGAGGCAAATCCTGAAAAGATAAAAGCATTGATAGAGATGAAATCCCCCACCACTCTGAAGGACGTCCAGCGTCTGGCTAGTCGCATCGCATCATTGAACAAGTTCATCTCGCGAGCATCTGACAAGTGCTTACCATTCTTCAAACTCCTTCGTGCAACTGCCAAGTCTGATTGGAAATGGACACCACAGTGTGAAGAGGCTTTTCAACAATTGAAGATATACATGAGCACACCCCCCATTTTGTCTAAACCTGTAGCACATGAGCAACTCATTCTTTATCTCTCTGTCTCCACCACGGCCGTTAGCGCCGCTTTAATAAGAGAAGATTCCGGGGTACAAAGGCCCGTTTATTATATCAGTCGAGCAATGGTTGATGCAGAAACTAGGTATTCTGATATGGAGAAGCTGGCCCTAGCTTTAGTTACGGCGGCTCGAAAACTGCGACCATACTTTCAAGCCCACACTATTTTAGTACCAACGAATCATCCACTGCGGCAAGTCCTTCAAAAGCCTGAGGCTTCCGGACGCCTAACTAAATGGGCAGTCGAGATCAGCGAGCACGATATCTCATTCTGCCCTAGGACCACGGTAAAGGGCCAGGCCGTGGCTGACTTCATCGCTGAATTCACATACTCCCCTGATGATAATACCATGACCAGCGACCAGCCTCCTTGGTCACTCTTCGTAGACGGGTCGTCGTGGGCCAGTGGCAGTGGAGCGGGCCTGATTTTAGTGGCTCCCGATGGGTCGCATTTCCAATATGCTCTGCGTTTCGATTCTCGTATCTCGAATAGTGAAGCAGAATATGAAGCCCTGATCGTCGGCCTCGAATTGGCCATTGTCCTTGCAATTCAGAATCTGTCAATTCATAGCGACTCTCAGCTCATTGTCAACCAAGTCCTTGGCGAATTCGAGGCCAAAGAAGAAAGGATGGCCTTCTACAAGTCTCGTGTCCTCATCCTGCTCGTAAAACTAAAGACTTATGAGATAATTCATATTCCTCGCGAGAAGAACCAACTTGCCGATTCCCTGGCAAAGCTTGCCTCTGCACCAGAATCCGAGTTATCACATTCGGTCCCCATCGAGCATCGTCAGAACCTAAGTATCGACCACGCAACTCTCGAGCAAGTAATATCGGTATAATCATCCCCATGCTGGATGGATCCCATCATCCTGTATCTCAGAGACGGATACCTACCAGAGGACAAGAAAGCTGCAAGACAAATTCACCTTCGGGCTGCCAGGTATACCTTGCAAGACGGTTTATTGTTGCGCAAGAGTTTTTCCTTGCCCTATTTAAGGTGTCTTCATCCAGAAGAAGCCCTTCGTGTTCTAGACGAAGTACACCAGGGGGCATGTGGTAATCACCCCAGGGGGCGATCCCTAGCATATAAGGCGATGCGGCAAGGATATTATTGGCCCACTATGAAAGCAGATGCAATCGAACTTTCTAAAAAATGTGACAAGTGCCAACGTTATTCACCTATACCTCATGTACCATCCGAACAGATGACTCCAGTTGATAGCCCTTGGCCTTTCGCTCAGTGGGGGGTCGATATCATTGGAATTCGCAATTGTGGCGGTGGATTACTTCACCAAATGGGCCAAGGCAGAACCATTAGCCAAGATTACTGAGAAACAGACTACCAAGTTCATATGGAGAAATATCATATGCCGTTTCGGACTCCCTCACACCATAATTACCGACAACGGAACGCAGTTCGACAACGCGGCCTTTGATGAATTTTGTGACAAATGGAAGATATGTAATCTCCGCACTTCTCCATATCATCCTCAGGCGAATGGGCAGGTCGAGGCAGTGAATAAGATCATCAAGCACCATTTAAAAACCAAGCTAGGTGAATGTAAAGGTGTGTGGCCAGAACTTCTGCCAGAAGTATTATGGGCATATAAAACCACGGCTTGTACATCAACAGGTGAAACCCCTTTTTCCTTAGCATTTGGTGTCGACGCAGTGGTACCAGTGGAAATTCAAGTACCCTCATATCGGATCGAGCAGTATGACCCCGCGAGTAATCAGGAAAACCTCCGACTTTATCTCGATCTCTTGGAAGAACGAAGAAATGCCTCCCAAGTACGAGTGGCAGCATATCAACAACGTATTGCTCGTTATCGAAATGCTAAGATCCGACCTAGATCCTTCCAGCCTGGAGATTTGGTCCTGAGGAAGCGACTCGGAGTTCCCGTTCGTTCGTTGGATCCAAATTGGGAAGGCCCGTATCGGGTTATCAGGATTGTGCGACCCGGTACTTACTACCTTGAAGACATGCAGGGAAAGCCCGTACGTTGCCCTTGGCATGTGGAACACTTGCTACGATACTATCCCTAGATTCGATGTAGTTCATAACAACATTTTATGAATAAAGTGGAAGATATCTTTTGGTCGCTACTCCATTTACTTGGACCTGAATAGCCCTGAAGAGGATGCATACAATCCCTTGGCCAATTGCCTACCTTTGGTAGGGTCGAATTCACCTAGGATGGTTGCATTTCCATTTTATGGATGACCATCCTTCTACCCCTGGTAGACTTAGCCTCAATCGATAGATCAGTCAATCTCCACGAGGGAATAGTCATCACGACCCCCCGGATTGAGCACAATTCATTTCTCAATCGATAGATCAGTCTATCTCCACGAGGGTATGGTCATCACGACCCCCCGGATTGAGTACAATTCATTTCTCAATTGATAGATCAATCTATCACCATGAGGGTATGGTCATCATGACCCCCCGGATTGAGTACAATTCATTTCTCAATCGATAGATCAATCTATCACTACGAGGGAATGGTCACTACGACCCCTCGGGTTGAGCATAACTCATTGAAACAGGAAAGCATTCAGTGCACAAAGGAAAAGAAAGTAAACAAGAACGAACACTTCCAAAAGTATATTTTCATTAATGTCAAATGATTACAAATATATATGCTCGCAAGTACAAGAGGAGAAAACAAAAAGGAAAGTCAATCCCTTGGAGGAGGAGCCGTGCTCTCGACTTCAGGGCACATTTCTGGAGCCCCTCCAGCCTGCGTGGCTTCGGTCACCTCGTTCTCAGCAGCAGCTTGCTCTTCTGCAGCTATGATGGTCGCGACTCGACCAAATTCCCCCATATCGAAGGATGGGATCATTCGTTGCACTACTCGTAATGCAAAGTCGCGACCAGCATCATATGACTCATATCTTTCATCGTCATATAGCTGCGAAGTCCGGAACTCGGAAATTGCCCGAGGACCTTCCTCCGAGAGCATTTTTACAAGGGCGACTTTCTCCTCGTCCCAGTGGATCGAGTCGTCCTTGAGCTGTGCGAGAGCGGAGCGCTCTTTCTCCAGGTTCTCGTTGGCTTCTTTGAGCTACGACCTGGCCTCCGCAAGCCACTCCTCCAACGAGATCTTGTCTTGGCGGAAGATCTCCTTCTCTCTCTCTGCCTTCTCCTTCAAATCGGCGAGCTTCGCAAACTTCGAGTCCAAAGCTTGATACCTCTCGGTCAAAACTTGGACTTTCTCTATGAGGATGTTGATCTCCTCATCTCTCTTGGAGATTACTGCCTCACGGGACTTGAGGAGTTGATCCCTTCCTTGAACTGCCTTCTCCAAGGTAGTTCTCTTCCCCTCAGCTTCATCTATCACGCGACGGGCGGCAACGATATCACGCCTCATTCGCAGGATAAGATCTAAGCCCTGCAAAAGTAACGGAGAATGTGAGAAAGTGTTCTGGAATGTAACAACAGATAAAAGCAGGGCCTTGACAAGGTCTTACCTGAACCATCCTTACCCCCGCTTCGAGGAAAAGGTTCTCAAGGCTTGGCTCGGGAAGAGAGCCGAAGGCTTGGGGGGGAACGTTCTCGAATAAGAACTTGCATATTGGATGGAGGTGGTGGGGGATAGAATATGTCCCACTCCCGGACGGTTGGGCAACGACCAACCCAGCCGGCTCCCGAGGTGGGGGCATCGACTCGCGAGCAGGTCCCTGCTCGGTAGCAGGGATCAGCTCGCGAGCAGGAGCCGGCTCTCGAGGCTCTATTTGCTCTCGAGCCTCATCAGCAGTCGGACCCCGCCCCATCCGAAAATTTTCAGCAATGTTAATCACTGGCGGTCCAGGTGCGACCACCAATGAGGGAATATTGAGCCTAGCCGGAGCCCCCGCCGTGCTCGTGAGAGGGGCAGGTTGATCACTACCCTTACGGACGGGTGGCTGAGATGGTTCGGCAGGTGTTCTCTTCTGCCTTTTGGAGTTCGTGCCCTTCAGTCGGGGCAGCAGACCCCTCTTCTCCCCTGCCTTCGTCATCTCGGCTTCTCCTCTGGATATTAGGCCTGTTGCTGCAAGTCGCGAGGGAGACAGGCAAGCCTCGATGTGCCTATCACCAACAGGCACCTTGTATACCTTGTACACCTTGACTATCTTCTCGTTGATCCCTCCCTTCACACTTGGTTTTCTCAAGGCCGGGATACCTGCGAGCACAAACAAGGGTCAAAGAATGAAGTAAAACCCTAAAAACTTAAACTGGAGAAAACTGCACAATGTGGGATTGTGCCTACCTTCACAGAAAAAGCGGTTTACTCCTGGGCCCCTGGAAGAAGCAGACTCCTAGTTCCCGGATGCATAAAACCAACGTTTTCTCCAGTCGGGATAGTTCGAGGAGGGTTTCCCCAACACAAAGTTATCCCGGTGCCAGTAGCACAGGTAATACCAGCCTTCGCCGGAAGGTGCTTTCTTCAGAGGGAACATACGGAGGAACTCCTCCGCCGTAAGCTCCCCATTGCCGGCCTGAGCCCAGAGGGCAGAGGAACCCAGAACTACCCTCCATCCATTCACGATGAGTTGCTCGGGGGCAATCTTGTAACACCGGAGAACATCGCGTATGAAAGGATGGAGTGGGAGGCGTACCCCCAGGATGAGCTGGTACTCATAAAAAGCTACACATCCTGGGGGGGGGGGGGGGAGTCTGGTGTCTCTCCATCTCCGGGCAATCGGAGAACGACTGAGTCGGGGATCAGGTATCTCTCCCGTAACTCAGCCAGCCGGTCCTCTGATAGAACAGAAGGATATCCGGCTGCTGTATATCTCCCTGCCGGAACCCTCGCACTGCTAGAAGCAGAGGATTCCGGGGTGGCATCGCCTAGAGGAACGGTGGTCTCGTCAGAGTTCCCAGCCATGAAGGGGTTTTTAAGAAGATTAAGAAAAAGAAAAGAACCAAGGCCTATACCCAGAAAAGAAAGAAAGGAAGAGAAGGAGCGCCGGAGGAAGGAGACTGAGAAAAGACTGTAAAAAATTCCTTTCGAAGAGCTTCTGTAGAAAACCAGAGAAATGGCGGACTCCGTATATTTATAGGCAATCATCCCGCCGCATCTGATGGCATGTGGCAGTCTCTCCTTCGGCGCAGCACTCGAGCAGGCACGCCCATTAACTTCTCAAACACGTGGCAAGCGCCCCTTCATTTTCCGTCTGCGGAAAGGCTGCGGAAAGCTGGCGCTCATTAATTCCAGCCCATCATGTGAGGTTCCGTTCTCGATGAAGGCAGCGGGCGGTTACGTGTGGTAGTGAGCTAAGTCCTTCCCTTAAAAATTCTTGGCGGCAAGGACTTGGGGGGCATCTGTTATAGGCAAAATAATGGAGATCAACTCAGCTATTAAGATTGTACACGGACACCCATTCGACTCTCGAGATCATCTGATCGAGAGTCGCAGATCGGGTAAGTACGGAAGTACCCATTAGACTCTCGAGATCATCTGAGCGAGAGTCGCAGATCGGGTAAATACGAAAGTACCCACTCGACTCTCGAGATCATATGCTCGAGAGTCTCAGAATGGGTAAGTGCGGGACGCCCATTCGACTCTCGAGATAAGCTAATCGAGAGTCGCAGATGGACAAATACGGAGCACCTATTCGCAAGGCCTCGAGCTCCCATAGCCGATAGTCAGATAAAGCAAAGCAGAGGTTCTCTTCTCGATCTGCAAGCAGACCTTCTCACAAGTCATTGAAAAGGGTTACATCCAAATGAGCTAGCACTAGGACTCGCGACCATATTCCAACATACGAACAGCTTTTTCTGTGGCGACACCATTTAGCCTTCAGTACCAGCACCCGATTCCCGTCGAGCAGCTTGTCCAATCCCTCTGCGACACCGCGCAGGGCTACACCCGGTTAGGTGGTTTCCGTCCCGTCGGTGTCTCCTTCCTTTTCGCCAGCTATGACTCCAACTACGGCTTCCAGCTCAACATGAGCGATCAGTGCTACTACTACGCCTACCAGCAGCCTGTATAGGTTGATTTTGGGCGTGGTTCCGAATCTCAAGGGATTGCTATCAAGGAACGTGATTGCCGAAATAAGTAAATGGGTTAGATCTCGCCTCTAAGGATAAGGATCTTATCCCACGAAATCAGCAGGATCTCATATCGTACACGAAATCAGCGGGATTTCGATATCTTACGTAACAGATTGGATCGCTTCAGATCTATATAAAGGGATGACTCCATTAAGAGAAAGGTACACACAATATTCAATCCCTGGCCTGTTTTTGCCTGGTTATTCTTCTTCTTGCTTCGGCCTGACTTAAGCATCGGAGGGCTAACGGCTGGACACCAGCCACCCTTAGTTGCTTTCTGTCTTCTTTCAGGTCCGGCGGAGGAAGGTATCTGTTGGAGAGAAGGTGAACGTCCGGAGGATCCAGTTACAAAATCTGACGTTAACAAGATAGGATGTGAATCATCAATGGATAGAATTGTATGAAATATACGAGGATGATGTTATATTTGATACACTTGATGATTTATTATAAATGAAACATGATTATCATGATGTCATGTATGTTATGATACGTGTGAGAGCAATAAACGTCTAGGAACTCGCTGCCACTGAACATTAGGAACTTGTCGCAAATCAACCATGCTCACCTAACCGGTACAGCGAGGCGGCAAATCAATAATGCATGCCAGTGGGCAAATCAACCATGCACCACTGATCCAACCGAGCAAATCAACCATGCTCAATAAGTGAAACGACCAAAACTCGCTGCCACTGAACATTAGAAACCTGTCGCAAATCAACCATGCTTACCTAACCAGTACAGCGAGGCGGCAAATCAACCATGCACGCCAGGAGTCAAATCAACCATGCTCCTGTTCTGTCGTAGTGTATAAATGTATGTATGTCATGAGTTATGGAAGCACTCTTCAAGCATACAATGCATATCCAAAATTCAAGCACAATCACACCATGCATGTGTTTACTTTGTTAAAGTATTTCTTTCCCTAAGTTATTGTTAATAAGGAAGTGTGAGAAAGTCGTGATGTAAAGTTTCAGTGCTTTGATGAATGTCTAGGGTTGACTCAAGAACGATGTCTTATCTATGATTTAAACTCAAGTTAGGTTCATCTAAAATTTTGGATGTATGTGACTAAAGAGAAAGAGAAACCAACTAAGAAGAATAACAGTTGAAAGAAGAAATTTAAGAATAGAGACGAGAGATGAATCCCTTACCTAGAATTCATATTATGCGTAATAATAAAACACAACCCTAAAACTCTAGTTAAGGAAGAGATTGAGTGGTAGACCTTTACCTGAGATACTTTACGTGAAACACTAAAGAAAACTGGAAATTGAATGTAAAGGAAAGCAAACCTAGGAAAATGAAAATCAACTAGAAATTCTGAGATGAATCACTCACATGCGGCTTCCTTAAACTGAAAAGTAACGAACTGAGTCGACTCAGTGAGTTGACTCAGGTAAGAGAAAAAACCCCTCCTTTCTTTCTTCTTTCTTCCTTCCTTCTTTCTTCTTTCTTTCTTTCCTTTGCTGGAGCAGGGTCCAGCAGTGCTGCGGCACAGCAAGACCACTTTCTCTCACACTCCGCTTCGCTCTACTCTCTCTCTCTCTCTCTCTCTCTCTCTCTCTCTCTCTCTCTCTCTTTCTCTCTCTACCCGACCTTCTCTCTCTCTACGTTTCTTTTCTCGAAAAAGACACCTAGGGGGGTTTTATACACTACCTTAGACATGTTTGGACGGTCCAAGATGGACTTGGATGGCTTGTGTTTGCGGTACTACAACCGGACTGAAGGTGGTGGTGTTTGAGTTGGAGAAGGACTCCACTTTTCATTTCTTGCGAAACAAACCTTAAGTGACATGTTGAAGACTTAGGTGGGGTCCACACAAACTCCCGGAAGAAGTCTGGTCCGTCCATGCAGAGCAACGGACCGGATCTTGGGATCTTTTGCTTCGGACGGTGGTATGGAAAAGATTGGATTGGCAACCGATGTGAAAGAAACTCAAGGGGACTCCATATGTGGGTTAGAGGAGGAGAATGGACGGTTTAGATCTTAGATGTGGGGCCCACATACAGACGGCGTGAATGGTTTGGACGGACAGCGTCCGTTCGCTGTTGTAGTGCCCAGCGAAGAAGACGCTGGCTTCTTGTATACGCGGTCAACGTCCGTTGATCAGTAGGGATGACGTGCACGTTGTGCACATGGGTCCCACCATGATGTATGTGACAAATCTACTCCGCTCATTAGTTAGGCCAGGGAGTTTTAAGGTGTGACACCAAAAATGAGGCAGATCTGATGTTTAGGTGGGCCGCTCCATGCAAGAGATGGGTAAGTAAACATCACGTTAAAACTCACCGTAAACATTCAACAACATATACATTTGAGTTAATTCCAAGTTTACCCTTTTCTTTGTTTTTGACTTCAACCACCTGTAACAATCCCGTTTACCATCAGTTTTTGGTGAAACTTCACCAAGGCCTGTCATTTTCCGTGCTCTTTATACGGGTTAAGTTTGGGCCTTGATCTCTTACAGATGACCAAGATGCCTTTTTAGTGATCCATCACACTCGGTGATCCAAAGTGACATTTGTACATATCCAATAGAAAATTTAACCGGTAGGCTTGGTATATATCCTATGATCTTCGAAATGGTCGGTTCGGTTTGTTATTTGGGTGGCCCAATTAGCGGATCCAAATTCGATGGATAGTTATATGAAAGGCTATTTTTTTATAATTAGATGTTTATGTTCTTAAACACAAGTATGAGTTATTGTACGGTCAGTTTCTTAAACTGATATTCCTAATATGGTCTTTGTGTGGCCTATTGGTGAGACATATACACCGTTAGACTTTAATGACTTGTCTACTCATGAAATTTCATCAGATCACAGTTTTGACGGTAGGTTAAGCATATCAATGTATGATAAATAAAATGAACGGATCAGAATGTTAAATTGATTTGTGTATGAGCGGCTATGGAGATCAAGGGGTTTAGTTTACTATGATCGGCTTGTTCAAAATCGAGGTGGACGGTTAGATATTCCTATCTAGCAATGATAGATCATTCTAACAGTCCGTCTATTGACTTAACTAAGTACACCAAATTTTTAAAGTCTTAAAAGTGTCAGAATACGTATAAAAGTGTGACGTGTGTGTATGCGTATGAACGACGCGGCCTAAAATTTAAATTCTAACGTTGAACTATAACACTCGTGTACCTACTCGTGTACTAAATTTTCGGGGCATTACATTGGATCTACTGATTTCATCACAATGGGGTCCACGAGTAGACCGCTATCCACGCCCAGAATTTCTATCTTTTTATTTTTATTTTTATTTTATAATTTTTTCACCATTAATTTGTTTTAGGTGGTGTGGCCCACTCGGACCCCAGTTTGGGTCCAAATTCGAACACCAGTCCTAAAATGAGTGAGAATTAAATGAACGGAGTGGATATACTAAATCCATCAAGGTGGGTCCCATGATTGGGGCCCCCACATCACTTTCAAAAAACATCAAAGCTGGTTGTTCCAGCGTCTCTGACGCTGGACGTCCAGCAACACTTTTTTTTTATTATTATTATTGTTATTATTATTTTAGGCTTATATGAGGTGGTTTACAAGAGATCTACTTTGACCATTGGGTCGGCCACCTCATTGTGGGCCCAATAATATTTTGGAATAAAATAAATTTATCATACTTGATTTAATAATGAAATAAACAATAATAAAAGAATTTTAAAGGCTATCATTCATCGAATAATGTGGCCCATCTGTAGGTCCAATCGATCTAAATTTCGTGGCCCATGTACCTTTTGGCTTTATGGTCATTATAACTTGTCCAGATCGATTCCTGGCCCACCCAAATGGTCCCCACCAATCACGATCATATATTCAAGGGTTAAGATAAAAAAAAATAGGGTCCTTAGATCCGTACAATGAACGGACGATCCGACCCGTTCATTGGTTGGATCTGGCCTACTTAAATGAAATAGAAGAAACACCTACTTGATTTAGCCATAAGATCCCCCCGTTCCTCCTTTTTTCTCTCATTTTCTCCATTTCTTTTCTTTCCTTTCTTAGAAAAAAATTAAATTCTTGTTAGTGATAGGACTTGAACCCTAGTCTTCCCTCTTGCTTAAGAGAGCTTTAACCAATCAGTCCATATTTTCTTTTTGTTTATTAATGAAAAATTAATTCATTTAACCCTATTTTCTATCATTACAAAATTTTTAAATGACAAGAATTTCTCGGGTCGTTACAGCTACCCCCATTAAAATAATCTCGTCCTCGAGATTCAAATCCTAAGTAGTGTATTAAATGATCATATTTTAAATTAGTGTAATTGTCGTATTACTTATGAAGTACATTCTTACGTATATTAGTATGTATTTTGTTGACTACAGTATTGTAGATTTTCATCAGCTACCCCCCTTAAAATTTCCGACGTAGTAGGTTTACCTACTTAGAGATGTCTAAATTAAATTCTAAATGTTTAGAAAAATTCTAAGTAAGATTTTCATGTTTTACATTACATCAAAAAGTGTGAGAATCCTATAGGTTAGCTTACTAAGTTTTTGTTTAACACTACGATTGATAGGAATAATTTTTTTTTAAAAGTTATGGAATGCCTAAAACATGTATACGATCTTATAATTAGGAGCAGGGTTTGGTTGTCAGCAAATTTCAATAGTTTGAATAGTCACATGCAAAGGTGGTAAACAAGATGAATATGTTGGATTATAAGTAGACATGTTTACTATCGGATGCAAAGATTTTGAAGTTGATTTATAATGATCAGATGGCTTAAAAGCGGTATTAACGTCGGGATTTCAAGTTTTAAAAATAAGTAGAGTTTTGCAAGGGTTGAAGAGATGGTTCAATATACATGAGAACGTCTATTGGGTTTTAGGGATCAATATAGTGTTTGGATCAAGTGTATGTAGCTTGTTCTTCAAATCCATATTTGTAGCAAGTTTTAGACGCATGATTCAGTTAAGGTCTAACCCTAGTAATATATAAATAAAATAGTTTAGCGCTCAGCTACTCTACTTATTATATAGTTTAATCATGACTAAAATTTATGGATCATTTTCTGATTAGATGATCACAAAACAGTTTTAGAATGACAATATCAAGATATGTATCGAGGTTAAATGCATAATTTTTTTTTTTATGACTCTGGTCATACTGATGATTTCAACACTTCTAAACATTAGATTGATTTTAAACTTTTTATGTTGATACATATATGATTTTACTAATATTTGATTAAATTTCAATCTAAAATGAGATCTATCGAAAATCTAAAAATTCAGACCTGAAAATTGTCTAGACGCCGACGTTTTATGATTAGTTCTAATCAAAATTTTGTACAAATAAAATTATGATTCATACATTTTTTTATATATCCAGGAGCATCTAATTTATATTAATTATAATTAGAATCCTCCTCCCATAAAATAAGAAAAAATTTAGGTAAAGACTCCCTATCGATTATAATGAATAGAACAAGAGTTTCAAAAATAAATTTGGTGTGATTGTCAATTTGATCAGGTTTGTAAGACGTTTATACATACTCGAAGTACCCCTAGACACAACCCTTAGATTATAATAACCTTGGGAGTAAAGGTGAGAAGACTAATCAATAAGCTCAAGTTAAAAGTTTTTATTTTTATTTTAGAAATGACTGTTCGGGTCTAACTGACATAATTTATCGACCTCCCTGAGTTGCTGCGTTCATATTGACCATCACGCCTCACTGTGTTGTAAAAAATGATTTTGTTACTACTTCATCATTACCACTATTTGGTGCAGTAATCCGAATGCTGGATCCAATGGTTGAATGTTGGGTCCCGCAGGATTCGCCTGCGTTGTCCTAGGAGACAATGATAACTAAGTACTGGGTCCTGCTTCATTTTGATTTACTACCAATGAGGGTGGTGCAAGATTCTGTTGTTCCTCAAAGTTTTCTTCTTCCTCCATGTCATTTTCATCTTGTTCTCTATTTGACGCCTCTTCTTCCACCACTACTGTAGGATTCACTACCGGTCCTTGGACCACAGTTACACTTGTTGATGGGCCTATATCATGAAGGCTTTTGAATTTCCTAGGAGCCATAATCACGTAGGAGGAATAACTAAATTTAGTGCCAAAGAGCCACTAAGGGGTTGATTGTACTTAAATAAGAAAGAACAGTGAAGGTAGACATCTGAAAAATTTACTTGATGTACATTCAGGGTCAGTTTCAGCATTAGTTTGTTATCTTATTGGTTATATTTTTTACACCAAAATTTTTATATAACTTTCTTGATGAGTTCACTTTATCACTGTAAAATTTCAGATTTTTTTGCTAATTATAGAATTTTCTAAAATTCCTAATGTGTAATCTGTCCAGAAATAGATACATTCTAACCAGTCTTCATAAATTTGCTAAATCTGTACAGTATATGATATTTTCAAAATTTTTAACTTTTTTTTCTCTAAACTAAACTTTTCCATCTACAATTAAGATTTTGAACCACCTATGTCGGAGCTGTACTTTAATAGATACAAATTTTATAAATAACTTCAATTCTGGTGTCTATTGCTATCCAGCAGAATAATGTTCAGGGTAATTCTAATACTGATCCACTACTTTATAAAATATATTTTTACATAAAAAAAATTCGGTAGATTACCTTATAGGTCTACTTATTTTTTATAAAATTTCAACCTATTCCTAAAAGTATAAAATTTTATAAAATTCGTATATTATAATTTATCCGGTATTTGGGACATTTCTGACTAGTTTGTAGGAATTTATTAATTATTATAGTCACTAATGGGTTCATATTTTTTTACTAATTTTATATTAAACTAAACTTACCCAGATACGATCAGGACTTTAAATCACATAGATCGGAGTTGTATATTAATAGATATGAATTTTACAAAAATCAATAATTCTGTTGGACATTGTTGTCCAGCGGGATTTTTATATTATAAAATCATCTAAAAATACCTAATTGCTATAAAATGAACTATAAATCAATTATCAATAACAATAAAGCACTTTGAGTCTATATTGGACTTCCAATGAGTAGTAAACATTTCATTCTTTTTTAGGAATTCCTAATTTCAATTTCTAAGTTCTCCATATTTACCACAATCATTTAGGGAATGTCCTAAGTTTGGTTTCTAATTTTCAGGGGTCTACCATTTATGTATAAGTATGGGGTCATATCTTACAGGTCAACTAGGTTTTTAAGAAAAGTCTCTCTCTGATACCATTCTGTCACGCCCCAAAATCCGGACTTAGAGTGTGCACCCTCCGGCCCAGTTTACGGGGTATAACTGGTGCACTAAATGCATTTAGAACGTTAAACCACTTTAAGAGGCATAAAATAATGAAATACTAAGTGTTAATGTCAAATTTTGTAATGAGATCCTCCGGCTTTTCTCCTCCGCTCCAACAGGGATTTCCACCACCAGACCTGAAGCAAGACAGCAAATAAGGGTGGCTGGGGACCAGCCGTTAGCCCTCCGACGCTTAAGTTAGGCCACAGAAGAGAAGCCAAGCAAAACGGGATCAAGATTGAATGATGAGTACGTACCTCCTCTTCAATGGAGCCATCCCCTTATATAGATCTGAAGCAATCCAATCTGTTACGTGAGATGTCGAAATCCCGTTGATGTCGCACACGATACTGAGAATCCGCTGATTTCGTGGGATAAGATCCTATCTTTTTAGTCAGATCCAACCCAATGATTTATTCCAACAATCACGCCCCTAGATGGTAATCCCTTGAAATCCGGCTGGATCCGGCCGGAAGCCATAGTTGGAGTCATGGCCTCCGAAAAGGAAGGAGACGCCCGTAGCTGGGAGTCATGGCCTCCGAAAAGGAAGGAGACGCCCGTAGCTGGGAGTCATGGCCTCCGAAAAGGAAGGAGACGCCCGTAGCTGGGAGTCATGGCCTCCGAAAAGGAAGGAGACGCCCGTAGCTGGGAGTCATGGCCTCCGAAAAGGAAGGAGACGCCCGTAGTAAAGCTGCTCGCAGGTTAAAATGTGGTCGCAAGTCCAAGTACATATTTTGGGTGTAATATCTTTCAACGACTTGTGAGAAGGTCTGCTCGCGAATCTAGTTTTCCGTATTTGACCATCCATGACTCCTGACCAGATGATCTCGAGCGAATTCGAAACCAAAGAAGAAAGAATGGCCTTATACAAGTCTCGTGTCCTCATCCTGTTCGCCAAACTGAAGACTTACAAAATATTCCATATCCCTCGCGAGCAGAACCAACTTGCCGATTCCTTGGCAAAACTCGCTTCTGCACCAGAATCAGAACTATCACATTCGATCCCCATCGAGCACCGTCAACACTTGAGTATCGACCAAGTAACTCCCGAACAAGTTATTTCGGTACAATCGTCTCCATGCTGGATGGATCCTATCATCCTTTATCTCAGAGATGGATACCTACCAGAAAACAAGAAAGCTGCAAGACAAATTCAGCTTCGAGCTGCCAGGTACACCTTACAAGATGGAATCTTGTTGCGAAAAAGCTTCTCCTTGCCTTATTTGAGGTGTCTTCACCCAGAAGAAGCACATCGTGTTCTAGATGAAGTACACCAGGGGGCATGTGGTAATCATCCCAGGGGGCGATCTCTAGCATATAAAGCGATGAGGCAAGGATATTATTGGCCTACTATGAAAGCAGATGCCATAGAATTTTCTAAAAAATGCGACAAGTGTCAACGATATCAACCTATACCTCGCGTACCGTCTGAGCGGATGACCCCAGTCGACAGCCCTTGGCCTTTTGCTCAGTGGGGGATCGATATCATCGGTCCCTTACCTATGGGAAAGGGACAGAATAGGTTCGCGATCGTGGCGGTTGATTATTTCACCAAATGGGCCGAGGCAGAACCATTAGCCAAAATTACTGAAAAACAAACTACTAAGTTTATGTGGAGAAATATTATATGTCGCTTCGGACTTCCTCATACTATAATTACCGATAACGGAACGCAGTTCGACAACGCAGCCTTTGATGAATTTTGCGACAAATGGAAAATACGTAATCTCCGCACTTCTCCATATCATCCACAGGCGAATGGGCAGGTCGAGGCAGTGAATAAAATTATAAAGCATCATTTAAAGACCAAGCTAAGTGAATGTAAAGGGGTGTGGCCAGAACTTCTTCCAGAAGTGTTATGGGCCTATAGAACCACAGCTTGTACATCGACAGGTGAAACTCCTTTCTCTTTAGCATTTGGTGTTGACGCAGTGGTACCAGTGGAAATTCAAGTGCCCTCATATCGGATCGAACAGTATGATCCCGCGAGCAATCAGGAAAATATCCGACTTCATCTCGATCTCTTGGAAGAGCGAAGAAATGCTTCCCAAGTACGAGTGGCAGCATATCAACAACGTATTGCTCGTTATCGAAATGCAAAGGTTCGACCTAGATCCTTCCAGTTCGGAGATTTGGTTCTAAGGCGAAATCTTGGAGTTCCTGTTCGTTCATTGGATCCGAATTGGGAAGGCCCGTATCGGGTTATTAGGGTTGTGCGATCCGGTACTTATTATCTTGAAGACATGCACGGGAAGCCTGTACGTCGCCCTTGGCACGTGGAGCATTTGCTACGATACTACCCTTAGATTCGATGTAGTTTATTATAGCATTTTATGAATAAAGTAAAAGATATCTTTTGGCCGCTACTTCCATTTATATGGACCTGAATAGCACTGAAGAGAGTGCTTACACATCCTCTTGGCCAATTACCTACCTTTGGTAGGACTGAAATCATTACTAGTTGGTTGCTTTTCCATTTACATGGACCTGAACAGCCTCGAAGAGAATGAATACCATCTCTTGACCAACCTTCTGCCCTTGGTAGAACTAAAATCTCAATCGATAGATCAGTCTATCTCAACGCGGACATGGTCGTACGACCCCCGGATTGAGTCTAATTCATTTTCATGAGTTAGTTGCTCACGACTGGTGTAAGGAAGGATCACACTCCGGAATGCAAGCACCGTAGCTCGAGCCCGAATCAGCCATACACCTTAATCGCGAGCACCACAGTTCGTCATACACCCTAAATTGCGAGCAGTGTAACTCGTGCTCGGATTAAGGGTTCGCATTAACTGATGACTCGATATGAAGTCAACTTGGGGGTCTCAATCGTTTGGCCGCAACGAACCCCCAGATTGGGCACATTCTCGTTGCAACAAGGCATTCAGTACAAGGAAAAGAAAGTAAGCAAAAACGAGAAGGCATTCATTGCGTGAAAAGGAAAAGGCAACGAGGACAATACTTCCAAAAATATTTTTTCTTTTCTTTCATTAATGATAAATGTTTACAATATCCATTCACGAATACAAGAGAGGAAAACAAAGAAAATCAATCCCTTGGAGGAGCTGCGCTCTCAATTTCAGGGCCCATTTCTGGAGCTCCGTCAACCTGAGTGGCTTCAGTCACCTCGTTCTCAGCAGCAGCCTGCTCTTCGGCAGCAATGGTGGTCGCGACTCGACCGAACTCCCCCATATCAAAGGATGGGATCATTCGTTGCACTACTCTTAGCGCAAAGTCGCGACCAGCATCATACGACTCGTACCTTTCGTCGTCATATTGCTGCGAAGAACGGAACTCGAAAATTGCCCCAGGCCCTTCTTCCGAGAGCATTTTCGCAAGGGCGACTCTCTCCTCGTCCCAGTGGATCGAGTCGTCCTTAAGCTGCGCGAGAGCGTTGCGCTCCTTGGTTAGGTTGTCGTAGGCCTCCTTGAGCTGCGACCTAGCCTCCGCAAGTCGCTCCTCCAGGGAGATCTTGTCTTGGCGAAAGATCTCCTTCTCTCTCTCCGCCTTCTCCTTCAAGTCGGCGAGTTTCGCGAACTTATTATCCAGAGTTTGGTACCTTTCGGTCAACACCTGGACTTTCTCTATGAGGATTTTTATCTCCTCATCTTTCTTGGAAATCACAGCCTCACGGGATTTGAGGAGTTGATCTCGCCCCAGGACCGCCTTCTCCAAAGCAATCCTTTTTTCATTTGCCTCGTCTATTACGCGGCGAGCGGCGACGATGTCTCGCTTCGTCCGCAAGATGAGGTCTAGTCCCTGCAAACAAGAAGATGGATGAGAAGAAATACTTAAAACACCAAAATAATAAAGTTTTTGGGTTAGGAGGTTCTACCTGAGCCATCCTCATCCCTGCCTCAAGGAAGAGGCTCTCGGGGCCTGGCTCGGGAAGAGAGCCGAAGGATTGAGGTGGGACATTCTCGAATAAGAATTTACAGATGGGGTGGAGATGGCGAGGAACAGAATACGTTCCACCACCGGAAGGTTGGGCAACGATCAGCCCAGACGGCTCGCGAGGAGGAGCCGTCGCCTCGCGAGCAGGTCCCTGCTCGGTAGCAGGAACCAGCTCGCGGGCAGGAGCCATCTCTCGAGGCTCCGTGCGCTCACGAGCCTCCTCAGCTGGGGGACAGCTGGACCCTACCCCATCCGGGGAGTTGTCAGCGATATTGATTACTGGCGGCCCGGGCGCGACCGCCAGTGAAGGATTAGCGGGCCCTGCTGGAGCCCCCCCCCCCCCCCCCCCCCCCCCCCCCCCCCCCCCACCTTGCTCGCGAGAGGAGCAGGCTGATCGCTACCCTTCTCGGTGGATGGGTGAGATGGACCAGCAGATGTTTTCTTCTGCCTCTTAGAGCTCGTGCCCTTCAGCCGGGGCAGCAAACCTTTTTTTTCTCCAACTTGCGTCATCTCGACTTCTCTTACAGGTATTAAGCCCGCTGCTGCAAGGCGAGGTGGAGACAAGCAAGTCTCGACGTGCCTATCACCAATAGGCACCTTGTACACCTTTACGATTTTTTCGTTGATCCCCCCTTTCAAGTTCGGTTTTCTCAAGGCCGGGATACCTGCGAGCACAAACAGGGGTCAGATGGAGAAACCTTAAAAACCTTTTATTGAAGAAACGGATCACAATGCGGGACTGCCTACCTTCACAGAAAAAACGATTTACTCTTGGGCCCCTGGAAGAAGCAAATTCCCAATTTCCAGATGCGTAAAACCAACGCTTCCTCCAGCCCGGATAATTCGATGTGGGCTTCCCCAGCACAAAGTTATCCCGGTGCCAATAACATAGATAGTACCAGCCTTCGCTGGAGGGTGCCTTCTTCAAGCGGAACATGCGGAGGAACTCATCAGCTGTAAGCTCCCCGTTCCCGGCCTGAGCCCAAAGGACGAATGAGCTTAGGACCACCTTCCATCCATTCACAATAAGTTGCCCGGGGGCAATTTTATAACACCGAAGTACATCTCGGATGAAGGGATGGAGGGGAAGGCGAACCCCCAGAATGAGTTGATACTCATAGAAGGCCACACACCCTGGGGGAGGGGAGTCTGGCGTCTCTCCGTCTCTGGGTAACCGGAGATCGACTGAGTCAGGGATCGAAAATCTCTCCCGTAACTCCAGCAGCCGGTTCTCCGATAGAATGGAGGGATATCCGGCCGCTGTATACTGACCTGCCGGAACCCTTGCGTTACTAGAAGCAGAGGATTCCGGGGGTAGCATCTCCTAAAGGAACGGTACTCTCCTCAGAAGCCATGGGATATTCAAAAAAAAAAAAGGAAGAAGAAATAGAATAATGGAAAAGGAAAGAAAGAGCACCAAAGGGGATCGAGGAAGACACCAAGGAGCTCCGGAGGAAGATGATGGAAAAAGCAAAGGAGGATTCTGAAATTTCTGTGAAAATCAGAAGATATGGTGGACTCCGTATATTTATAGGCAATCATTCCGCCGTATATGGTAGCACGTGGCGATCTTTCGTTCGGCACAGCACTCAAGCAGGCACGCCCATTAAATACTCGGACACGTGGCGAGCGCCTCTTCATTTCCTGACTGCGGAAAGGCTGGCGCTCATTAATTCCAGCCTAATCATGTACGGTGTCTCGGTGAAAGCAAGAGGCAGCCGCGCATGACATCAAGTAAGTCCTTTCCTTAAGGATTCTTGGCGGCAAGGACTTCGGGGGCATCTGTTATAGGCAAAATGGTGGAGATAAGATTTCACGTGGAAATGTCCATTCGACTCTCGAGATCATCTGATCGAGAGTCGAATATTGGACAAGTGCGGGACGCCCATTCGACTCTCGAGATCATCTGATCAAGAGTCGAATATTGGACAAGTACGGAACGCCCATTCGACTCTCGAGATCATCTGATCGAGAGTCGAATATTGGACAAGTACGGAACGCCCATTCGACTCTCGAGATCATATGATCTAGAGTCGAATATTGGACAAGTGCGGGACGCCCATTTCGACTCTCGAGATCATCTGGTCAGGAGTCATGGATGGTCAAATACGAAAAACTAGATTCGCGAGCAGACCTTCTCACAAGTCGTTGAAAGATATTACACCCAAAATATGTACTTGGACTTGCGACCACATTTTAACCTGCGAGCAGCTTTACTACGGGCGTCTCCTTCCTTTTCGGAGGCCATGACTCCCAGCTACGGGCGTCTCCTTCCTTTTCGGAGGCCATGACTCCCAGCTACGGGCGTCTCCTTCCTTTTCGGAGGCCATGACTCCAACTATGGCTTCCGGCCGGATCCAGCCGGATTTCAAGGGATTACCATCTAGGGGCGTGATTGTTGGAATAAATCATTGGGTTGGATCTGACTAAAAAGATAGGATCTTATCCCACGAAATCAGCGGATTCTCAGTATCGTGTGCGACATCAACGGGATTTCGACATCTCACGTAACAGATTGGATTGCTTCAGATCTATATAAGGGGATGGCTCCATTGAAGAGGAGGTACGTACTCATCATTCAATCTTGATCCCGTTTTGCTTGGCTTCTCTTCTGTGGCCTAACTTAAGCGTCGGAGGGCTAACGGCTGGTCCCCAGCCACCCTTATTTGCTGTCTTGCTTCAGGTCTGGTGGTGGAAATCCGACGTGCTCGCCACCGCGTTGGATCCAAGAGAAAGTGCTCTGAAATCAGGAACTCCAGGGGAGGAAACAGTGGCGATCCGCTTGACCGAAGACGACCAGTCTAAGATCGTGTACATCGGTTCCTCCTTAAACAGTATCCACCGCGAAGATTTGATCCGTTTCCTCACTGAATACCAGGACGTGTTTGCTTGGTCTCATAAAGATATGCCGGGCATCGATCCTAATGTCATCGTACATCGTCTCAACATTGACCCAAAGCATAAACCCGTACATCAGCGTCGACGTGCCTTCACTGCAGAAAGACAAATGGCGATCAAAACTGAAGTTGAGAAGCTGCTCGCGGCAAATTTCATAAAAGAAGTTGACTACCCACAGTGGGTCGCCAACGTAGTTCTCATCCGGAAAGCTAATGGCAAATGGAGGATGTGCGTCGATTATTCAGACTTAAACAAAGCATGTCCCAAAGATAGCTTCCCGACACCACGAATCGACCAGTTGGTCGACTCGACAGCTGGACACGCCCTCCTCAGTTTTATGGATGCTTACTCTGGTTACAACCAGATTATGATGCATCCACCTGATGGCCAACATACTGCCTTCATCACAGATCGAGGACTATATTGCTACCAGGTAATGCCGTTTGGTCTCAAAAATGCAGGGGCCACTTATCAGCGTCTTGTCAACAAAATATTCGCTGCTCAAATCGGTAGGAACATGGAAGTTTATGTTGACGATATGCTTGTGAAAAGCATCGATGAAGATGACCACATTCCTAATCTTCGAGAAGCCTTTGATCTGATGAGGAAGTATCAGATGAAATTAAATCCAGAAAAATGTGCGTTTGGAGTATCTGCAGGGAAATTTCTTGGGTTCATGGTTGGCCAACGCGGAATTGAGGCGAATCCCGAAAAGATTAAAGCATTGATAGAGATGAAATCCCCAGTGACTCTGAAGGACGTTCAGCGTCTAGCTGGTCGCATCGCATCATTGAACAGGTTCATCTCGCGAGCATCCGACAAGTGCCTGCCCTTTTTCAAACTCCTTCGTGCAACGGCCAAGTCTGATTGGAAGTGGACACCTCAATGTGAAGAAGCTTTTCAACAACTGAAGCAATATATGAGCGCTCCCCCCATTTTATCTAAGCCTGTGGCGCATGAGCAACTCATTCTTTATTTATCTGTGTCTTCCACGGCCGTTAGTGCCGCTTTAATAAGAGAAGATTCCGGGGTACAAAGGCCAGTTTATTATATCAGTCGAGCAATGGTTGATGCAGAAACTAGGTATTCTGATTTGGAGAAACTGGCCCTAGCCTTAATCACGGCAGCTCGAAAACTGCGACCATACTTTCAAGCCCATGCCATTTTAGTACCGACAAATCATCCACTACGTCAAGTCCTTCAAAAGCCTGAGGCTTCCGGGCGCTTAACTAAATGGGCGGTCGAGATCAGCGAGCATGATATTTCATTCTGTCCTAGGACCGCAGTCAAAGGCCAGGCCGTGGCTGACTTCATCGCCGAATTTACATATTCTTCTGAAGATAGCGTCATGACCAGCGATCAACCTCCTTGGTCGCTCTTCGTGGACGGGTCGTCACGGGCCAGTGGCAGTAGAGCGGGCCTGATTTTAGTGGCTCCAGACGGGTCGCATTTTCAATACGCTCTGCGTTTCGAATCACGCGTCTCCAATAATGAAGCAGAATATGAGGCCCTTATTGTTGGCCTCGAGCTAGCCGTTGTCCTCGCAGTCCAGAATTTGATAATTCATAGCGACTCCCAGCTCATTGTCAACCAAGTTCTTGGCGAATTCGAAACCAAAGAAGAAAGAATGGCCTTATACAAGTCTCGTGTCCTCATCCTGTTCGCCAAACTGAAGACTTACAAAATATTCCATATCCCTCGCGAGCAGAACCAACTTGCCGATTCCTTGGCAAAACTCGCTTCTGCACCAGAATCAGAACTATCACATTCGATCCCCATCGAGCACCGTCAACACTTAAGTATCGACCAAGTAACTCCCGAACAAGTTATTTCGGTACAATCGTCTCCATGCTGGATGGATCCTATCATCCTTTATCTCAGAGATGGATACCTACCAGAAAATAAGAAAGCTGCAAGACAAATTCAGCTTCGAGCTGCCAGGTACACCTTACAAGATGGAATCTTGTTGCGAAAAAGCTTCTCCTTGCCTTATTTGAGGTGTCTTCACCCAGAAGAAGCACATCGTGTTCTAGATGAAGTACACCAGGGGGCATGTGGTAATCATCCCAGGGGGCGATCTCTAGCATATAAAGCGATGAGGCAAGGATATTATTGGCCTACTATGAAAGCAGATGCCATAGAATTTTCTAAAAAATGCGACAAGTGTCAACGATATCAACCTATACCTCGCGTACCGTCTAAGCGGATGACCCCAGTCGACAGCCCTTGGCCTTTTGCTCAGTGGGGGATCGATATCATCGGTCCCTTACCTATGGGAAAGGGACAGAATAGGTTCGCGATCGTGGCGGTTGATTATTTCACCAAATGGGCCGAGGCAGAACCATTAGCCAAAATTACTGAAAAACAAACTACTAAGTTTATGTGGAGAAATATTATATGTCGCTTCGGACTTCCTCATACTATAATTACCGATAACGGAACGCAGTTCGACAACGCAGCCTTTGATGAATTTTGCGACAAATGGAAAATACGTAATCTCCGCACTTCTCCATATCATCCACAGGCGAATGGGCAGGTCGAGGCAGTGAATAAAATTATAAAGCATCATTTAAAGACCAAGCTAAGTGAATGTAAAGGGGTGTGGCCAGAACTTCTTCCAGAAGTGTTATGGGCCTATAGAACCACAGCTTGTACATCGACAGGTGAAACTCCTTTCTCCTTAACATTTGGTGTTGACGCAGTGGTACCAGTGGAAATTCAAGTGCCCTCATATTGGATCGAACAGTATGATCCCGCGAGCAATCAGGAAAATATCCGACTTCATCTCGATCTCTTGGAAGAGCGAAGAAATGCTTCCCAAGTACGAGTGGCAGCATATCAACAACGTATTGCTCGTTATCGAAATGCAAAGGTTCGACCTAGATCCTTCCAGTTCGGAGATTTGGTTCTAAGGCGAAATCTTGGAGTTCCTGTTCGTTCATTGGATCCGAATTGGGAAGGCCCGTATCGGGTTATTAGGGTTGTGCGACCCGGTACTTATTATCTTGAAGACATGCACGGGAAGCCTGTACGTCGCCCTTGGCACGTGGAGCATTTGCTACGATACTACCCTTAGATTCGATGTAGTTTATTATAGCATTTTATGAATAAAGTAAAAGATATCTTTTGGCCGCTACTCCATTTATATGGACCTGAATAGCCCTGAAGAGAGTGCTTACACATCCTCTTGGCCAATTACCTACCTTTGGTAGGACTGAAATCATTACTAGTTGGTTGCTTTTCCATTTACATGGACCTGAACAGCCTCGAAGAGAATGAATACCATCTCTTGACCAACCTTCTGCCCTTGGTAGAACTAAAATCTCAATCGATAGATCAGTCTATCTCAACGCGGACATGGTCGTACGACCCCCGGATTGAGTCTAATTCATTTTCATGAGTTAGTTGCTCACGACTGGTGTAAGGAAGGATCACACTCCGGAATGCAAGCACCGTAGCTCGAGCCCGAATCAGCCATACACCTTAATCGCGAGCACCACAGTTCGTCATACACCCTAAATTGCGAGCAGTGTAACTCGTGCTCGGATTAAGGGTTCGCATTAACTGATGACTCGATATGAAGTCAACTTGGGGGTCTCAATCGTTTGGCCGCAACGAACCCCCAGATTGGGCACATTCTCGTTGCAACAAGGCATTCAGTACAAGGAAAAGAAAGTACGCAAAAACGAGAAGGCATTCATTGCGTGAAAAGGAAAAGGCAACGAGGACAATACTTCCAAAAATATTTTTTCTTTTCTTTCATTAATGATAAATGTTTACAATATCCATTCACGAATACAAGAGAGGAAAACAAAGAAAATCAATCCCTTGGAGGAGCTGCGCTCTCAATTTCAGGGCCCATTTCTGGAGCTCCGTCAACCTGAGTGGCTTCAATCACCTCGTTCTCAGCAGCAGCCTGCTCTTCGGCAGCAATGGTGGTCGCGACTCGACCGAACTCCCCCATATCAAAGGATGGGATCATTCGTTGCACTACTCTTAGCGCAAAGTCGCGACCAGCATCATACGACTCGTACCTTTCATCGTCATATTGCTGCGAAGAACGGAACTCGAAAATTGCCCGAGGCCCTTCTTCCGAGAGCATTTTCGCAAGGGCGACTCTCTCCTCGTCCCAGTGGATCGAGTCGTCCTTAAGCTGCGCGAGAGCGTTGCGCTCCTTGGTTAGGTTGTCGTAGGCCTCCTTGAGCTGCGACCTAGCCTCCGCAAGTCGCTCCTCCAGGGAGATCTTGTCTTGGCGAAAGATCTCCTTCTCTCTCTCCGCCTTCTCCTTCAAGTCGGCGAGTTTCGCGAACTTATTATCCAGAGTTTGGTACCTTTCGGTCAACACCTGGACTTTCTCTATGAGGATTTTTATCTCCTCATCTTTCTTGGAAATCACAGCCTCACGGGATTTGAGGAGTTGATCTCGCCCCAGGACCGCCTTCTCCAAAGCAATCCTTTTTTCATCTGCCTCGTCTATTACGCGGCGAGCGGCGACGATGTCTCGCTTCGTCCGCAAGATGAGGTCTAGTCCCTGCAAACAAGAAGATGGATGAGAAGAAATACTTAAAACACCAAAATAATAAAGTTTTGGGTTAGGAGGTTCTACCTGAGCCATCCTCATCCCTGCCTCAAGGAAGAGGCTCTCGGGGCCTGGCTCGGGAAGAGAGCCGAAGGATTGAGGTGGGACATTCTCGAATAAGAATTTACAGATGGGGTGGAGATGGCGAGGAACAGAATACGTTCCACCACCGGAAGGTTGGGTAACGATCAGCCCAGACGGCTCGCGAGGAGGAGCCGTCGCCTCGCGAGCAGGTCCCTGCTCGGTAGCAGGAACCAGCTCGCGGGCAGGAGCCATCTCTCGAGGCTCCGTGCGCTCACGAGCCTCCTCAGCTGGGGGACAGCTGGACCCTACCCCATCCGGGGAGTTGTCAGCGATATTGATTACTGGCGGCCCGGGCGCGACCGCCAGTGAAGGATTAGCGGGCCCTGCTGGAGCCCCCCCCACCTTGCTCGCGAGAGGAGCAGGCTGATCGCTACCCTTCTCGGTGGATGGGTGAGATGGACCAGCAGATGTTTTCTTCTGCCTCTTAGAGCTCGTGCCCTTCAGCCGGGGCAGCAAACCTCTTTTTTCTCCAACTTGCGTCATCTCGACTTCTCTTACAGGTATTAAGCCCGCTGCTGCAAGGCGAGGTGGAGACAAGCAAGTCTCGACGTGCCTATCACCAATAGGCACCTTGTACACCTTTACGATTTTTTCGTTGATCCCCCCTTTCAAGTTCGGTTTTCTCAAGGCCGGGATACCTGCGAGCACAAACGGGGGTCAGATGGAGAAACCTTAAAAACCTTTTATTGAAGAAACGGATCACAATGCGGGACTGCCTACCTTCACAGAAAAAATGATTTACTCTTGGGCCCCTGGAAGAAGCAAATTCCCAATTTCCAGATGCGTAAAACCAACGCTTCCTCCAGCCCGGATAATTCGATGTGGGCTTCCCCAGCACAAAGTTATCCCGGTGCCAATAACATAGATAGTACCAGCCTTCGCTGGAGGGTGCCTTCTTCAAGCGGAACATGCGGAGGAACTCATCAGCTGTAAGCTCCCCGTTCCCGGCCTGAGCCCAAAGGACGAATGAGCTTAGGACCACCCTCCATCCATTCACAATAAGTTGCCCGGGGGCAATTTTATAACACCGAAGTATATCCCGGATGAAGGGATGGAGGGGAAGGCGAACCCCCAGAATGAGTTGATACTCATAGAAGGCCACACACCCTGGGGGAGGGGAGTCTGGCGTCTCTCCGTCTCTGGGTAACCGGAGATCGACTGAGTCAGGGATCGAAAATCTCTCCCGTAACTCCAGCAGCCGGTTCTCCGATAGAATGGAGGGATATCCGGCCGCTGTATACTGACCTGCCGGAACCCTTGCGTTACTAGAAGCAGAGGATTCCGGGGTAGCATCTCCTAAAGGAACGGTACTCTCCTCAGAAGCCATGGGATATTCAAAAAAAAAAAAGGAAGAAGAAATAGAATAATGGAAAAGGAAAGAAAGAGCACCAAAGGGGATCGAGGAAGACACCAAGGAGCTCCGGAGGAAGATGATGGAAAAAGCAAAGGAGGATTCTGAAATTTCTGTGAAAATCAGAAGATATGGTGGACTCCGTATATTTATAGGCAATCATTCCGCCGTATATGGTAGCACGTGGCGATCTTTCGTTCGGCACAGCACTCAAGCAGGCACGCCCATTAAATACTCGAACACGTGGCGAGCGCCTCTTCATTTCCTGACTGCGGAAAGGCTGGCGCTCATTAATTCCAGCCTAATCATGTACGGTGTCTCGGTGAAAGCAAGAGGCAGCCGTGCATGACATCAAGTAAGTCCTTTCCTTAAGGATTCTTGGCGGCAAGGACTTCGGGGGCATCTGTTATAGGCAAAATGGTGGAGATAAGATTTCACGTGGAAATGTCCATTCGACTCTCGAGATCATCTGATCGAGAGTCGAATATTGGACAAGTGCGGGACGCCCATTCGACTCTCGAGATCATCTGATCGAGAGTCGAATATTGGACAAGTACGGAACGCCCATTCGACTCTCGAGATCATCTGATCGAGAGTCGAATATTGGACAAGTACGGAACGCCCATTCGACTCTCGAGATCATATGATCTAGAGTCGAATATTGGACAAGTGCGGGACGCCCATTTCGACTCTCGAGATGGGCGTCCCACACTTGTCCAATATTCGACTCTAGATCATATGATCTCGAGAGTCGAATGGGCGTTCCGTACTTGTCCAATATTCGACTCTCGATCAGATGATCTCGAGAGTCGAATGGGCGTTTCGTACTTGTCCAATATTCGACTCTCGATCAGATGATCTCGAGAGTCGAATGGGCGTCCCGCACTTGTCTAATATTCGACTCTCGATCAGATGATCTCGAGAGTCGAATGGACATTTCCACGTGAAATCTTATCTCCACCATTTTGCCTATAACACTAAGTTATCATTTATTCCTGAAATACTCAACCATAAACTAAGTCCACCTATTTGAGACTTTATTAGATGTCTACTAATTATTGAAAATAACAACATAAAACAATAGTCTAAACATCTTGGTCTAGGGCCGCCACTTCTTCCTTAGTTAAATCAGGCCAATAGTCCTGCGGTTCCTCTAGTGGTCCCATTTCATTATCAGGGGCACTCTCTAAAGGTTCAACGTCCACATCATCTGTATATTTTTAATCCACAACGTCAGCTACAAGCCCACTGAGTAACCCAATACGGTTCACATGCATTTCAATTAAGCAGGATAAACACGTGCCATCAATTACATGTAATACATAATTAATGCAAGAATGAGTTTAATATGAAATGATGCATCAAGTGGGCATATATTCAGTCTGCCACTTGCTTCAATTGGATCCCATCAATCGGTTCCCCCTTCCTTGTAGGGCGGACTTCCACATATTAGTGGGCTTCCAGGATGGTCTCTGGGTAACCGAGTACTTAAGTACCTACCGGTCTTCCAGAGTCGAACTCCAGGTACAATAACTCATGAATGCTGCAATAATTCACATCCGTACAATAATTCACATTTATACATTCCAATTTTCCTTTAGAGAGGCAACATTTCATGACATCTATTATCAATGAAAATTATTTAATAAATATTTAAACAAGCACGAATCAATCAATATCATATATTATTGTCCATCACACGACTTAATTAAAATGACTAGGAAACATGTTGGGATGTACTCACCTGTTGATAGTGGTAATTTGTAATGACCCGAGATTTTGGGAACATATATACCTATACGAGAGAAAAAAATGGCTACATTTACCTAATACAAATGTGTAAACCATTAATCTTACAATTGCAATTGTCTTTGTACAATAAGTGCTTAATTACCGACCATAAACTTATATATTATAATAAACCGGGTCCTTAGAATAATTTAAATATTGTTTAATGAACCACATGACTTGTAGTATTGATAAATTCATAATAAATACCCTGTAAATTTTTAAAAGAGATTAAATAATAATTTAATTGAGTATTTAGCGAGTTACCTAATTTAATACATTAATAAATTAATAATAAATCAACTGTAAGGAATCTATGTAGAATCCTTTATTAAATTGCTTAAACACAAACCCTAGATCAGTGTAGAAGTGGTAGGTTTATCAAAACTCACCATAAACACAAAAAATACCATTGATTTAACTTGATCTATATAGATGATTTTAAGTGTACTAGTTTCTGACGATCCGTTTTGTGTAAAACTTCATATAATAGTTTAAAGACCTAATCTAACCATACACGCCAAATTTTAGCCCCCCAATCATCCTACAAGTACCCTAATCAGAAATCGGGCCATAAGTGGGCCATCGAAACTCAGAACTGTACCAATTTTTGTGCCATACCCTAAAATCACGTGGCCTACATGATGGTCGGATCAGATTTCACACATACATCACTGTGGGACCCACGTGCACTGTGTGCACGTTAGACTCGCCGTCAACGTGCGTTGACCGCGTGCGCAGCGAAGTCTTCTTCGTTCGACGCTGCGGTAGCAGCATCCGCTGGTGCGCTGGTCGGTCCACACCGTCCGTCTAGGTGGACCCCATCAGAAAATCCACTCCATCCATTGTGTAGATCTTCCTTAGGACTACTAAGGGAAGGATGTATCTTAGTAATCAGCGATCAGAGTGGGCCGCAAAATCTGTTAGAACTTAGAACTAAGCAAAGTAAAACGCGCAAGATCGGAGCCAATTCTTCGCATGGGTCCCAGAAATTTGGAGGGATTGTTTGCGTGGGCCCCACCTAGGTTTCTAACGTTTCACACGTGGCTTAGCTTGCAAGAATCGGAGTTCGAATCCAACTTGAATTCGAAAAGCGCCAACCGTCCGTATATCATGCTCCTGTTCGTGTTTAGCTATAAGAGTCGCTCTTGGCAGCGTTTGCTCTAAAAGAAACGTCAGAAAGAGAGAGAGAGAGAGAGAGAGAGAGAGAGAGAGAGAGAGAGAGAGAGAGCCGTGAAAGAGAAGAACGAGAGAGAGAGAGAGAGACGTTAGAGAGAGAGAGAGAGAAATAGAACAGGAGAGAGAGTAACGTGGGGGGGGGAGGTTTACGGTTGCTGTTCGCTCCTTCCATTGCTGGAGCAACTGTCCAGCAGCAGCTGGAAGAAGAGGAAGAAGAAGAGAAAGAAGAAGGAAAGAAAGAAAGAAAGAGGGTGAGTTCATCTCGTAGAGTTTTTCATTTACAATCTTAGTATCAAAATTTTTGGTTGAAATTACGTATATCCTTGCTTGGATGATTTCTTGTTCAAAGTTATTCATCACTCATGTTTCTTATTCAAAGTTATTCATCACTCATGTATTGGAAGTTTAGGTTTCTATTCTAACGTGCTGGAGGTTTAAACCTAATTCATAATGTAGTGTTAGAATTACCTGTTGAATCTAATCTATTCGATTTGAGACAATATTGTTTAAGCATGATGAATAATTGAGATTTCATGAAATTATGGGACTCTAATTGTTATACTTAGAATTTGAATTAAATGATCAAATATGAATTTTGAGATGATTTTGACAAATCATGAGAATTTGGCTGAATAACATTGCATAATTGGGAAATTATGTGCTTATATGTATATGATGGTAATTTTGGTGCCTTGAGAAGGTTGGAAGGTTATGTGTTGGGTTTTGGAATTGTTTGGAAAAAAAAAAAGAATGGCATGAATCATGCATTCCATGTGATTGAGAATTCCAGTATGTGGTTGATCACTTGAGTTGATTTGGGTTAAGCACACGTGAGTGTCGAAATAAACCGTTGCTCCATTGATCGAGGCCGGTTGGGTGAGCACCCAAGTGTGTGCAACAGACCAGCTACGCAGGCCAGGTGGAGGCTCCGTTGATCGAGGCCGGTTGGGTGAGCACCCAAGTGTGTGCAATAGCCAGCTACGCAGGCCAGGCGGAAGTGTGGGATAGATCGTGATCCGAGTTGGCTATGCCACTAGGGACCGATGTTCCAGGATGATAGTATTAACTAACTGGAGATTCTGCTAATAACCGTACAGAGATTGTTGAGGCATACTTACATATCATGCATCATGTGCATATTTAAAGAATTTTGGTTTGGTGAAATTATCATTGGATTTGTAACGAATTATATTTTAGTGATTATGTGGTTTTCTATATTGAATTACATATGCTAAACTGTACGAGATTACTTGCCGGCTTTTATAGCTGACGCAGTGTTTTGCGATTAACCGTAGTGACAGGTGATGATTTAGAAGATTTCGAAGAAGCGGTTCCAGATGAGGGAATACTCTAGAAGATATTTTCTTTGAATTAATTATTTTAATTTTTGGTTTGAAAGCATTGATGTAATAAGGCCCATTAGATGGCCATTAGTTTAGACAGTTTGGAACAATTTCGTAGATTCATTGATTTATAGTTAAATTTTCAAAGTTGGTTTATTTTTTTTTATTCCATATATTTGGTACCTTGTAAATGGAAAGGATAAAAGTCTCGGTTGTGATTGTGAAGAATTCATTCATAACACCCTTGATTTCGAGATTTGAGTTATATACTCGAGTATCGAATTTTGGGGGCGTTACATAATTACTTTGTTAATTCTGTCACGTCCTATAAGTAGGATCGGTCCTGAATCTACAATAATTGTAATTTATATTTATTCATCACCAATCTAGCCTTAAATATACTTATTTTCAATTTGAATTATATTTTATTGAGATTTGGTTCCTTAATGGACAGTCCAGATTCGATTATTGTGACCCACTTTTCCAAAAGGAATGGTCCTTTTACTATTTTTCTGATGGTATAGCCCACTTGACTGGTGGGTCATCCTATACTTGGTCACAAGTTCCTCAATAGTAGAGGTGGGCAACGATCCGAGCCGAGCCGAGTTAGCCCTGGTTTGGTTTGGTTTGTTTTTGAAGCACCGCAGTTTGTGGATCGGTTTGGTTTGGGTTTCGGGCCGACCCATGCGGCCCGAGTTTGGTTTGCTCCGGAAAAATCTGGTTCGAGCCGGATCGGCTTGGTTGAAAATTTCGAACCGGGCCGGGCCAAGTTCAAACAGACAATGGCTCTTATTTTCCTTATTCATTTAAATAGAAAATGATTTAAAAAGTCAGAAAAAAAAAGTACAAACATATCTTACTATATGATGTTTAACATCCGAGTAACTTCAAAATAGGCATGTAAGAGTATTTTCCAAACAAAAGTACACAAGCATAATTTTACAAGTGCAAGGAAACAGTGTGCATTCATGTATATGTATTATGTATTATCTATGTCATCATGTATATGTATTATGTATTATCCATGTTATCCATCTGTTTTACATATCATTTTAGGACATGATCCCAAAATGGAATCATATCCAAAGCTCAAGTGGATCACACCATAGGAAACAGTGTGCTTACAATCTACGAGCCGAATCAAAGCGAGCTGAATCAAATCGAGCTTCGAGCCGAGCCGAGCCGGAACTGCCCTAGTTTGAGTTTGGTTTGTTTTTTCAAACGAGCTTGACTCGGAGGCTTGGTTTGGTTTGAACTTCCATTCGAACCAATCCAAACCGAGCTTTTTCGAACCAATCCGAGCCGAGCTTTCGAGCTGGCTTGGTTTGTGCCCACCTCTACTCAATAGTACGCTACCAAAGATGGTTAATTACATTTTGCAAGGATCTTGTCGTGGGATATCCTAAAATGATCTATTTATGAGAATCCATACCGTACCTCCCCACTATTGCACTTGGCATGGCCCACCTGAAACTCTGATTGGGCTGATTTTTTGTCACAAAACTAATAACCCATTACTCAAGAGATTGAGTGGATCAGATTTTTCAAAGACTACACAGTGGGGCCCACAAGTTCCCAACCAGTGGACAAGTGTTATCCCCACTATTTGTCTTGGTATGATCCACTGGAATATCCTATACGGGCCATTTTTGTCCTCAACCAGAAAATTATTTATTAAGATATTGGACGGATTAGATTTCTCAAAATGTCTCCAAATGGGTCTCAAAAGTGGACAGCAATCCAAAATCGGACTGCCTTAACCATGTGCGTTGTTATCATTACTGTTTTAAGTGGTGTGGGTCACCTGAGATTTAGATTTACTTGATTTTTGGACCCTAGCTGTAAAACATCGTGATACAACATATGGTCAGCTTGGATCTACTGATTTCATCACAATGGGGTCCACGCCCAGAATTTCTATCTTTTTATTTTATAATTTTTTCGTTATTAATTTGTTTCAGGTGGTGTGGCCCACTCGGACTCCAGTTTGGGTCCAAATTAGGACACTAGTCCTAAAATGAGTTGGAGAATTAAATGAACGGAGTGGATATACTAAATCCATCAAGGTGGGTCCCACGAGTAGGGCCCCACATCACTTTAAAAAAACATCAACGCTGGACGTCCATCAACACTTTTTATTTATTTATTTATCTATTTTATTTATTATTATTGTTATTATTATTTTATGCTTATATGGGGTGGTTTACAAGAGATCTGGTCTGACCATTAGGTCGGCCACCTCATTGTGGGCCCAACAATATTTTGGAATAAAATAAATTTATCACACTTGATCTAATAATGAAATAAACAATAATAAAAGAATTTTAAAGGCTATCATTCATCCAATCAATGTGGCCCATCTGTAGGTCCAATCGATCTAAATTTCGTGGCCCATTTACCTTTTGGCCTTATGGTCATTATGACTCGTCCAGATCGATTCCTGGCCCACCCAAATGGTCC
Organism: Liriodendron chinense; assembly: GCA_003013855.2. Classification (NCBI taxonomy): domain Eukaryota; kingdom Viridiplantae; phylum Streptophyta; class Magnoliopsida; order Magnoliales; family Magnoliaceae; genus Liriodendron; species Liriodendron chinense. The sequence continues at coordinate 3,612,379 of ML058512.1, read as the reverse complement.
CCACCAATCACGATCATATATTCAAGGGTTAAGATAAAAAAAAATAGGGTTCCTAGATCCGTACAATGAACGAACGGACAATCCGACCCGTTCATTGGTTGGATCTGGCCTAATTAAATGAAATAGAAGAAACACCTACTTGATTTAGCCGCAAGATCCCCCCGTTCCTCCTTCTTTCTCTCATTTTCTCCCTTTCTTTTCTTCCCTTTCTTTTACGATGAATAACCCCCTCGTTCTCTCTCTTTTTAAAGACGGAGTTTGTTGGGATAAGATGAGTTGGTTGAGATAAGATAAGTTTGAATTTTAAAATTTGTATTTAGAGAAAAAAATTAAATTCTTATTAGTGATAAGACTTAATCCCTAGTCTTCCCTCTTGCTTAAGAGAGCTTTAACCAATTAGTCCATGTTTTCTTTTTGTTTATTAATGAAAAATTAATTCATTTAACCCTATTTTCTATCATTACAAAATTTTTAAACAACAAGAATTTCTCAGGTCGTTACAGTTGGTCGCGATGGTTAGATGACTGGTCGGACGGACCGGCCGACCAATCGGACGACTGATCGAATTAAGCCCAAAGATATGTGTTTTTCTGATGGAGGTCACTGTCCAATTTAGGCATTTGCCGACCGGTCAGGCATGTATTTCTGCTGCATTGTTTCTCTTTTGTTTTGCAACAGTACATGCAACATTTTGGCCATAGTATTGATGATCTTTTGGAACACCTAAAGCCAATCTAAGATGACTAAGAGTATGCATAATGATCACAGTCATGTAGAGGTTATGGTTTTAAATAGTTTCAAGGTTAAGGCTCACTAAAGCATCTCTTTACATGTTTCTTCTTCCTTGATGCAGCAAGTCCATTTTGAGTCTTCAGTCTTCGTCTTCATTAAGCTCAATCGACACTAGACTCACTGACCTAAGTAATTGACAAATAAGGTGCACTATTATGCCACAGAAAAGTGCACTAACACCTTTTACCAAAGCCTTTGGCAGAAAATCCGCATATGCTGGTTCTTGGGTCATACAGCCAAGTGGCACTCCGACACCACCTTCCCTGTTAGAGTTTCAAAAGTTGTAGGTCCCATATGTTGGGATGTACATCCACATCGTTCATCCATTTTGAGAAGTCATTTTAGGGCATAGTCCCAAATATGAGGCAGATCCAAATCTTATGTGGACCACATCATAGGAAACGAAAAGGATAAAACGCCTACCCTTGATAACTTCTTGGGAGGCAGACATACCAAACATGTTATGATAGAAAAAAGAATTATAACAGGCCCTTAATTTAGGCTCACGTTACATAATCAACTAGTTGGATGAAAAAAAAGAATTACGGTATGCCTAGCATTTTTTAATGGTAGGATTTAATTTCAACTGTTAATTCTTGTGGGGTCCACATGAGATTTGGATCCTTTTTGTTTTTGGGCTCATGCCCTAAAATCATGATCAACGAAGGATAGATGGTGTGGATCAAATAAAAGCATCATCGTGGGGCTCATGTAGTCTACCACCAGAGTGGATACCGTGAGCCTTGCTTAATGAACAAAAGCTTTAATAGCATATGATCATCTTTTGGGAATACAAATGGCGGAGTTCCGTGACAAGGTTAGTCAAAGTAAAAAATAAGTGGCTTTTTCATGGAATTTCAAAACCCTAAGTAGGTTTTAGGAAATAATTTAAAAGCAAGCTTCTTTTTTTTTTTTTTTTTTGTTTTGAAATTCAACCAAAACCTAAGCATCCATATGGCATTCTCCTGGAACAACACTGGCTGGGAATAACAGTTACTCCAATTCCTCGAGGAATTTCGCGTCGAAAATCCCAATTTAAAAACTAGTGACTTAAAATCACTCCTCAATCTATGTAGAGTATTTGGCGGTACGTACCAAATTAGGGATCCTGGAAAGTAAAACATCTCTTCATTCAATCATGCATGCACTTCCACACACTATAACCATTTCATTGCATTTGATAACACAACAAATCTTTTCACGATCTTACATAACATTACAACAGATGGGTAGATAGATAGATAGATAGAGAGAGAGAGAGAGAGAGAGAGAGAGAGAGGCCATTCTAAGCGGCTATTCAGATATTCCGGACGCACATAGCTCTTCAGAATACAAACTCATGAGCCAGCAAGGTAGCTAGAACAAAAGCCAAAGCAGTGAATAGCAGCAGCATTTCCCTCCAAGAAGAAGGAGAAGCTCCACTATCAAATGGAGTGTTGTCTACGAGAGGCTGGCTGTTCACTCCAAACGGAGTATTCAATCCAGACAATGGTTGACTGAATGGTAGCTGCTGCTGCTGCTGCTGCTGCTGCTGCTGCTGATATCCACCCAATGTAGGCTGTTTCTGCTGCTGATCTCCAACCAACCCAGGCTGCTGTGTGTTAACCCCCAAAGGCTGCCCAAAATTCAGCCCACCCCCAGAAATAGGAGATGCAAAAGGAGGCAGACCTGAAGCCAAACCTGGCGATCCGACCGACCCGCATTCCTGATTCGCAATCGGGTTATCACTAGCCTTCCACGCGAGGTTACCACTCCGATCCCTTATCTGCATGTCCCCTCCATCAATCAACACCAACGTCTCCAACGGATCGTCCGCGTCTGCATCTGTGTCCCATGACGACCTGCTCCCGTCAAAGATCTCAAGCCCCGTATCAGAAAACACCAGCGTGCACGAATTCTCATTGCTGACGGATGCACACTCCGATTCCCACACACTGTGGCCGGACGATTGGATCTGGATGTAGCAGAAGTCATTGCCGAAGCCGCCAGCGCCGGGTTTGGTGTCCCGACGCAGGAGGTAACCTTCATATTTTCCGGATGGGGAGGTGATGAAAGGCTGAGATAAGCCTGGTGTTGGTGGGGCCTCTGTGTTTGGAGGGATGGTTGCCAGGACCTGCTGTTTTGTGGTCCTTTCAATGGTTCCAGGGGGCGTGATGGCTTGTGTTGAAGGAAGGAGGAGAAAGGAAGAAGAGAGGAAGAGGAGAAGAGAGAGAAAGAGGTTGGTTTTGGGACTAAGGCTCTTTTCCATTGTTGCGGTGCAATGACTGTAGAGATGGATTGGGGAAGGTTTTATTAGCATATGAAAGGAGAAAAAAGGATTATGGTTTTGGTGCAACTCCTCGAAGATGGAGCAGGAGAACTTTGAGTCGGTCACTTTTGTTAAAAATACTAAGAAAAAAACAAAATAGAAGTGCGATCCGGTGAAACGGATGGTACCGGGCAGGTGTGGGACCCACGTGATGTATGTTTCTCATCCAACCCATCCATCGCATGCATTCGGGTTATCCGACACGACCTGAAAATTAGCTTCATCCGAAACTCTGGTGGGCTGTAGAACAGGGAACGGGAGGGACGCCTAATTACCTTGATTCACACCAAGGCTCACTTACATTGCAGAACAGCCTGAATTTTTCCCTTGACCTTCATCCATGCCAGATGAAGAGTCTGGACGGTCTGGATTCTCTATACATAATATGATGACCCCAATGCAAATCACGAGCAGGTATCCCTTCTCCACTTGTTCCCTTTGCTGTGGCCAACCTGAATTTCCTTTTTGGGAGTTCTTATGGCGCTAGAGGTAATTTGAGGCCACTCATCTGATTGACGGGTCAGATGCCATGAATATATCACATGCTCCCTACTTCTGCCGATGACACCATATCTTAGAGTAGTACAAGTACCACATGTGGTATACTTTATTTTATCCGTTCTTGGAGAAACCAATCAGAAGAGGACACGTCATTGTAGGAGAAATGTACAACAGGTATGTGATCTGCTAAGATACATAGAGCTAATTCTTCAAAGTAACAGCTGATACCGACTAATTGGAACGCGTCATCTAAAGGTATGTAGTTGCCGAGAGATTTGCAAACAGTTACCAATCAGATATCAAGAAAGATGAAGAGTTCAAAAGATCAGGGTAATATGAATAGTTATAGTAATGGCTGAACGTAGGGTGACTCATATGGTTCTTTTTCTCCAAAAAAAAAAACCTATAAATAGCAAAAGAGCTCAATAGAACAAAAAGTCTCACACTAACCAAACCAAATCAAACAAATCAGTTATCTTATCACATTTGCGCTCCTTAGCATAATTAGTCCCTTAACGTAATTGGTAATCTAAGAATAATAGTAATCTTTAACTATAATCTAAGTCTACGTTCATACACTGGACGAAGTTATCTTAACGCAAGCAATTATCCTTTCATAAAAGTGTTTTGCAATTGATCCTTGTGACTAAGTGTAACTATTTCCTTTCGATCTATTATTGTATTTGAAAAGTTCTTCCTTACGAAAGGCAAGGTGCAAGCCATTTACAGAGGACGAACCCTACCCTTCGATAATTGCTTGATTATTTTAGACAACATCTTGCGAATGACTGAATAGGCGACCAATCTTCTCAAGTCTCGATCATATACGGTCGAGTTCGACGTTTCTACCCATCTTGGTGCTTGGGGTCAAAGTTGTTCGATTGGAAGTGAGCCGCGCAATCAATTCTATCATGCCCGCGCACATTACGCATGGCCAAAGGTGAAACAACTAGCCAACACCACCCAGTCCGCTAAAAAATTTACAAAGAACTAGTTAATTAATATGGAATTTACATACCAGTTTCTTTTTAAAATAAGGTTCTCAATAAGCAACCTCATTGATATGTAGAATTATAATTCCAGTGCCTTCATGTTTTTTAATGTCCAGTTCAATCTCCATGTGAGCAAAATGGGTTGGCTGCTTGAGAGAGCCCTATCATAATTTTTATGTAAAATTTACCCCGATCATAGGGTGCGTCACCTCATGTTATGCTAAGGAGCGTGGATTAGGTGCTACCCGAGCCTATCCCGAGCTCAGGCTAGTACATGGCGTGTGGGCATTGAGGGAGAGGAGGCATGATATGATTGTGTTTGGCTTGCTGACATGGCAAGTCTCTTCAAACAACGTGCCCTTCACCAATACAAATGTAACACGTACGTGCCACGTCGGGCCTGTCCTAAGCTCGGGACAGGCTCGGGTAGTACCTAATCTAAGCTCTATGCTAAGTGCTCAAAAATTACCCGCATCATCAATAATTTAGGTGGACCACATGATTGGAAATAGCAGACAGCGCAATGATCACCCTCCAACCTTCTGGGCCTAAGTTTTAGGTCCTAGACCTTTTGGGCCTAAGCTTTAGGTCCTAGATCTAAGTTTTGGGCCTAAGTGTTCTATCTAATGGTTGGAGTGGATTTCAAATAATCATCACAATGGGCCCCATAAAAACAACTCTCTCCCAATTGTTTTCTTTGGTCTGGCCCACTTAAATCATAAGTCAATTTGATTTTTTATGCTGTAGACTTAAAATGAGATTACACATCTAATGGCTGGAGTGGATTTGGATACCATACGAAATAGTAGGGATTGACCTTTTTTTTTTTTTAGTCATGCAATGCACCCACCCTATTAGTTGCACAACGCACCCACATGGTTAGTCACATGATGCACCCACCCATCGGTGGGTTTGTGTATCTCCTCAACACTCGAGCCTGAGACCACGCCTAGGGGTCTTCTAACTGGGCTAGTAGGCAAGACACAAGGGTGACAAAAGTTTTGTATCAGGATGATATTTGTACCTAAAGTTTATCTGGCTGGTAATAATCATATGAACAGTTTGGATGGCATATAAATATCATGCTTAGCTCTAGGAAGGTTTCAACAATGCATGTTTCCATTCCCACTGTTTCCTTCTGTGTGGCCCACCTGAGTTTTGAATCTGCCTAATTTTAAAAATCATGTCCTATTGTGGTCTTTCAAAACATAAGGACGGAGTGGATTTATTATGTACATTTATGTTGGTCCCACACAAGCCCGGCCACTGGTATATCAGTGTGCCTAGACACAGTGGTATACTTTGTGGTGCTGAAAAAGATCCATGGCCCCACCATCATGTATGTGTTTTATCCACGTTGTCTATTTATTTTTCAGATCATTTTTGGGCTATCTAAGTTTTAAGATCATTTAAGGAATGAGCCCAAAATAAGCCAGATCCAAATCTCACAAGGACTGCACCATAGAAAATAGGACTGATTGAACAGCTACATTAAAAACTTCTTGGGGCTACAAAAGTCTTCGATTAAGGATATATTTGTATTTTCCCTTCATCCAGGTTTGTGTGACCTAATCAACCGGTTGGATGGAAAATTATAGTGGTGTGGTCTAGCTGAGATTTGGATCTGCCTCAATTTTAGACTCTGTGGTAAAATGATCTGGTAAAATGGATGGATGGCATGAAGAAAACATAGTGGCCCACAAAGCTCTTCCAGCATCACACAATAGCCATGGCGGTGCTGTCTGCTAGCTACCCAATCGAGTCTGAGACTGACGCCCCCAAACCATTTTGGCAAGTAGATGTGAAACCCCATTTTAGTCCCACAATAAATAAAAAATAAATGAATAAATAAATAAAAATTTGGGCTAAAAATTGTGATTTTACATGCGATTCCATACAAAAATTGTCTTGGGCTCCAAAAATTAAGAGTTCATTTAGGTGGGCCACACTAAGGGAAACAATTTGGAGGGTGGACATTGCCCTATACATATGTCCAATAGTTTGGTCCACTTGAATCACAGATGGGGATGGTTTTTGAGCCCTATGCCTAATGTGGGTCAGGCAGGCGGTAGCCGGTGTGGATTTTAATCACGCGCAGTGGGACTTAGTTAACTTTTTAGCTAAATATGCAATTCACTTGCACAGCAGATGAGCAGTGTGCGTTCTCCATTATTCATGGTTCTCTCAGGAGGCTAAATTAGACTTAATTTTCACTTCACATCAATACACTAATAGGAATGTTTTGGTAAATACCTAATCTTAAAGCATCTTCTGGTGTTGTCATGTATTAGGAATTTTGGGGTTCAAATCATCACCCAGGCCCACCATGACATCTACGTAATATCCACTCCAACCCTTAGATATTTAGTCCCAAAACAGAAATAAATAAACAAATAAGGCCGACCTATGAATATTGCGGGCCACACTAGAGAAAATGTCGGGATAGATTTTCACCCTTGATTTTTATAGGGCCTTATCACGATGATTACATGAAATCTACTCAACTGTTAGATTCCATACAATTTTTGGCACGTGGCCCAAAAATCAAACCGCTCCAGCTGAAATACAGTAATGGAAACAATTTAGAAGGTGAGTATCGTCCTGTACACTATTTCCAATCATGCGGCCCACCTAAATCAGAGATGGATTTGAGTTTTGGGCTCTTAACCTAACATGATGTGATGCACCAAGTGGTGGTGGTGGATTTTACATAAACATCATGGTGGGGCCCACCCAAGCCATAGACCCATTTTCTGACATGGTCACACAACGAAAGGCAATGGAACGATAATTTAATTTTATCAAGTCCAACCGGCTAGACCAAATGACGATCACCTAGTAGAGAAATCAGGGAAGCGGAATGTGTCCTTCCCCTGCCCGGACTTAGATTGGTCCAGACAGGGGCTCCATGAGGCCCACCCTGATGCTTGGGTTTTATCCACGCCATTCATCCAATTTTTTCAAATCAATTTATGGCATGAGCCCAAAAATAATCAGATCCAACGCTCAAGTGGACCACACCATAGGAAGCAGCGGTGATAATGACACCTACTGTTGAAACCTTCCCAGAGCCCACGTGATGTTTATTTGCTATCCAACCTGTTCATAAGATCACATAGACCTGGATCAAGGGAAAGGACAAATGTCAGCTTTATCTTAAACTTCTATGACCCAAAGAACTTTTAATGGTGGGCACTCAATTCCCACTGTGTGGATCACTTGAGCTTTGGATCTGCCTCATTTTTTGGCTCATACACTAAAATGATATGTAAAAAATAGATGAACGGCGTAGATAAAACCTATAGATTACAATGGCCCCACAGAGCCCCTGCCCAGACCAATTCCGTCCAGGTCGGGGCAGGAGGCAATCCACTTCCAGATATCAGAGCTGCGTAAAGTATGGTAAGAGCGAGGATCCAGTGCCATGTGGCACCGTTGAAGTATAGTGCTCTTAGTTTCTTCTGCTCACTTGGACTATACAATCAATCAATCTGAACTGTCCATTAACTTCAGAACACATATCATAGGCTACATACAAAACTTTCACTGATTGGATGTGTTGTTTTCAATTCAATTAAGTTTGGCCAAATGTCGTCGAGTGCTTAGATTAGATTTTGTCTATGAGTATGATGCACGGGCATGCCAGAGTTTGCCTGACTTAAGAGTTGATTAAATTGTTGGTGTCCTCTACATTGAGATGAACGTACCAGAGACTGGACACAAGATCCAGTCCTCTCGGCCATGTAAATTGCTCTCTATTCAAGTGATTTGTATAAGGGTGGGAGGCTGAATCTTCCCAATGAGTTCTTTTTATCTTGTGACAATAGACACAAGTCTATGATTTAAGGAGTTTTTCTCTCACATAACAAGGAAAATGACCTTTACTTTGGAAAGTTTTACTGAGGAAATGATTTTCCTAGGTAGTAATATACGTTTCCTACGAAATATGAATTTTTCTGGGAAATACTTCTTCTCTTTTACCAAGGAAAATTTTCCTTGGTAAAAGTAAAAAATTCCAATGAAATTTAAATTTCTTAGGTAAAGTGGGAGTTATTTCATGGCTGAAAATATAAAGATTGTTCCTAAAAAAAAGTGGAGGAAAAAATCCTCGGTAAAAGCCTACAATACATAATTCTCACTTTTATCGAGGAAATGTTTCTTAGGTAAAAGGAGACATGCCAAGGAAAAAAATTTCTCAGTTAAAAGGGAATCACCAACCAAATACAAATTTTCTGGGTAATTGTGGCCCACAAAATGTTTTGAATTGTTATCTATCATCATTTCTATTGTTATAGCCCACCTATGATTTGGATTGTGTAATTTCTAAGATCACTACCTAGAATAATATGGATGGTGTGGATATACAGAAAATACATTTAAGGTGGGGCCCTATGCGGTTAGGGTAACACCCGCTAATCATGTATCCGCCCTTTCATAGGAAGTTCGTGCACTAGGGATCCTAGGTGGTGCCTATGTGATATCTGGATCTAAGACTCTTAGGCCACACGAGTAACCACCATTGAAATATTCGTATGGTTACAAAAGTTTTGTATCATGATTTTTTTTTTTTTTTTTTTTTTTGTGTGTTTTCAGTTCATCCAAGTGGTAATGACCTTATAAACGGTTTGGATGTCATATAATCATCAAGGTGGAGCCCAGGAAGTTTTTAACGATAAGTATTTCTTTCCTCAATTTTCCCTCACATGTGGCCCACTTGAGACTTGGATCCTGCTCATTTTTGTTCGCATGTCCTAAAATGATATCACAAAATGTATGGACAGGGTGGATTTCTCACAAACATCACAGTAGGCCCCACCTAAGATCGCAAGAACTCCCGCGCAAGGCTTTAGCATGAAATCCGCCCTCCATCTCCAATCCTCGCCTGAGCGAATTAGGGCCCGCCCACACGCTCCCCATTCCAATTTCGCCCCACGTCTCTCTCTCTCTCTCTCTCTCTCTCCATACACTGCGTGTCACGCCCCGAAAATCGAAACCCGAGTACAACGACCCAAAGCCTGAGTTCCAGGGTATGAATATAAAATTCGAGCGTAGATTCCTTGAGATTCCATTCCACACATCGCATAACTAAAATAAATCCCAAATATAAAGTTTCTTTTCCACTAATGTCTTATTTCATTAAATTTTACAAAACTAAAACAAATCTATTACATTCAACGCTCGTATGATATGTGACCCTCTGAGTATTCTTCTCTACCCAACTATTTCTTCTTGGAGACCTGCAAGAAACTGTGGTGATTTTGGTGAGCTAAAAGCCCAATGAAATCATTTTCAACATAAGGAATTTCAATTTATTCAAGATAAGATCCTACACAATGCTAAATATGAAGAGTTATTTTCATGTTACATCTAAATAATTTTATGAGTTGTGTTCTTGAATGACGCTTGTGAGTATCATGATGTCATGGATGTGCATGTTCAATGCATGATGCAATATATATATATATATATATATATATATATATATATATATATATATATATATATATATATATATATATATATATGGGCAAATCAACCATGCCCGACGAATAGATCCCTCTGCCCCTGGATGTTAGGGTATCTGTTGCAAGGATTCAGCCATGCTCACCTAATCTAGAGTACAGCGAGGCGGCAAATCAACCATGCACGCCAGGAGTCAAATCAACCATGCTCCTGTTCTGTCGTCCAAACAAATAAAACATATATATAAAAGTATGCATATGAATGTCATGAAGCATGGAAGCACTTTTCAAGCATACAATGCATATCAAAATCCAAGTCCAATAATACCATGCATACATTATCTTTATTCAAGTATTTCCTCATCTAAACCCTACTTTATTATAAACGTGAAAATAGAGAACAACGTGTTAGCTTTTAGTGTTTTTGATGATTAACTAGCATTACCTTAAAGGTGTTGTCTTATACATGATCTAAGTGAAGTTAAGATTGTCTAAAATTTTGGTACGTGTGACTACGAAGTAAACTTTAAGAAAATTAGGAAGGAAGATTGAATTGAACTTGGAATTCAAAGATATAATTAAAAGATGAATCCCTTACCTAGGATCTAACACATTAACTAGAAAGAAAAAAACCAATATTATAATTCTAATCAATTCAAAGGAGAAATTGGAAGCTCTAAACGTAAAACTAAAGCACAGGCAGAAGGAAGGATTTAAGAAAATCAATGAAAAAATTCGTAGGAGAATCACTCACCTTATGACGTTCCTTAAACTTGAAACGAATTCATTCCCGGACTGAGTCGACTCGGCGAGTTGACTCGCTGGGTTAGAATTTTCTTCTTCTTTCTCCCCCTATCTTCTTTTCCTTCTTCTTCTTCTTTCTTTCCTCTTCCTTCTTCTTCTTTCTCTTTCTTTCTTTCTTTATTTCTTCTTCCTTCTTCTTCTTCTTCTTCTTTCTTCTTTCTTTCTCCTTCTTTCTCTTTTTTTTCTTTCTTCTTCTCTTTTTCTTCTTCTTTCTTCTTTTCTTTTTTCTTTCTTCTTTTCTCCTTCTTCGTCTTCTTCTTCTTCTTCTTCTTCTTCTTCTTCCTTTTTCTTTTTTTTTTACTGGGATTCTGCCCCAGCAACAACAGCAACAGGCTGTGGGCCCTCTTTCTTCCTCCCAAACAATCTCTCTCTCTCTCTCTCTCTCTCTCTCTCTCTCTCTCTCTCCCCGACAAACAACTCTCTCTATTTCTCTCTCTCTCTCTTCTAGCGCCTCACTCTCTCTTTCTGTATTTCCTGGAGGAGGTAGGGATGGACGTCAGGCTTTATAGTTGTGCATGCAATCCGACGTGGGTCGGTTCGAGTATCCGGTTTCAAGAAGGATTGGTTTTGGCGTTGGCACCGCCTGGCACACACCTCGTCTGATTTTCTTTTAATATATCGCTTAGGAACCATAGAGATGGTAGGTGGGGTCCACAAGAAGATATGGGTGAATTTTGGAGAGACCATGCACAGCAAATCGAAAGATCTTGATCGTCTAAGTCTTGAACAGTGGTTTGGAGTGGGCCACTAGTGTTAACTAAATATAAAACGGCTAGAAAGGATTGAGAAATGCTGGGCCACAAGTCTGATGGTCAGTGTGGATTTTAGATGTGGGACCTAGAGACGGACGGTGTGGATGGCTCGAACGGACAGCGAACACTGCTGTCACAGCGGCGAAGAAGTAGACGATCCGTCTTCTATTAATGCACAGTCAACGCGCGTTGACCGGCCTACCACATGTGCACGTAGTGCAGTGGATCCCACCATGATGTATATAAGAAATCTACTCCGACTATCAGGTAGGCCACATAATGTTAGGGGTTGGTACAAAAAAGGGACAGATCTGAGATCAGGTGGCCCATTTATGGCCTGATTTCTGATTAGGGTATTTGTAGGATGATCGGAGGGCTGAAATTTGACGTGTACAGTTAAAATATGTTCCTAAACTATTATATGAAGTTTTGCATGAAACTGATTTTCAGAAATTGGCATACTTGAAATCATCAATTTAATTTAAGTTTAACTAATGACATTTTCGTAATTATTATAAATTTGTGAGTTTTGTGGAATCCGACACTTCCATGCTGTTCTAGGGTTCATTTTGAGAAACTTTAATAAAGAGTCCATGCTAAAATTCTCTACGGATTATTTAATATTAATTTATCAATATTAAAGTTATTTAATTTATTAAATAATTAACTAAATTATAATTTACGTGATTCTAAAATCCTAGAGTATTATAAACACGCTTGAGGAGGTTCATTGGGTTGGAAAATCAATGATCTAAGCATATGCCTGGTGATGGATGAAATGTACGGATCAGATTTATTGACAGACACGAGTACAGGGCGATGTAAAGATCGTACGACATGTTTACGTTGATCGTATAATTCGAAATCGAAGCGGACGGCTAGATATTTCAATCTAGCAACGATGAATCCTTTTAACGGACAGTCTATTGACTTAACTAAGTACACTAAGTTTTTCAAAGGCCTAAGAGCGTCAGAATACGTATAAAAGTGTGATGTGTGTGTATGCGTATGGACGACGCAGCCTAAAATTTAAATTCTAACATGTGAACTATAACACTCGTGTGCCTACTCGTGTACTAAATTTTTAAGGTATTACACTGCGAGAGATGATTTTTCTACCCTCAGAGGCCCTTACGCAACAGAAACCCTCATCTAAGAGAGAGGTTTGTTTTGATTGAAGAATATGTCAACGAGCTAAACAAGTAAATTAAGAGAATTTGGCTGCATCTGGAAGCACCTTCGGTTGGCTTTGTTGGCACTAAAGTTCATCTTTGGTGCAACCAAAATGGACTGAAACTGTCCAGTAATCAAACTGAAGACTGGATGTATATCGACTCCAGCAAATGGGTCCTTTAGCTGGCTTCGGTGCAACCCAAGAGTATGTTCGGTGCGACCGAAGACTAGCCATTTATGCCCTTTTTTAGCTATTAGAACTTAAAGTCTATATATTGGGCATTCAGGCTTTTGGCAAAATAATGAGTTTTAGTACATTAGAAGTCATCACAACTCTATACCATTAGATGCTTTAATCTTAGGAGATTCAAGTCATATTACAAGGAAGAGCATTCAAGGCTAAAAAGAAGAGGAATTTGATCTCTCTCATTCTTTAGAGTTTAGACACCAAGCTTATAGGTAAAACCTTGTCTAAAACCTCTAGGAGACTCATCTAGGTAAATCTACAACATGGAACCAAATTTTATCCTTAGGTTGTAGAGATTTCACTAACTCCCATTACCTTAGTCACTTCAAAGGAGTATCAAATGCAAGGTAGCCGATCAAGAGAGCTGAAGCATTCGACATCAAAGATCGGGTGAACAATGAGGAGTTGATTCAAGCACGGGAGAGCATGAAGAAATGAATCAAGCAATGCACAACAAATGGGCTCAATCCGACTAGTAAGTTGTTATTGTAAGAGCCTATACATGCTCTTTCCTTGTGTAGGATTGAGAATGAGAGTTTGATTGTTAAACTTGATAGGTTTTTAGATTAGGATCTAGGCTCTTGTGTAGGGCCGAATTCACCAGACACGGGTGAGTAAGTGTTAGTCTCCATGGGAGCCTCTGGCAAGAGTATACATAGGGCCTTGGATTAGGGCCACTAGTGGTTGTTAGTTAGCCGATAGAAAATAAATTGAGTCTCCAAAGGAGCCGATTCTTGTGTAGGACCAATGTTGTTGGTGAATTTATGAAAAACCAATTGTAAAGATTAGAGGTGAAGTTGATTTAAAACTTTTGAGATAGTGAATATCGATATACTCAAGGAGAGTGCATCCACTAAGAGTGGAGTAGACAAGTAGTCGAACCACTATATATGCTTGTGTTTGTGATTCTTATTTGAGCACATTTTGATTCATGCATTGTGAGTTTGATTAGTGAATTATATGAATACTTGAATGAATTGAATGCTATGGACTTATTGATTATTTTCACACAAGTTGCATTTCACATCTCTTATAAACTTTGCTTAAATGTTGAATCTTTTGTAGTCTATATGATGGGACCCACTTGGCTTGGAAGCTTAAGTATTAATTGCTTAATTAAATTTTAATTGGTAATTGGTTTTAATTAAGCATGAATTTAAGTGGTCCTAATTACCAACCCCCCACCCCCCCCCCCCCCCCCCCCCCCCCCCCGCTTCTAGGACTTAGCAATTGTTCCTAGTAGCTCCATCAAGCTTTCATGTGTAAAACTCATAAGTATGAGCAATAGTTGCAATTTTATTTAGTATCAAAGCAAATTAATTTGATAGAGCAAGTGTGATTTTCTCTTAAAGGGCGTAATTGCTCAAACTTGATCCATAACGATCTTTAGGATCATGTCTACTTAAGAGAGGAGTACCATCACATAACCACCATATTTTGATGAGTTTAATTATGCCTATTGGAAGGCAAGAATGAAAAAAAAAAAAAATTAAATCCCTTGATCATATGGTTTGGGCTAGTGTTCAACGAGGATATTTTATGCTCATTGAACAAGTTGTAATTGATGGTAGGACCATTAGTGCTCACAAAGATGATTTCAAATGGAGTGCTGATGAGAGAGCTCGGTTTGCTAATAATGCAAAGGCTCTTAATGTTATTTACTATGCTGCTTCGTCCAATGAATTTAAACGTATATGTACATGTGAAATAAGCAAATAGGCGTGAGATTTATTAGAAACTACCCACGTGGGCACGAGCATAATAAAAATATCAAAACTTTAACACTTAACCACATATTGTGAAAATTAAAAAATGGAAGAGTTTGAAACTTTTATAAAATTTCACGCTAAGTTATTTAATATTTGTAACTCCATTTGAGGCTTAAAAGAAAGGGTTTCAGAAAGCCGTATATGTAGGAAAATACTTAAGTCCCTCTTAGAGAGATTTAGTTCTAAAGTTACCACAATGGAAGAGTATAGAGACATGGACATGATGAAAGCAGAAGAACTAATAGGTTCCCTATAAACATATGAACTACACTTTAAAACCCCCTCTAAAAAGAAGAACGTTATCTTGAAATCTTCATATAAACCTCTACGTAGGAAAATCGAGTCTAAAGAAGAAGAGATTAAAAATGAAGATGAAGAAGAAAAATTCAATAGAAAATTCATAAAATTCATCATGCTTAATAGACAGAAGAGTTGTGACAAGAAGAATAAGAAGGTTGAGAAACATAAGAGTAAATCATTTAGACAACCTAAATAAGTCTAATATTACAACTGTGAAGGTTATGGTCATGTTGCCTCTGATTGTACCAGCAAACTAAGAGTCAAAGGGAAAAAGGATTTGATAGCAACATGGATGATATGAAGGAGCCCGAATCAGAAAAGTGACTCCTGGTAATGAAGATCAAAAGTCATTGAGTATTTTAATGGCCTCCACCACTACCTCTCTCCCTTTAAATTTGAGAGAGGATCCCAAACATATCACCTTCTAGAGAAGGAGTTCCCAACCCCTCCTTAATTGATCTACAACATAAGGGAGTTGTGGAAACAAATTACCCCTACGATGAATTAATAGAAAAATCTTAGTGAGTGTAATTAGAATTGAAACCATGGGAAAATCCAAGGAATTAGCCTCATTAGCTTTTTTTATAATTTAGCTTAAGCTTGTTTTTTAGTATCGTTTGCTAAATTGTCTTCTTGCATAAATTAGCTTAAATTGATGAATGGTGTATTTCATGTTTTGCTAATCTATGCCTCGGTCATCGATGCTTAAATAGGTAAATTTTATAAATGACTATTTTTACATGATCATCATTATTGGATAAGAATATCATTTTAATGATTATGTGATTGCATGCTCCATGTTTTTATCGCATATGCACCCTTATACTCTCATTATTAGCATGTGTTTATAATTAGATTTTTGACATGTTAATCTTCTCATACCATTGTACTTAATTGATGTATCGTTATGGGCAATAAAGATCTTTGTCAATTAGTAACAAAAAAGGGGAAGAAATATATCCCACCAAAACAAGTGGAATATGTTTTGCAAGTTTTCTTTTATTGCAGGAATATGCTAGATCATGGGGGAGCATTTGAAGAGGAGTAGTGCAAATAGTTTACATGTCAAGAGTCTGTAATTCATTTAAATAACAATGTAATCTTGAACAAGTATGTACTTTAAGTTGTTTTAGTAAGGTTAAGTTTTTGTCACATAATTAACAAATGGGGAGATTGTTAGTGTACTTGTTTGTGCACCTTATTTGTCAACCACATGATTTTATGTGTTTAGGAGTCGGTTGAACCCTTGGAAGCTAGAGACCAAAGACACATGAAGATAAGAAACATCAGGGAGAGAAGAAACAGGTGAATGAGATGCCTTGGTGTTCCTAACCCTTAAAACCAAAACAACTTCGCCTCTAGATGACTTGGACTTAATAGGTAAACCTTTAGTTATCTTTATTAGCCTTGGGATTCCTAAAAGAACCATAATTTGTAAAGCTTTAGAGGTCCCAAGTTGTTGTAAAAAGAACAACCCAAATAATAGTTTTTTAGGGTTCTTCGGTCCCACCAAACCCTCATTTGGTCCCACCAAAAAATGACCAAAATAGATCAGCGAGCTAAACAGGTAAATCAAGGGAATTCGGCTGCAGCTGGATGCATCTTTGGCTGGCTTCGGTGGCACCGAAGTTCACCTTTGGTGCAACTAAAATAGACTGAAATTATCTGGCAACCAAATTGAAGATTAGACGTATTTCGGCTCCAACTGATGGATCCTTCGGCTGGCTTCGGTGATACCGAAGACTATCTGTTTCTGGCCATTCTCTAGCCGTTAGAACTTAAAGTCTATATATTAGGCATTCAGGCTTTGAGAAAAATTATGGGTTTTTAGTACATTAGAAGGTACCACAACTCCATAACATTAAATGCTCTAATCATAGGAGATTCAAGTCATATCCCTTGTGAATCACAAGGAAGAGCATTCAAGGCCTAAAATGAAGATGAACTTGATCTCTCTCATTCTCTAGAGTTTAGACACCAAGCTTATAAGTAAAACCTTATCTAAAACCTCTAGGAGTCCCATCTAGGTGAATCTACAACATAGAACCAAATCCCATCCTTATGTTGTAAAGATTTGACCAACTCCCATTACCTTGTTCACCTCGTAGGAGCATCAAATGCAAGGTAGCTGATCAAGGGAGTTAAAGATTCGATATCAAAGATCCGAGGAGCAATGAGGAGTTGATTCAAGCACAAGAGAGCATCAAGAAGCAACTCAAGCAAGGAGCAACAAAGGGGCTCAATCCGACAAGTTATCATTGTAAGAGTCCATACATGCTTTTTCCTTGTATAGTATTGAGTGTGAGAGTTTGATTGCAAACTCGATAGGTTCTTGAACTAGGACCTAGGCTCTTGTGTAAAGTTGAATTCACCGGACATGGGTGAGTACGTGTAGTCTCCATGAGGAGCCTCTGGTGGGAGTGTACGTAGGGTTTTAGATTAGGACCACTGGTGGTTGTTGGTTAGCCAATAGAAAACCAACTCTCCTGAGGATCCAGCTCTTATGTAAGACCAAGGTTATTGGTGTACATATGAAAAACCAATTGTAATGGTTAGAGGGGAACCTGATTTAAAACCTCTGAAATAGTGAAGACCAGTACACTCAAGGAGTGCGTCCGCCAGGAGTGAAATAGACAAGTAGTTGAACCACTATACATGCTTATGTTTGTGATTGTTAGTTGAGCACATTTTGATTCATGTATTGTGAGTTTAATTAGTGAATTATATGAAGGCTTGAATGGATTGAATGCTAGGCATTTGTTTATAATTCACACACAAGTTGCATTTCACCTCTCTTATAGACTTTGCTTAAATGTTGAATCTTTTGTAATCTATGTGATTGGACCCACTTGTCTTGGAAGCCAAAGTGTTAATTACTTAATTAAGTTTTAATTAATAAATTAGTTTTAATTAGGTATGAATTTTAGGTGGTCCTAATCACACCCCCCTAAGACATTGTTCCTAGTAGTTCCACCAAGCTTCTGTGTATAAAGCACCTAACTGTGAGCAATATGTGCAATTTCAAAGGGCATGGGAGATTCGACTACTGAAATATCGCTGCTGAGGGCTTACTAGAAGGAGGAAATATATATTCAATTGGAACGATGTCTTCAAATGTTAAGGAGGGCACTAAGGCATTATCAACTTGCATTGGCATCGGATCAAGTACGAGTTCCGAAGGAAGGACAGGAACATCGATCGTTTGAGTCTCTATTGTTATAGCTTGGTCGGCAGTGATGACCTCTAGTACCGCACTGGGCTGGAGCGGTTCTTCTTCTTCTTCATTGAGTATCAGTGTATGCCGAGTGACGGGTACACTAGGAGGTATAAGAGATCCTAAAATTGGAGATGGATGTTGGGCAGATGCAGGAGTGGACCAGGAGGATGACGTTCTCCGATAACTCTGGGGAGTAGTGACCAGAGGTCATGCATTCTCTTCAGCTTCACCTTCTTTGTCTCCTTGATTAAGAATAATGGTGGGAGTCGAAGACTGATCAGATGCTTATGTAAGTTTTATCTCATCGACCATTATTTCTAAAGTTTGGGTTGGACAAAGAGGCTCGCTACTCTAAGTTTATTTAGAGTCGGAAGCAATAAGCTCTGTCATCTCGTCAACCGCTGTTGAGCTCTTAATTTATACATATCCTAGCCCCATTGCATCACATTTTATGCATTTTTCTATGTTTAAAAGACCATCTAATGCATGTTTTATGGTTATAGGAATGAGAGAGAGACTTCACCCAATTGATGACTAAAAAACACAATTTAAACCCTTTCAATTATGATTAAAGGTGGACCATAGGAGGAAGAAGAAGTATGGGAAGAAGAGAGAAAAGGAATGAAAATTTCGCTAAAGCCAAAGGGTCAGACCCGTCGGCCAGCCCTTGGTAGATCAGCCAAAAGCTGCTGGACTCAGGGCCAGACGGGTCCGACCGGTCAAGACCGGTCAGCCACACTAGAAGCTTCGATTTTTCATGCTCAATTGCGTAATTTTGGAAGTTTCTGAGTCGGTAGAGCTCCAAATCTATAAAACGACACCTAGGGGTGGATCTAAAGATATCATAGAAGGCTTGAAACTTGTAGGAGGTGAAGAGGATCGTCGTGGAAACGCCTACAACTCTACCAAATCCGTTTTTTCATGTTTTCTAGTTGTTTTTCATTGCTTTTAGTTGTAGAATGATGATGCTCAGCTAGAATCTCTTAACTAAGGCTAAGAGGTGAAGCTTGTAACTGGTTCTCATGTAGAATTCGTTTGATTCAAGTACTTTACTTAAAGTTTAGATTTTTAAGTTCTAGTTTGAATAAAGTTGGTATTTTGGATGTATTATGAGAGTTCATGTGCTTCGGACATGGGTTCCTTGCAATTCTTTGAGATTATCATGTTTGGATTGATTAGATTCAAATTTTAGTAACCCTAGAGCATGCTATAGTCTCTTGGCATAGTTGTTACTTCGAAGACTACATGTTTGAATTCTACGTGCTTCATTAGAACTATAATCTTATTTTTTGACTTAAGTGGGATTGTTTGTGCTTAAATGCTTAATCTTCCAACTAAATGAGAGATAGAACTTTGAATCTAGTTATGTTTATGCTTGGATGAATGAATTTACATGGGACTACTACAAGTGGATCCTTGAGGCCTTAGTTCCATAAATTATCAGATTTTTAGAAAAGTTACTGTTTTTACTTAATTTTTAAAATCAAATTTCAAAATTGTTGAATTTGAAGTTGCTAAAATGGATTTGAATTAGTTTACCCTAATTCCCTGTGGATCGACCTTGGTCTTACCGAGTTATTACTACATCGCAAGCCTTACACTTGAGGCGAGCGAACAAGTTTTTGGCGTCTCTAACGAGGAATCTAGGTTAAACGGTTCCAAATTATTTTAGTAGGTATAAAGTAGAATTAATTATGGTTTACTGCTTTTCTAGGACTAGTTTTTCTAAATTCTATAACTAACAAAGTTTGTTTTATTTTGTAGGAAGTTCTTCTAGTTTAAGCAAATCGGGTACTATCCTTCTAACTTAGACTCTTTCAATTCTCAGTTTTTATCTTTACTAGAATTTTAATTTTATTTTCAGATTTTGTTTTTAGGATCTAGGATTTAGTTCAAATTTTTTGTTTGTGTGGTTTATGTCCCATTCAAAACGTAACCACAGGAATAGTCTTCAAACCGAGGGAGGTTTAGTTGGACCACTTTCCGTCCATAGATGAGTTAGAAAATACATAGAACATTGTAAAAGTTTGGGGAGTATGGATCAAACACCCTTAAAAAATCATCCCCCTCTTACTCCAATTATAAATGTGAATCAAGAGGGAGTAGAAGAGAATAAGGTGCACAATGCTCCTCTAATGAGAGCTTTACGTAACTACTTACAACCAACCCGTATGACTACACCCTCATGAGTGGTTCTACAAACCACTGGGAGGAACATTGATATAAAGCCGGGGGTAATTCAACTTTTACCTAAATTCCATGGGCTAGATTTTAAGAGCCCTTATCTATACTTAAAAGAGTTTGATAAGGTTGTTGCTACTTTGCAATACAACAATGTGTAAGAGGATGTCATCAAACTTAGATTGTTTCCCTTCTCATTGAAAGAAAGAGCCAAAGGTTGGCTCCACTCTTTTAGACCACATTCGATAGGGACATGAACTGAGATGACTCGGGAATTCTTGAAAAAGTTCTTCCCGGCTCATAAAACTAACACCCTTCGAAGATATATCATGAACTTTTTTGGGAAAAGAAGGTGAGTCATTCTTTCAAAGTTGGGAAAGGTTTAAGGACCTCTTACTCACTTGTCCACATCATGACTACAAAAGTTAGTAAATTATAAACTTCTTTTATGACGGATTGAATTTCAACATGAGCCAATTTGTAGAGATGATGTGCAATGGCGAGTTTATGAGCAAAAATCCAGATGAGGCATGGAGTTACTTAGACATGTTGACCGATAATGTCCAATCATGGGATACCTCAAATAAGTCTAGTAACCTCGAGCCTCCTCAACAAAAAGGGAAAGGAGGGATTTACATCCTTAAGGAGGAAGATGATGTAAACGCAAGGATAGCCAACCTCACAAGAAAAGTCGAGGCCATGAAACTAAGTAAAAGTAGAGTTTCTAAGTCCACGGAAGCCATTAAAAACGTGTGCGAAATTTATGCCACTAATGTAGACTCTGCGTAAGATTGTTATACAATTCTCACGTTTCAAGAGGTGTTACAAGAGCAAGCAAACGCCGCATATGAGTATCAGCGGCCATTCAATGGACCGGTAGGTAACACGTATAATTCTACTTGGAAGAATCATCCAAATTTTAGTTTGAGGAATGGTCCCACGGCCAATCCTACCAACTCTCAAGGAGGGCCACCCATGCAAAACACGGCCTCACTTCAATTCTCAATGGAGGACACTTTAAAGGCGTTTATCAAGGGCAAACACAAATTAATCAATCAAATCAGTAAATGTTCCAAGAGCTTAAAGTATCGGTTGATGAGATTAAAGGATGCCTGAATGCTAGGGAAGGTACCCTTCCGGCCCAACCTTAGCCCAATCATAAACAAGCACATGAAACAAGCACCCCTAATCTCCCCAACCAACATGTGGAGCAAGCAAAATGCATCACCACTCTTAGAAGTGGAAAACAAGTAGACAAATATATTTCGGTGAAGGCTGACAAACCTAATGATCTGGTAATTTCTGAGAATGAGGATGGACCTAGCTTAGCCCCACAAGAAACGGAACGCGTTCACAAGCCCATAGTACCATTCCCTTCGATATTGGTTGCTCCAAAATCTCTCCCAAACTCTCATGATATTTTAAAAAATTTAGACAAGTCAAGATCAACATTCCATTACTTGATGTTATTAAATAAATCCCCTCCTATGCCAAGTTTTTAAAGGACCTATGCACAACCAAACGCAAATATAATGTGCAATAAAAGGCATTTCTCAATGAGCAAGTAAGTGTCATTCTTACCCAAAAGAACCCCCCCCCCCCCCCCCCCCCCCCCCTAATATAAGGATCTCAGTAGTCCCACAATCTCATGTATCATTGGTGACTATCGGATTGAGCGTGCATTGCTAGATTTGGGAGCAAGCATAAATTTAATCCCATACTCAGTATACGAGCAATTGGGTCTTGGTAAATTAAAACCCACCAAAACTATGTTGCAACTCGCTGATAGATCCATCCGTGTATCGAGAGGGATGGTTGAGGATGTATTGGTCCAAGTTGACAAATTCTACTACTCGGTGGATTTTGTTGTCTTGGACACACAACTGGTTATGGATACTAACACTTAAATACTTATAGTTTTAGGTTACCCATTCCTGGCTACATCAAACGCAATTATAAATTGCTAGAATTGGGTGATGAATTTGTCTTTTGGGAACATGACATTGGAGGTGAATGTGTTCCATATGGGCAAAAGGCATAGGGATGATGATGATATCCATGAGGTAGACTTTATCAAGTCTATTGTGGAAGAGGAGTTCGTTTTAAATCAGAATTTTGATCCTCTAAATGTTGTTTGCTTCAATCCCTTTGAGGATTGGTACGATGATGATGATCCTCATAAGATAAACATGATAGAATCTATGAAAGATGAGGACTTTTTCCCAACCCAATCTACCTGAACGTTTAGAGACATGTGTAGCCAAATCCAAGGATGAAATCAATTTGATTATTAATGAGGCTTTAGAAGAGTCAATTTCTGAAAATTTACTTGACAAGTCACCAATTTCTAATTTACACAAATCTGTTATATAGGAATTGAAAGAATTGGTGCTTAACTTGCCTATAGAGAGGCCAAATTTTGAAAGTGTAAAGGTTGAGGACCCACTCCAACTTACACAAAAGTCTGAGAATGAGGAAGCCGTAAAGGGTCTAAAGCTGAAAACTTCCTCCCCTGAGGTCTCCTACACTCTAGAGGAGTGTTTGTCTTATTTTGAAGATTTGGATGATCCTATGATTAAGGATATAGTGCACGCCTTGAGGGAGACCCCTCTGATGCCTAAAAAGCTTCCTCCCACTAAGTGCCAAACTGAAATATCAATTATGGAAGCACCGGTGAAATTAAATTATGTGGAGACCATCCCAATTTGTGAGGATGAAGTGATTGAAGTCTCCACATTTTTTTGGTTTATTCAAACCGAAGAACACCACTTATAGGATGACCCATATTTGATAATTTTTTTCCCAAACAAAATGGAAAGGAGATCCAAATTCACTGATTTCAAACCAATGCAATTTTCCTTTCCTAGTACATGTGATAACATTATTGAGAAAATCGCTGAAATGATTCAGCAAGATTTTCAATAGGTTAGAATGATTGTTGTCACCATTGTAATTTCCAAAGCGGGATGACGGATAATTCTACCGAAAGATCTATTACTCCACTTGATGATCCTGCTCAACTTTGTTCTTTTAGATGTTATAATGATGCTTGATCTCCTAGTCTGATGGAGATTCTCTTTCTAAAAAGACGGGTTAGGTATTTTTTATTGCTTTAAGTAGATTAGGTTTAGTTTATTTTCTGTTTTTTGTTTATTACTTTAATAGATTTAGTTATTGAAGGTAGATTCCCATGATCGACTCTATCAGGTACTCTCATTCTCACCCTCTTTGTTTTTATCATTGCTCTCATGTTATTGCTCATCGCATATCTTTTATATTGAGGACAATGGAAGATTTGGTTAGGAGGTGAGATTCCTAGATAAATCTAGCAATTTGTTACATTTCGAGTAATGTTCGTAGAAAATTTTCAATTTTTCTGAAACATCAAAACCTTGTTTTTATGCACTTGGGATGCTTGTTATAGCCAAATTGCAGTGGTTGAAGATAGCGAAGACTCGGGGCCTGCGAGTGCCTTTGTGATAGTAGTCAACCTATGAGCCCTTCTAGTCGAGGTTCGCATATTGGAAAAGTACGGTACGCAACTTCCGAACCACCGAGCCCTTCTGGTCGAGGCTCGCATATTGGGAAAGTACGGTACATAACTTCCGAACCACCGAGCCCTTCTGATCGAGGCTCGCATATCGGGAAAGTACGTTATACACTTCTAAATATGCGAGCATCTCGATTTGTGGTCGTTGAAAGGTTTTTCATCTCAATATGCAAGAAGTTATCCCCGAGCCCGAACGTCCTCCGCCTTGTTAATACCATCAGCCCATATAGACCAATTTTGAGCTTATCTTTGTTCGTGGCTCCAAACCTCAGGGGATCACCATCAGGGAACATAATCGACCAGATATCTAATTAGACCGAGCCATCCCCTTATCTAAGGATCAACAGGATAAACACCTTATCCCCGGAAATCAACTGTAATCTTAACGTCTTGCGTAATAGATTGAATCACTTGAATATATATAAACGGATGGCCTCATAGATGTGGAAGGTACACAATCTCTAAACTGATACCTAGCTATTTGATTTACTATCATGTTCCATCTGACTTAAGCTTCGGAGGGCCAACGGCTGGATGCCGACCACCCTTAGTTTCTTCTTGTGTTCTTTCAGGTTCGAAAGGAAGCTGGTTTGAAGGAAGGTGAACGTCTGAAGGATCCTGTTACCAAATCCGACGTAAACAGATTGGCACCGTCTGTGGGAACAGGTCATGAGGATTAGCCATTCTAATCACTGATCGTGATCTCCCACCATGCCTCCCAAAAAGACGATTCATCCTTCCACTTCAAGACAGATGTTACCTCCGCCTAACATTACCGAACCAGCACCTAATCCCCCTCAGACTGCTTTAACGGGCATCCCCCGGGGGGAGTCTAACGCGCCATCACAAAATCCATTGTTCGATGTATCCGGCAATCAAGAAGACGTTATGCGTTTCCTCGGAAACACACTTCTAACTCTCAAAGCCGGGTTTCAAGCCTTATCTAATCGGCTTGATCAGCATTTTTCAGAACCATAACAGCAACCTCTGGACAGGGCCGCCAGTACAACCTATACCAGTGGCCTCCAGATATTCTGCGGGCGAGCCACAAACCCAGCCAAATCCTCCTCCTTCAAATCGAATGCCACACGGCAATTAAGTCCCGATACCCCCTCCACATTATATACACTCTAGTACCTCCCGCCAACAGCAATCTCAGGGGTCGGCCGTCGAAATTCAAGCTACACCTTACCGTGGAAAGGAGATCTGTCACGCCCCGAAATTCGCGACTCGAGTACAACAAGCTAAAGCCCGAGTTCCAGGGTGTAAATTGAAAATTCGAGCGTAGATTCCATGAGATTCCACTCTACACATCGCATAACTAAAATAAATCCCAAATATAAAGTTTCTTTTCCACTAATATCTTATTACATTGAATTTTACAAGATAAAATAGATCAACTACAGTTGGCGTTTGAGTAACACGTGACCATCTGAATACTCTGCTCTGTCTACGTCTTTTCCTTCCTGAAAACCTGCAAGAACTGTGGTGATTTTGGTGAGCTAAAAGCCCAGTGAGGTCATTTCCATCACAGGTAATATTCCAGTTAATAAAAGATAGGGCGTGAATCATCAACGGATAGAATTGTATGAAATATACGAGGATAAGGTTATGATTGATACACTTTATGATTTATTATCAATAGAATATGATTATCATGATGTCATGTATGTCATGATACGTGTGAGAGCAATAAACGTCTAGGAACTCGCTGCCACTGAACATCAGGAACCTGTCGCAAATCAACCATGCTCACCTAACCGGTACAGCGAGGCGGCAAATCAACCATGCACGCCAGTGGGCAAATCAACCATGCACCACTGATCCAACCGAGCAAATCAACCATGCTCAATAAGTGAAACGACCAGAACTCGCTACCACTGAACATTAGGAACCTGTCACAAATCAACCATGCTCAACTAACCGCAAATTAACCATGCACGCCAGGAGTCAAATCAACCATGCTCCTGTTCTGTCACGGTGTATAAATGTATGGACATGTCATGAGTTTATGGAAGCATTCATCAAGCACATAATGCAATTCATCATTCAATCATACCATGCATGCTTATCTTTATTCAGGTAATTTCTCTTCTAACCCTAGCTTGTTGTAAATTAGGTGAAAATAGATAAGAAGGATGACGTGTAAGCTTTTAGCGGTTTAACGATTAACTAGTGTCATTCTAAAGGTGATGTCTTGTACGTAATCTAAACCTAAGTTAAGTTTTCCTAAAATTTTGATGTGTGGCTAGGAACGAAGATTTGAGGAAATAGAATCAACAAGGAGGAATAATTGAGAGATGAAATTAAAAATATAAATTCAAGAGATAGATCCCTTCCTTAGGATCCGTACTATGCACAAATACACAAACCTAAGCCTAGTTAGAAAGATATTGAGAGATGGATCTATTCCTAAGAACTATGATGGAGAAAAATAAGAGTAGGGAACGAAGAATCAACAAGAAACTCTCTAAGATGAATCACTCACCGATATGACGATCTCTAGGCTCCAAACAAGCCCAAACTTGAATCTGAGTTGGCTCAGCGAGTCGACTCGGTTTAGAGAAGAAGTTTCTTCTTCTTTCTTCTTCCTTTCTTTTTCTTCCTTTCTCTTTCTTCTTTTCTTCTTCTTCTCTTTTTCTTCCTTCTTCTTTCTTTCTCTTTCCCTCTCTCTCTCTCTCTCTCTCTCTCTCTCTCTCTCTCTCTCTCTCTCTCTCTCACTGATTGATCTATGAAGGAGGGGAGGGAAACGGATGGACGGTTTTATAACTCACCTCAGTCGGTGGAAGGACGTGGTTCGGACGAAAGTCAATTTCCCGGTTCGAGTGGGAGATGTAAAGAATAGTGACTCGGCATTCTTATGAAAAATAAACCGTTGAGAAGTTAGGTGGGGTCCACATGGTGTTTTGGGAGAGGTTTGGACCGTCCATGCAAAGCGACGAGCTGGATCTTGATTTCCTTATGTTTGGACGACGGTTTGGAATGGGCTGAATTATTAATGAAGCGAAACCAGACTTGGTCGGACAAGGTTTAGGATGGGCGTGGATGTAATGGACGGAACAGATTGGGTGTGGGATCATGTTAAGCGATTTTAATGAAGGGACCATACCATAATTCCTTACGGATTGTTTGATATTAATTTATCAATATTTAAGTTATTAATTTCTTAATTAATTATTCAAATTGCTAATTAAATTATTTTTGAATCTAGAGTAAAAAAAAAAATCATTATTTAAGTATTGTAAAACCAGGGTTGTTACATTCTACCCTCCTAAAAGAAAATTTTCGTCCTCGAAATTAAACGTACTTCAAAATAATTCTGGGTATTTTTCTCGAATTTCATCTTCGCGTTCCCAAGTAAGCTTCTTCAACTTCGTGATTACTCCATTGTACCTTTACAAGTGGTATTGTTTTAGTGCGAAGTACTTGTTCCTTTCTGTCTAAGATTTTAACTGGCTTCTCAACGTATGTAGTATCTTCTCGAATTTCCAAAGGCTACCAATCGATGACGTGGGAGACATCTCGTTCATACTTTCGCAACATGGAAACATGAAAAACATTATGAATACTCGATAACTGAGGAGGTAAGGCCAGTCTGTATGCCACAGCGCCAACTTTAGCTAATACTTCAAATGGTCCAATGTATCTTGGAGCTAATTTTCCTTTCTTCCCCAAATCGCATGACTCCTTTCATTGGAGAAACTTTCAAAAATACATGATCATCCACGAAGAATTCCAATTCCTTCCTTCGGTTATCTGCATAACTCTTCTGTCGGCTTTGAGCGACACGGATACGTTCCTTTATAACTGCAATCTTCTCAGAAGTCTGTTGTACAAGTTCAGGTCCTAATAAAGCTTTCTCGCCCACCTTTGTCCAACAGCTGGGGGATCTACAAGGTCTACCATAAAGTGCTTCAAATGGTGCCATTCCGATAGTCGACTGGTAACTATTATTGTATGCAAACTCTATCAGAGGGAGATGGTCGTCCCAATTACCCTTGAAATCTATAACACAACACCTGATCAGGTTCATAGGGCCAAGAAATCACTGGTCTAAGCATATGCCTTGTGACGGACACGATGTATGGGTCATATTTATGGACAGACATGTGTACAGGATGATGTACGGCGGTTTACATTGATCGCGTAATTCGAAATCGGAGTGGACGGTTAGATATTCCTACCTAGCAATGATAGATCATTCTAACGGTCCGTCTATTGACTTAACTAAGTACACTAAGTTTTTAAAGTCTTAAAAGTGTCAGAATACGTATAAAAGTGTGACGTGTGTGTATGCGTATGAACGACGCGGCCTAAAATTTAAATTCTAACGTGTGAACTATAACACTCGTGTACCTACTCGTGTACTAAATTTTTGGGGTATTACATTCCACCACCCTTATACAAAATTTCATCCTCGAAATTCAAACAAACCCACTAAGCTAAAAGACGATTACTACGGTGTGTCTATGCCCTACAAGTCATGGGTTTATGTGCTCACAAGTGTCTGTAATGACTTATATGACTTCGGGTTCTTACAATCCACCCCCCTTAGATTCGAGACTTGAGTACGACAAGCCAAAGCCCGAGTTCCAAGGTGTGAATTGAAAATTTGAGCGTAGATTCCATGAGATTCCATTCCACACATCGCATAACTAAAATAAATCCCAAATATAAAGTTTCTTTTCCACTAATGTCTTATTACATTGAATTTTACAAAACTAAAACAAATCGATTACATTCAACGCTCGTGTGATATGTGAGCCTCTCAATACTTTGCTCCGTCTACGTCTTTTTCTTCCTGTGAACCTACAAGAACTGTGGTGATTTTGGTGAGCTAAAAACCCAGTGAGGTCATTTCCATCACAGGTAATATTCCAGTTAATAAGAGATAGGATGTGAATCATCAACGGATAGAATTGTATGAAATATACGAGGATGAGATTATGATTGATACACTTTATGATTTATTATAAATGACACATAATGATCATGACGTCATGTATGTTATGATAGGTGTGAGAGCAATAAACGTCTAGGAACTCGTTGCCACTGAACATTAGGAACCTGTCGCAAATCAACCATGCTCACCTAATCGGTACAGCGAGGCGGCAAATCAACCATGCATGCTAGTGGGCAAATCAACCATGCACCACTGATCCAACCGAGCAAATCAACCATGCTCAATAAGTGAAACGACCAGAACTCGCTGCCACTGAACATTAGGAACCTGTCGCAAATCAACCATGCTCACCTAACCGGTACAGCAAGTTCTGGTCGTTTACACACCGTAGTAAGAACCCGAAGTCATATAAGTCATTACAGACACTTGTGAGCACATAAACCCATGACTTGTAGGGCATAGACACACCGTAGTAATCGTCTTTTAGCTTAGTGGGTTTGTTTGAATTTCGAGGACGAAATTTTGTATAAGGGTGGTGGAATGTAATACCCCGAAAATTTAGTACACGAGTAGGTACACGAGTGTTATAGTTTACACGTTAGAATTTAAATTTTAGGCCGCGTCGTTCATACGCATACACACACGTCACACTTTTATACGTATTCTGACACTTTTAAGACTTTAAAAACTTAGTGTACTTAGTTAAGTCAATAAACGGACCGTTAGAATGATCTATCATTGCTAGGTAGGAATATCTAACCGTCCACCTCGATTTTGAACAAGCCGATCATAGTAAACTAAACCCCTTGATCTCCATAGCTGCTCATACACAAATCAATTTAACATTCTAATCCGTTCATCTTGTTTATCATACATAGTTATGCTTAACCTATTGTTAAAATTGTGAAATGATGAAAGTTCATGAGTAGACAAGTCACCAAAGTCTGATCATGTATGTGCCTTACCAAAAGGTTGCCCACAAACCATGTTACGAATATCTATTAAAGAAACCAACCATACAATAACTCCTATTTGGGCTTAAGATCATAACCGTTTAATTAGAAAAAAATTACCCTTTCATATGACCATCCATCAAAATTGTATCCGCCAAATGGGCTATCCAAATAACAAATTGAACCGATCATTTCAAAGATCATTGGATTAGTACAAAGGCTATCGGTCAAATTTTCTATTGGACGTGTACAAATGTCATTTTGGATCATGGAGTGTGATGAACCATTAAAAGAGCATCTTGGCTATCTGTAAGAGATCAAGGCCCAAAATTAACCCATAGAAAGAACGCGAAAAATGACAGGCCTTTGTGAAGTTTCACCTAAAACTGATGGTAAACGAGATCGTTATGGACGGTTGAAGTCAAAACTAAAGAAAAGGGCAAACTTGGCATTTTTCATGTTATAACATGGTATGTGAAAGAAACAGGGAATGTGGATAGGCTTTGACGTTGAACGCTTTTGTGAAGAGTGGCCCACCCAAGACTCGGATCTGCCTCATTTTTTGTGTCACACCCTAAAACTCCGTGGCCTACCTGATGAGCAGAGTAGATTTGTCACATACATCATGGTGGGACCCACGTGCACAGCGTGCACGTCGCACGTCCGGTCAACACGACGTTTGACCTTGTGCATTGCTTGAAACGGACGGAAGTTCCTGTCTTCTTCTCAAAACATGCAGCGACAGCGCTGCCGCTGCCGCTGTGCACTGATTCATACCGTCCATCATTGTGGCCTCATCGGTGGATCCAAACCGTCCATTTGGAGTGCGCCTCACCCAGACGTTAGTGGTGGGTGGTCTCAACATTTTTGGTCGACTGTATGGACCACTTCAATCCACCGTTCTAATAAAAGAAAATCAAGATCCACCTCCCTGATGTGCATGGACCTCTCAAATCTTGTGTGTAGTATCGTGTGGGCCCCATCTAGCTTTCCAACGAGCCTCATATACAAAGGAGTCCCAAAAACCATTCGGTCTCCTTCTCCAACTCGAACCGAGACTTTCTTGTACGTCCGTGCCTTCGCCGTTTCTCCACCGCCCTAGGTAGTTATATAAGGTCCCCTCCATCTACCCTTACCATCTAAGAAACACAAGGGTGAGAGAGAAGCTGTGAGAAAGAGAGAGAGAGAGAGTGGGGCGTTAGAGAGAGAGAGAGAGAAACGAGAGAGAGAGAGAGAGAGAGAAGCGGTGAGAGAGAGTGAGAGAGGGAGGTAGCGTGCGCTGGGCTGTTGTTGCTGTGGGGACAGCATCCCAGTCAGCAAGGGAGAAAGATAGAAGAATAAGAGAAGAAGAAAGAAAGAAGAAAAAGGAGAAAGAAAGAAGAAAGAAGAAGAAACTTCTTCTCTAAACTTCAAACCGAGTCGACTCGCTGAGCCAACTCAGATTCAAGTTTGGGCTTGTGTGGAGCCTATAGTTCATCATACCTGTGAGTGATTCATCTCACGTAACTTTCTGTGTTGATTTTCTTTAGTGTTCTTTCCTGCTTACGTTGAAATTCTAAATTATTCTTCCCTAACTAGGTTTTAGGCATGCTTTAATATTTTCTTCCTTAGTATGGGATCTTAGGTATGGAATTTCTCTAAAGGTTATATTTGGATTGAATTCACACTCTGAAACTCGAGCCTTGAGTTGTTATACTCGAGTCTCGGATTTCAGGGCGTGACAAGATCTCAAAAGAATCCACGATCGCTTCGATGATATGGAACAGCGATATCGGACGAATTGACCACCTATTGTTGTTGCATCAAAACATCGATCCAAATCTCCCTTCACCCACGAGGTCATAGAGGCACCCTTACCTAAGAAGTATCGTACGCCTATCATCACTCCATATACAGGCACTAGCAATCCTCTCGAACATCTGGAGACGTATAAGTTTCTTATGGAGCTGGAGGGACATGGTTCAGAATTATGTGTAGGGCTTTTTCCCTAATCCTAAAGGATGCAGGACGTACATGGTTCCAGGGCCTAAAACCCCGATCCATCAGGTCCTTCTCTCAACTATCGGAGCTCTTCCTTTCTCAGTTCATGGGAAGCATCCGTACCAAAAAGCTAGCATCTCACTTAATGGACTTGAAGCAGCAGCATGGGGAGACGATAAAGGAGTTTACAGTTCGGTTCACTGCAGAAGCCGTCCAGACTGAAAGTTATACCGAAGATAAAGGCCTCACTGCCCTTATAGACGGAATTACAAGCGAAAAATTCAGATTCGCCTTGGATAAAAACCCTCCTAAAACTATGACGGAGTTTCAGGCAAAGGCCCAGAAATATATCAATGCGGAGGAAGTCACTTTAGCACGTCACGGTGTAAGGGCAAGAAGTGTAACCTTGAGGAGATTTCTCCTCCTGACAAGAAATACCGGCGTGATTGACGGGACCGCTCCCCTAAGAAGCCTTACTCTGGTAAATATCGTAATTATACCCCTCTTATCCAATCTCCTGAAAAAGTGTTAATGGAGATCAAGCATAAATCGTATGTGAAATGGCCTTCAAAGATCAAGTCCGATCCTGAGAAAAGAGACAAGAGAAAGTTTTGTTATTTCCACAAGGATCATGGCCATAACACCCAAGATTGTATATCTCTAAAAGATCACATCGAAGCTCTTATTCGGAAAGGCCATCTCTGAGATTACGTAGCCCGACAAGATCGGTCACCGAAAAGGACGCAAGCCCTACCACACCGGAAGAAGTCACCTCAACATCATACTTCGCAAGAAGACGCTGAGCCCACTGGTGAGATCCGGACCATTGTTGGAGGTCCGGCTTGCGGAGGAGATTCTCAAGCGTCAAGAAAAGCATACATTCGTAAAGCGTCTCAGAAGCCCCAGCATATCTATTGGTTGGAAAAGACGCCCAATGCATCAAATCCTGGCCATCACCTGATCACTTTCACTCTTGAAGATGTAGAAGGGATTCATTTCCCTCACGAAGACTCCATCGTGGTCACATTAAAGGTATCAAATTATTTAACCCATCATATTATGGTGGATACAGGTAGCTCTGCTGATATTCTCTACTTAGAAGCTTTCAACAAAATAGCACTCTCCAGGAGCCTACTCAAACCGGTCTCAACTCCTCTCGTCGGCTTCGGCGGCGAAGTGGTAACACCGGAAGGAAGCATAGACCTTCCAGTCACCTTCGAAGAAAGCCCAGCAAAAACTACTATCTTCATTAATTTCCTCGTGATGGATCGGAGATCAGTGTATAACGCCATTTTGGGCCGACCTTCGCTCAATAAGATAGGGGCAGCTTTTACACCCCCTGTACTTATGCATCAAATTCCCTACTCCAAATGGAGTCGGGGTTGTACGAGGGAATCAAAAGGAAGCGCGAACATGTTACGAGATCGTCGTACAAGACCGAAAGAAGGCCCAGGCAACGCCAGTTATGATGGTGACCAAATATTCATCGAGCCCTCCGATGGCTACATCGTTGGACCCAAGGGAGAGTGCTCTCCAATCAGGAACTCCAGGGGAAGAGACAGTCGTAATCCACTTATCTGAAGACAATTCATCCAAAACATTCTACGTTGGATCTTCTTTAACCAGTGTCTTTCGTGAAAATCTGGTTCATTTTCTCACCGAATACCAAGATGTATTTACTTGGTCCCATAGTGATATGCCAGGTATCAACCCCAGCGTCATAGTACATCGTTTGAATGTTGATCCGAAGTACAAACTTGCTCACCAGCGTCGGCAGTGCCTTCACTGCAGAAAGGCAAATGGTGATTAAGACTGAAGTCGAGAAGCTGTTAACCGTCAATTTTATAAATGAAGTTGATTACCCAGAATGGGTCGCGAACGTGGTCCTCGTTCGAAAGGTTAACGGCAAGTGGAGAATGTGCGTTAACTACTCTGATTTGAACAAAGCGTGCTCGAAAGACAATTTCCCGACTCCGCGAATCGACCAATTGGTTGATTCAACGGCAGGGCATGCCCTGCTCAGTTTTATGGATGCTTATTGTGGTTATAACCAGATTATGATGCATCCGTCCGACAGTCAACACACTGCCTTCATCATTGACCGGCGGCCTGTATTGCTACCAGGTAATGCCTTTTGGTCTTAAAAACGCAGGAGCCACCTATCAGCGCCTGGTCAATAAAATATTGGCCGCGTAAATCGGTAGGAATATGGAGGTTTATGTCGACGACATGCTCGTGAAAAGCGTCGTAGAAAACGACCACCTCGCAGATCTTCGAGAAGCCTTCGACTTAATGAGAAAGTATCAGATGAAGCTAAATCCAAAAAAATGTGCATTCGGAGTGTCCGCTGGGAAATTTCTCAGATTTATGGTCGGCCAACGAGAAATCGAGGCGAATCCTGAGAAAATAAAGGCTTTGATCGAGATGAAGTCTCCATCCACTCTCAAAGATGTCCAACGTCTGGCTGGTCGCATTGCATTGTTGAACAGGTTTATTTCACATGCCTCTGATAAGTACTTACCTTTCTTTAAGCTCATTCGAGCCACCACCAAAGCCGACTGGGAGTGGACTCCGCAATGCGAAGAAGCATTTCAACAATTGAAGCAATATATGAGTGCACCCCCCATTTTATCCAAACCTATGGCACACGAGCAGCTTCTTCGTTATTTATCTGTGTCTTCTACTGCCGTTAGTGTCCGCATTAATAAGAGAAGATTCTGGGGTACAGAGGCCCGTTTATTATATTAGTCGAGCAATGGTGGATGCCGAAACTCGATATTCTAATATGGAGAAATTAGCCCTCGCCTTAGTTACTGCCGCTCAAAAACTGCAACCCTATTTCCAAGCCCACGCTATATTGGTGCCAACAAACCATCTACTAAGACAGGTCCTTCAAAAACCTGAAGTATCGAGGTGATTAACTAAATGGGCGATTGAGATCAGGGAGCATAATATATCGTTTTGCCCAAGAACCGCTATTAAGGGTCAAGCCGTGGCCGACTTCATTGCTGAATTTACATATTCCTCCTCCAGCGATAACTCCGTGACCAGCGACCAGACTCCCTGGTCGCTCTTTGTGGATGGATCTTCGCGGACCACCGGTAGCGGAGCCGGACTAATTCTAATTGCTCTTGACGGGTCGCATTTTCAATATGCTTTACGATTTGACACTCATATCTCGAACAATGAGGCAGAATATGAGGCTTTGATCGTTGGCCTTGAACTGGCAAATGTTCTCACGATCTAGAGTCTACTCATTCATAGTGACTCTCAACTCATAGTCAATTAAGTGCTCGGTGAATTCGAGGCAAAAGAAGAGCAGATGGCTTTATATAAATCTCGAGTACTTATCCTACTCACGAAGCTGAAGAAATATGAAATAGTTCACATCCCTCGCGAGAAGAACAAACTCGTAGATTCCCTGGCAAAGCTGGCCTTTGCACCAGAGTCTGAATTACTGCGATCTATTCCCATCGAGCATCTTCATGCTCCGAGTACTTGTCAAACAACCCCCGGGAAAGTAGTCACAATATGCTCCTCTCCATGTTGGATGGACCCCATCGTCCTTTATCTCAAAGATGGACAGCTCCCAGATGATAAGAAATCTGCACGGCAAATTCGTCATTGCGCTGCCAGGTATACACTGCGTAAGAGCTTTACTTTACCATACTTAAGGTGTCTTCATCCAGAAGAAGCACGTCACGTTCTCGATGAAATACACCAGGGGGCATGTGGTAACCATCCTAAGGGACGCTCTCTAGCATATAAAGCAATGAGGCAAGGGTATTATTTGCCCACTATGAAGGCGGACGCAATCGAATTTTCAAAAAGATGTGACCAGGTGCCAGCGATATTCTCCTATACCACATGTACCGTCCGAGCAAATAACTCCAGTGGATGGCCCCTGACCCTTCACCCAATGGGGAGTCGATATCATCGGGCCCTTGCCCACCGGGAAAGGTCAGAACAGATTTGCGATCGTAGCAGTTGATTATTTCACCAAATGGGTCGAGGCAGAACCATTAGCTAGGATCACTGAAAAGCAGACCACTAGGTTCATGTGGAGAAATATTATATGCCATTATGGGCTTCCCCATACTATAATCACCGACAACATAAAGTAATTCGACAACGCCGCATTCTAAGAATTTTGCGAAAAATGGAAGATACGAAGTGTTCGCACCTCACCGTATCACCCCCAGGCTAATGGGCAAGTTGAAGAAGTTAACAAGATCATCAAATATCATCTGAAGACCAAGCTCGATGAATGTAAAGGCATGTGGCCAGAGCTCCTACCCGAAGTCTTATGGGCCTACAGAACTACGACTCGCACGTCAACCGGAGAAACCCCCTTCTCTTTAACTTTCGGCACCGAGGCAGTCGTCACAGTCGAAGTCCAAGTCCCCTAATATCGAATCGAATAGTACAATTCCATGAATAACCAAGATGGGTTGAGGCTTCATCTCGATTTCTTGGAAGAAAGAAAGGACGCCTCCCAGCTTCAAGCAACAGCCTATCAACAGCGTATTTCTTGCTACCATGACGCCAAGGTCCGGCCCAGAGCTTTCCAGCTCAGCGATTTGGTTCTTAGACAGAACCTCGAAATTCCTGCTCGTTCGTTGGATCCAAATTGAGAAGGACCGTATCGAGTTATCAAGATTGTGCGACCAGGTACCTATTATCTCGAAGATATGCAAGGAAGACCTTTACGTCGCCCTTGGCACGTAGAGCAACTGCTACGGTATTTTCTTTAATTCGATGTAAGTTTGAACAATATTCGAAGAAAGGTGGATTGTCTTTTGGTCGCTACTCCATTTGATTGGACCCAAATAGCCCCGAAGAGAATACACACATTCTCTTGGCCAATCTTCTGCCCTTGGTAGAATCAAAGCCTCAATTGATAGATCAATCTATCTCCATGCGGACATGGTCAGCAAGACCTCAGAATTGAGCCTAACTCATTGCTTCATGAGTTAAGTATGAAGGCATTTAGTACACGACCGACAAAAACCAAAAGAAGGAGAAATAAGACGCAAATAATATTATCAAAAGGTTTTTTCTCATTCATCTCATTGACTACAAAAGTCAAGTTGCTTACAAACGAAAAGTAAAAATTGGTACATAAGATAGATATAAAGAAGAAAGATGGTCATCCTTGCACCTCGGTCCGGGGAGGAGCGGTACTCTCAACCTTAGGGCCCACTTTCGAGACCCCTCCCGCCTGAGTGACCTCAGTCACCTCGTTCTCGGTGGCTGCTCTTTCCTCCACAGCTATGATAACCGCGACCTTTTCGAACTCTCCCATGTCGAAAGATGGAGACATTCGCTGCACCACTCATAGTGCGAAGTCGCGACCAGCATCGTACGACTCATATCTTTCATCATTGTACAGCTGCGAAGTCCGGAACTCCATGATGGCTCGCGCCCTTTCTTCGGAGAGCATCTTGACAAGGGTCACTCTCTCCTCCTCCCAATGGATCGAGTCATCCTTGAGCTGCGCAAGGGTGGAGCACTCTTTCTTCAAATTGTCGCTAACTTCCTTAACCTGCGACTTGCTTTCTGCGAGTTGCTCCTCTAGCGAGATCTTGTCTTGACGGAAGATCTCTCTTTCTCTCTCTACCTTCTCCTTCATCTCCACGAGCTTGGTGAAGTTCGAGTCCAACGCCTAATATCTATCAGTCAAGACTTGGACCTTTTCGATGAGGATCTTTCTCTCCTCAGTCATCTTCGCGATCAAAGTCTCGCGAGACTTAATGACCTGGTCCCTTCCGTAGACCGCCTTCTCTAAGGCAATCCTCTTCCCCTCGGCCTCATCTATTATATGACGGGTGGCAAGGATATCACGCCTCGTCCGTATGATGAGATCCAAGCCCTGCAAAAAAGAAGGAAGACTATGAGATAAGCGTTCAAAAGCAACAAAGAAATAAAAAGACAGGGTCAAATCAGAGCATATTTTACCTGGACCATCCTCACTCCCGCGTCAAGAGAGAGGTCTTCAGGACTCGATTCAAGGAGGGCACCACAAGTTTAGGGGGGAGATGTTATCAAAAAGAAATTTGCAGATTGGGTGTAGGTGGCTGGGGACAGTGAATGTTCCAACTCCGGAGGGCTGGGCTACAACTAGCCCAGTTGGGCTCGCATCTTGAGCAGCGGTTTGCTCACGAGCAAGCATCAACTCGCGAGCACCTTCCTGCTCGCGAGGTTCTTCGGCTGGGGGCAACTTGACCCCGCCCCCTCGTTCCTTGGGGAGTTTTCAATGATATCAATAACCGGTGGTTCGGGAGGAACCACCGGTGCAGAACCCACTGGCGCAGCTGCCGCAGTATCGGGAAGAGGGTCACGCGACTGTGGAACTTGGGCAGTCCCATCCGGCCGATTAGACGGGTGAGAGGGACCGGTAGATGTCTTCTTCTGTCTCCTCGAGCCGGTGCCCTTCAAGCAGGGAAGCAACCCTCTCTTCTCCCCTTCGTTCGTCATCGCAACCTCCTCGCGAGATATCAACCCGGCAGCCGCGAGTCGGGAGGCTGACAGACAAGCCTCGATGTGCCTGTCACGAGTAGGTAACTTGTAAACTTTCACGATCTTCTCGTGAATTCCTCCCTTCAAGTTCGTTTTCCCCACGGTCGGAATACTTGCGAATGCTAGCAAAGGTTAAATAAGCAGAAAATCCAGAGTCGGTTCATAAACCAAGGTAGAACGAAGCTACGCCCACCTTCACCGAAAAATCAGCTCACGTTATGGCCCCCAGAGGTAGACCCTGTCTCAGACTCCTAGCTCCCAGAAGCATAAAACCAGCGTTTCCTCCTATCTGGGGTAATTCGAAGAGGGTTTCCCCAAAACAAAGTTATCCTGGTGCCAGTAACACGGGTAATACCAACCTTCACTGCATGGAGCTTTCTTGAGTTGGTACATTCTGAGGAACTCTTCCGCAGTTAACTCTCCGTTACCGGACTTGCACCCAAAGAACGAAAGAGCTCAGGATTACTCTCCAACCATTTACAATGAGTTGCCCGGGGGCAATCTTGTAACGCCGGAGTATGCCGCGAATAAAGGGGTGAAGGGGAAGGCGCACCCCAAGAATGAAGAAATACTCATAAAGGGCTACACAACCGGGGGGAGGTGAGTCAGGGGTTTCTCCCTCTCTGGGCAACCGAAAAATAACTGATTTGGGAACTCGGTATCTTTCCCGTAACTCATCTAGCCGTTCCTCCGTCATTATGGAGGGGTACCCAAACGCCGAGTATCTGCCGGACCGGAACCCCCGCATTGTTAGAGGAAGAAGATTCTGGGGTGACATCCCCGAGGGGGACGGTTTCCTCATTTGAATCTCCCGCCATGGTTACTAAAAATAAAAAGAGGGGGGAATAATAGTTTGGGAAAGAAGAACGAAGGATGAAGCTATACCAGAAGGAATTGGAGGAATGAAGTTTCACCACAGAAAGGAAGTTACGTCAGAGGAAAGAAGGAAGCAAGAAGAGAGGAAGAACTTTCGTAAACCTCAGATGAAATTTTGAAAGTTTTGCGAGCTCCATATATTTATAAGCAATCATTTCTCAAGATATGGTGACACGCGGGGATCGTTCGTTTGGCACAACAGTCGAACGGGCATGGTTATTAACTCCGCGGATGTGTGGCAGACGCCTCTTCATTTCCTCTCTGCCGAAAAGCTGCGGAAAGCTGGCACTTATTAATGACAGTCCAATCATGTACGGCTTCACCTCCGAGAAAGGCATTAGGCGGTTATGCGTGCTAGTAAGCAAGTCCTTCCCTTAAACTCCTTTACGGCAAGGACTTGGGGGGCATCTGTTATAGCCAAATTGCAGTGGTTGAAGATAGCGAAGACTCAGGTCCTGCGAGTGCCTTTGTGACTGTATTCAACCTGCGAGCCCTTTTGGTCAAGGCTCGCATATTGGAAAAGTACGGTACGCAACTTCCGAACCACCGAGCCCTTCTGGTCGAGGCTCGCATATCAGGAAAGTACGATACGTAACTTTTGAACCATCGAGCCCTTCTAGTCGAGGCTCGCATATCGGGAAAGTACGATATACACTTCTAAATATGTGAGCATCTCGATTTGTGGTCGTTAAAAGGTTTTGTATCTCAATATGCGAGAAGTTATCCCCGAGCCGGAACTTCCTCTGCCTTTTTAGTTCCAGCAGCCCATATAGACCGATTTTGGGCTTATCTTTGTTCGCGGCTCCGAACCTCAGGGGATCACCATCAGGGAACGTAATCGACCAGATGTCTAATTAGACCAGGCCATCCCCTTATCTAAGGATTAACAGGATAAACACCTTATCCCCGAAAATTAGCAGTAATCTTAACGTCTTGCTTAATAGATTGAATCACTTGAATCTATATAAACGGATGGCCTCATAGATGTGGAAGGTACACAATCTCTAAGCTAATGCCTAGCTATTTGATTTACTATCATATCCCATCTAACTTAAGCTTTGGAGGTCAATGGCTGGACGCTGACCACCCTTAGTTTCTTCTTGTGTTCTTTCAGGTTCGAAAGGAAGCTGGTTTGAAGGAAAGTGAACGTCTGGAGGATCTTGTTACCAAATTCGACGTAAACAATGCTATAAGTATAAAATGATGAAAGATTAATTGATATGATTTTAAGATTTCTGAATTATCTTAAATGTAATAGTTTTCTATATAAATTCCCCCATTAAGTTGATTGATAGAAAATTTTAACGTCTTTGAGTCTAGTTCACAATGTACGATTCTCATGGTTAGATTTGTAAGTTGGTTAGACTGAAGATTTGAAGTGTTTAGGAACCAAGCCGGAGAACTTTGTCCATCCTTGTTCATGTGAAATAAGATAAAAGAATGAAAGATATGGATTTCTAAAAATCTTATCTAATATATATGAAAAAGAGAATGAGAACATAGTATTCATTGAATATTTGTTGATAAATTCTGAAAATGACTACTTCTTACCAACTAGGGGGTGGTCTACCCATAACCAAAGCTGAAAATGGGTAGTAGTGTGAAATCCGTCGAAGGAATGGTAAAGCAAATTCTTGTCATAGGCATTTGGTTGAGTTGTACACCTTTAGAGCTTTAGTTTGATCTATCTATAAAGAAGGTAATCTTGGAAATTAATGAGATGAATATGTACAATGCACACTAGACCATACATGTTCGGATTCTTTTATTTGTCAATAAATCGGTGAGGATTCTATGTGAACAGTTATTATGTTTGGAGAGCTTAGGACTTCAATTTCTTATCACTCAGTTTTTCTGAATTTTGCACTTATGTGTCTTAAAGGTTATGGAAGTATAGTTTCCAAGAGAGAGTTGAGTTTTTAGAGAAGTGGATTGTTTCACGCATGTTTTGCTCGGCGCTAGCAAAATACTAGTTGGGGAGTATGTTGAGCTCTTAATCTATACATATCCTAGCCTCATTGCATCACATTTTATGCATTTTTCTATGTTTAAAAGACCATCTAATGCATGTTTTGTGGTTGTAGGAATGAGAGAGAGACTTCACCCAATTGAGGACTAAAGAATACAATTTAAACATAGAAAGAGAGAGAGAAAAGGGCCAACCTTCTATGATTGAAGGTGGACCAAAGGAGGAATAAGAAGCATGGGAAGAAGAGAGAGAAAAGGAGTGGAAATTCAGCTAAAGCCAAAGGGCCAGATCGGTCAAGACTGGTCGGCTCAGAGCTTGACCGATCAAAACCAATCGGCCAGCCCTTGGCAGATCAGCCAGAAGTTGTTGGACTCAGGGCCAGACGAGTTCGACCGGTCAAGACCAGTCGGCTATATGCAGCCCACCCTTCCTACACTCTCTAGAATAAGTCAGAGACCAGTCCGACTGGTCAAGACTGATCAGCCAGCCAAGCTCGATCGGTCAAGACCGGTCGGCCACACTTGGACAGCAAGCTTCTCTCAAAAGCTCTAAATTTTCATGCGCAATTGCGTAAGTAGCTGCACAATTCTGAAAGTTTCTGAGTCGGTGAAGCTCCAAATCTATAAAAGGACACCTAGGGGTGGATCTAAAGACATCATAGAAGGCTTGGGAACTTGTAGGAGGTGAAGAGGATTATCGTGGAGCATCTACAACTCTCCCAAATCTGATTTTTCATGTTTTCTGGTTGTTTTTCATTGCTTTTTGTTGTAACATGATGATGCTCGGCTAGAACCTCTTAGCGTGAAGCTTGTAGCTAATTCTCATGTAGAATTCGTTTGATTCAAGTACTTAAAGTTTGGATTTTTAAGTTCTAGTTTGAATAAAGTTGGTATTTTTTTTATGTTTTATGAGATTTCATGTGCTTCAAACATGGGTTCCTTGCAATTCTCTAAGATTATCATATTTGGATTGATTAGATTCGAATTGTAGCAACCATAGAGCATGCCATAGTCTCTTGGCATGACTATTACTTCGAAGACTACATGTTTGAATTCTACGTGCTTCATTAGAACTAGAATCTTATTTTCTGACTTAAGTGGGATTGTTTGTGTTTAAATGCTTAATCTTCCAACGAGATGAGAGATAGAACTTTGAATTTAGTTGTGCTTATGCTTGAATGAATGAATTCACATAGGACTACTACAAGTGGATCCTTAAGGCCTCAGTTCCATAAATTATTAAATTTTTACAAAAGTTAATGTTTTTACTTAGTTTTTAAAATCAAATTTCAAAATTGCTGAATTTGAAGTTGTTGGAATGGTTTGAATTGGTTTACCCTAATTCCCTGTGGATCGACCTCGGTCTTACCGAGTTATTACTACATCGCAAGCCTTAAACTTAAGGCGAGCGAACAACCGCGTCAATATGTTCAGTTTTTTGAGGTTGAGGCGTTGGTTCTAGAACAATTTGCCTTTCTACAACCAATAACTCCTATGTGACTGCAAGTAAAAAGAGTG
This sequence comes from Liriodendron chinense, assembly GCA_003013855.2. Lineage (NCBI taxonomy): Eukaryota > Viridiplantae > Streptophyta > Magnoliopsida > Magnoliales > Magnoliaceae > Liriodendron > Liriodendron chinense. The sequence continues at coordinate 3,569,614 of ML058512.1, read as the reverse complement.
ATGTTAGAAAGAAAAGATAAGGAAAAGAAAATAAATGGATGAAAAAGGAAAGTAACACTCCACCTAAGTCTGAGCGGACAGCGACAGTGGTGAATCGACTGCTCACTGACTGAGGATCTCTGATAATCATTGCATAAGGTCGAGCAGAGGTTGGGAATGGTAGCGGAATGGGTCTATATGGCTTGAGATATTTATCATCAAAAGGAAGAGTAGGGTTATTCAACCTCTCCCTATATATTTTTTTCACAATTTATTCTAGCATCGATGATAATGAGCATCTTTGTGTCTCTCAAAGCCTTCATTTATTTTCCAAGCATAATCTTTAATGGTGTACCATGTCCAGTACTTAATTTTGAAATTCATTCCGAAAGAAAACACAATGTCGGTTGAAGAAGTTCCTAATTTTTTTGACGTGACTCGCTCGCATGTGCTGGTCGATGCTGGATGGCTAATTGATGTCGAAGGGTTTATTGGGCCTGCTCGAACAATTGCGAAAGTATGAGGTTTGGAAGCTGGACCTAGAGGAGGTCCAAGCTTAGTAATTCTTGTGGGTGATATTGGTGTCGTAAGTGGTGGAGAAGGTTGAACTGGAGCTTCTCTGAGAGTGGAGCCTGTGACCATAACTTTTTGGCGTTAAAGGTTTGGCCACTTGAACTACTGTGGTGGTGGTAGTATCAGCCGATGTTTTCTTCGACCGAGTGTCCATCGGTTAGAAGTAGTGACCGATTTGGATCCTGCTTTCTTCTTTCCTCGCAAGTCCATCGAGGAGTAGAGTTGAGCGATGATGAAATTAGTGGATCTAGGGGCTAGCTTCTTGTAATCACCTTCCTACCATTTAGAAAAGGTGTCCATCAGTTGGGGACGAATTGAAAATTTAGGGAGCTCAAAGGAAGTATTAGCCGTCCAGAAATTGAAATTACGTTGGTAGTCTAACACGACACCTTCGTATGTCCGGAAGCTTAAAGAGCACCTAGAATTATAGCTAAGTCCTATAGGAGGTGATTAGGACCTTTTCAAATTCTTTTCGCCTACTTACACAATTTAACAAATTAAAGTAAGCAGCACACTTCGGCTTCCAAGCCTAAGTGGGTCCAATCACAAGACTAGCATATGGTTTAAGCAATAAACTACCTAGTCTAAGCAAGCATAGATAATCAAATGATTTAACTAATCAAGCTCCTAATCTATGCAACCTATGTAGACTAATGAGAATGGATCAATGAGCTCAAGTCTACACTACTAGTGAAAGTACATCTTGTGTGTGGATGTGTCTATCTAGTGTCTAGCATACATTTCTATCAAGCATTCATAATTTAAACAATTAAACTTGCGAAGCTAAGATAACAATGTGCTCAATTTAATCACTAACATAAGCATGTATAATGGTTTGACTTTGGGTCTACTCCACTCCCGGTTCAAGTACTCAATCCCATTGAGCACACCGGCATTCACTATCGAAGGTTCTAAATGAGGTTCACCTCTCAACCTTTACAAAGAGGTTTTACTGGTTCACCTCTCAACTATAAATAGAGTTTTGGACAAGGTTAACTCTCAACCCAAACGCACTTTCACTCCCGTGTTAGAGGCTCTCCCTTGAAAACTTTGTTTACGCCCAACAAACGAGCCAAGGAGTGCCAAACAGCCCCTAGTCTTTAGGCCAACAAACAAGTCAAGGATCGACAAATGACCTTAAGTCGATTTTGACAAACAAACTCTACACTCAAATCCCACATGGAATTGAGTGGATGGACTCTCAATAAATGACAACCTTACTTGTTGGATGAGCCCCTTGTTCAACATTGGCTCGAGTTGCTTGATCTCCACTCTCCCGTACTTCAATCAACTTACCATGCTCCCCCGATCGTGTTGCCGCTGCGTCGTCAATGCCTCAGTTACACTTAATCAATCACCTTGCTTGTGATGCCTTTGAGATACCCAAGGTGATAGGAGGGTAGGATTGAGAACTCTACAACTAATAGGAATGAGTTTTCTAAAGTTGCTCACCTACAACGATCTCATCTTAGAGCTTTAAATAAGGTTATGACTATCAAGGAAGATCCAAACTCTAGAGATCAAGAGGGGTTGAAGGTCATCTTCTCCATGAGCTTGGAATGCTCCATTCTTGTGTAAAACCACAAGGAAGATGCCTTGCAATGTTTAGGAATGAGCCTCAAATGATCTCCAACGATGATGGCTTCAATCCTCCCAAAATCCCTCTATCTTGCTCAAAAAACACCCCTAAGCCATTTTATAAAGAAAGTCCAAACGGACACAAAATGGGCAAAAAACGGCTAGTCCCGACCTGTCCCTTGACCAGTCAAAGGCTAGGCAAGACAGAGAGCTCACTGTCTTTGAGGGGGGGGGGGGGGGGGGGGGTTCGGTCTGATTGGTCAAGACCGGTCGGCCTAAGGGCCTATGCAAGGACAGCATTGATGTCTGGACTGGGGTCAATCCGACCAGTCTTGACCGGTCAGTCCAGTCCAGCCGACGGGTCGGACATGCCATGAAAAGTGCTAATGGGTTGGGCTTGGATCTCGCAACACATGCAACCTCTTAGCCCTCTATCGGGTGATCTTTTGGGACACCTAGGGCCAATCTATGATGACTAAAAGTGTTCCTAAAGGATTAAGGTCATCAAGAGGTTAAAGGTTTTGGTTTGGTAAAGGTTTAACGCTCACCAAGGCATCTCTTTTACCTGTTTCTTTTTCCTTGATACAGTAGGTCCACTTGAGTCTTCGGTCTTCCTCTTCTTTAAGCTCAACCGATACTAGACTCACTGACCTAAGTAATTGACAAACAAGGTGCACTAGTATGCCACAGAAAAGTGCACTAATAGAAATTAGAATCAAGAATATGGTAAAGGTCGACCTGACCAACAATAGGCCGAGAATAAGGACGTTGGTCACAAGTCTTATGGGTGAATGGACAAGCAATGCATTGGACAAGGTTGAATTGTTAAGCAAGAAAATTCAGACAATATTGCTCGATTCTAGTCTTGACATGTTTGCCAGTTTCTACTGTACCGCCGTAGGGAAGATCCCTGCAGATGAGGTAACTTTCCCAAGTGTTGAGCATGCGCTCAGTCATTTGTTGATTATTTTCTTCAAAATTGCCTATAAACCAAGTTGGACCGAATTCTTTTAACTAAAAAGAAGTAAAAGAACGATAGGGTTCATCGGTGTTGAAAGAAAAAAAGAACCTCGTGAATTCAGTGAATGTATAGACAGTTTGGGGAAAATTGAGGTTGCGATGACTGTAAGAAGTATAAGTAATTGGAGGAGGAGGAAAATGTACAAGAGAGGGGTGGAAGTATTCATAAAGCCACATCTAGAGAAGCCACAGTGATCCTTTGCTAAGAAATAAATCATTGGTGGTTAACTCATACTTCCTTCGATATAGGTGACCGAGTATAAAAAGGTGCAAAGGCTAATCTTCGACCCTGTGCAAGTGCCTCAGCCAATTGAATATACCCGTTGGTGATCTAGAGAGCATTTACACAAACTAGATGTCAATAGATCCACATCAATAAGAATGTCGTGTTCTTCATACTCAACTCGGCCATGAGATTTGCAGTACATGAGCATGAAATGGGAGTAGGCTTTTTTTGCCTTATTACCGAAATGTTTTTCTTCATCATGAGCAAAGCTTGGAAAAATCGTCTCACCAGAAGAAATGAGATGAGTGAGAGTACAGAAGTTCAAAATTGTTGGACTCATGGGGCCAGACCCAAAGAAGAAAGTATTGGTTGATTGACTCCAAAATGTCGACGCTACAGTAAGAAGAGGAGGGTTTGATGTGTAGTCATACAGTGATAAACTAATGCATTTGTAAATGTCAATCTCTCTTCAACCAACCTCATACTGTGCAGAGACACGATCGAACCAATCTTTCCATCCTGGTAAGGGTTTCGGCTAGGATTGTGAAGTTTTTAGAACAATTGAAGGATCTGGGATTGATTGGGATTGAAGTAGCAATTCTTCGCCAAGACAATATGGGAAGAGATTTTCGGACAAATGAATTTCCTCGGGGATGATTTCAGAGAGGAAGGCTGGTCCAAGGGAGTAGTAATCCTTATCCTCAATTTACACTGTAAAAATAATCTCATCGGTGAACTTTTCAGAAAGGATATCTAATTTATCTACAAGATCATCTTGGCAGAAAGTTGGAGGGGCAGATGATGAAGAAGCAGCCATTGTAGGAATTAAGCAAGCAAAGAGGGTTTCAAATCTGAAGAAACTGAGAAGAAAAGCGTAAAAAATTCAAAAACATATTAAAATAGCATTTATCTCAGCCGGGATCGTGCGCATTAATTAGGGCATCATCATGACTCCTCGTATGGTTCGACACTTACACAAGCGTCGCGATGGGAGTCGTTCTGACAAAAGCAGAACCGTCATTCGGAATCATCTCAATCAGGCGTGTTTTGTAAGGTGTCGACACATAGCCAAAAAGACAGCCACATTTATGAAGGGTCAAACGTCGCTTCCACCTTTTACCTAAAGGCGAAGCAATGTGGGGGGCAATGTTGTACCCTATTTCTAGTCGTTCCTATGAGAGCCAATTAGAAAGAGACGTGTGTAATTCTACAGGAGTTGCATGGTGTATACAATATCTATGGAGATACCCGAAGAGGGTTTTATGGTAATACAGATAGCATTGATCAAACGGTGCCATGACATCCACAAAGCAAAGGTGGCTGAACGAATATGGTCAAATCGATAGGAAGCCTGAAGGCGGTTATCATGATAGGTGGCAAGTATAGAAGGAAGGATTTGGAAAGCTAGATCATGTCGAAGCAATTACCATGAGCTTCAAGTCGTCTGCATGATGAAACTTATAAATAATAGAGGAAAGCAACAAAGAAAGACGTCTCATACCAACCAAACCAAATCAAAATAAATTTATCTTTCAAATTACTCTGTGCTCCTTAGCATAATCTGTCTCTTACGTTCCTTAGTGTAATTTGTCATTTACATTTTTTAGTGTAATTCATAACTTTACGTTCCTTGGTGTAATCCGTGGCTTAATCCTATAATTAGGAATAACTGTTAACTTTAACTGTAATCCGAGTCTACGCTTATACGCTGGACTTAGTTTAATATTAAGCAACTTCTCCATCAAAACAAGCATACTACGGAATAACGACCGACTATAAGTATTTCCTTTTAATTTTGTCTGTATTGAAAAGTCTTTTCGTACGGAAGACAAATGTGTAACCCATCTTCAGAGGACGAACTCCACCCTCTGATCATCGCCTGATTATCTTAAAACAACATTGTGTAAGTAGCTAAATAGACGACCAATCTTATTCGATCTTGGTCATATATGGTCAATTCCAAAGTATATGTCTATCTTGATGCTTGGGGTCTTAGTTGTTTAGTTTGAATCAAGCTACACAGCTAGATCTAGCACGCCCACACCATTCATGTGATTGAATTTGAAATCGAGAGACAACACCCATATTCAGGCTAGCCTCACTGGATGCTTTTAAATGTTGCGGCCATGATTCCTAATGGTTTCATATGGTGTGGCGCTTCAGAGTTCCGAGTGATGTTTGGAACATACCATAGACGCATATTCAAATGCATGGTTTGGATGTCCGACACACATACGCAAGGCTCACTGAGGTGGACCTCATGGGAAGAGAGAGCGGATTGCCTGTGACCTCGGGTGCAGAGATATTTCTATGCCCAGAGCTGTGTAGGGTCTATGAAGATGTCCGTGACAAATCCACTCCATCCATCTGTTCTGAAAGACGACAATAGGACAAGATTCTAAAAATCAGGCAGATCCAAAACTCAAGTGGGCAATACCACATGAACAATGGAGATCGGATGCGCCCCATGACAGAAGTTTTAAATCAATTTGTTCCTAAAGTTTATCTGAGTGGTAATAATTCTATGAACGGCTTGGATGGCATTTAAACATCATGGTCAGCTCTAGGAAGGTTTCAACAGTGGACATTGCTGTTCCAACTGTTTTGTTGCTGTGACCCATCTGAGTTTTGGATCTGCCTGATTTTTAGAAACCTGTCCTATTGTGGTCTTTCAAAACATATGGATGGAGTAGATTTGTCACGGACATCTCTGTGGGCCCACACATCCCCAGGCACAGAGACATCTCCGTGACCCGGGGAAGCCCCCATGTGAGGTCGGCCTCAAAGTACCTTTTTTCCCATAGATGTATTACATTAAAATATTTTGTAAACTATATGTTACATGGTATTAATTAGGAACTTAGGATTACAAGAAAACCGATGATACTCTGGCAGCATAAGACTAACCATACGCATGCACATAGAGTCTGGCCTCGACTCCCATGCATGCTTCAATCTAGACCATTTAAAAAAAAAAAAAAAAAAGAAAGAAATACGGCCCAATTTATGTTAGTTATTTACTAAAAGTCATATGGGCTAACCTCATATAAATGGAAATTTGTTTGTTGATTTTGGACTAGCTACTACTTTGCATTTAAACTTCCATTGACGGCCACATATAGAGCTATTGGGATCATCTGTTCATCCAGTCGCATGGTTTGGATGGTTCGGATTAACAGACACACAAGCTACGTACATGTGTGCGTCCAATGGGATTTTGAGGTTGCACATGCGTCACCATATATAATACAGATTGAAGGCGTGATAAATAATTCAGCTGGGATTAGGACGTAGGCAGTGCATTAGGCGTAACAAATACCATGATTAAGTCGCAAGAGATTTGGTCATCCATACAGGTGTACAAGGCATCTCATCACCACACCGTCATGAATAATTCTAGGATGATTTGGTTGGAAGACGTTGATTGAAAACTAGAAGGGCGTTGAATGCATTACGCCAATAAAGAAAAGCACTAGCTGGGCATTCATACGTGGACCTACCTTGAAATAGTATAAACGGTTCTCTACATCAAATGATCATTTGCAATGGCTGTATGAGTGCGCACGTGGCATCTATTCATTGCCTGAGGGATGCAAATCAGGTGGCCCAAGCTTTTCTGAACGCAGATTGCCTCCAAAAAGCCTTTCGCAGGAAAGGAAGCTAGGTGGGGCTCACTGATGTTTGTGAGAAATTCATCCTATCCATCCGTTTTGCCATATCATGTTAGGACATGACCCTAAGGAAAGACGGTGGTCCCACCTAGCTTCCCGTCATAGCAAGTTTCTACCAAAGGCTACACACTTTTACTTTTTTAAGTAAAATAGCTGGGCATTTTCTGGTCGCATCATAGAGAGAAAAATTAGAAAGCTCGTTAATTCCACATGCCTATAGCGCTATATACATGTACACAATCACAAGTGCAAATGTGAAAAACGTGTGTGAGATGTAAGCTTTCATAAAGTTGGAAATAATGCTAAAATCTTCGTTTGAGCATAGTCTACGGGTGGCAATGAGCCAGGCCCAGCTTTTGAGACCCAAGGCCTGAGTCTGGCCCAAGCCCTGTATGACCCCAGAACAGTTGACCCAAGCCCGAAGCTGGTAAAAATTGGTTGGGCTGGACCTGACCCAACCCAACCCGCCCGGCCTGAAATTTGATAAAATCTCTAGTTTACCACTTGAATTTTCCTAATCAATCCATTGATCAAGTGGGCCACAAACACTAAAATGTAACCAATGGTTTACATTCAATATAAATGGTTTGCCTAATGGACGATTAGAATGGCATATTTTTAAGAAAAAAAAACAAATGAACATATAAAGTCAGGTGCGGTTGGCTGGGTCGTGTTGGGTTGAGTTAATATGACTTGAGCCCGAACCCAAGCCCAACCCAAAAATTCATCAAACCAACCATGCGAGGGCCAAGCGGTGGGCCACCCAGCCCATTGCAACCCTTCCAATGGCTCCCTTGTGGTCAGCATTTAGAAGGTAGTGGTCCTTGACACAGACTGTATGAACCTGGCTTTCAGCCAAGTGGTGATACAGCTGACCATCATCAACATGCACACCAACTGAGTCAATGAGGAGGTAGATACCATGGGAATGGAAGCATTTATGACATTGGAAATTTTAGTTACTGTTGGAGAAATTTAAAATATGAGAATAGGAAGGTTGATTTTTCCTCTATTGGAAGATTGTAGGCGTGCACGCCCGTGATCATAAAACTCCTACCAACTGGGGGAGAATGCAATATGAAAATGATGATGAAAACCTCAACAAGGACAAAGAACTGGCCAGATAGAGAAGAGTATCTTAATGACAGATAAGAAGCTCATGCTGTAGATGACAACATCTATTCCCACATTTCAATGCATAGGATTTCATTGGGATCTCTATCACCAAGTCGACATGTTCCTCCAGCAAGTCCAATCATCCACTACTACCTCTTGGCTGGCTAAAAAATCCAGGAAACATGGTCTGATCAGGCGATTTAGCGAAAATTTTATAACAAATGAAAAATGGCCATTGATAACATAGGATCATCTAATCCACTTATTGGATGGAGACAGGACAGTGGGCAAGTGCAACTAGTGGATGATACGGCCTTTTCATTACTTTGTCAATTTCCTACATTATCAATAACCATTCATTAGCTGCGTTGATCAATCACAAAGAACTGGGCTCTACATATGCAAATATCAATGGCACTTTTGTTTTTTAAGCCATCTCTACTTCATTATTCATACACAATTACCTTAGTACACAATAAAAAATCATCATATATTGAATAGGAAGAGAATATAGATGAAAATCAGGAGACTGCAACAGTATCCAATCCATCCATTACATCCAAAACCCTAGTCCTTTCACATTCCAAATCCAAAGCCAGACTGAACTCCTTAGCGGGGGAATTACCAATACTCCGACTCAATCGCCATTCTCTGTAGCCTTTCCTCTTCTTTCTTGTATCAAACTCCTGGCTCTTGCTTATTCCTGGCACCAGTTTCCTGTAACTCACCTCTTCCAACATCTCCTTGTCTTCTTCAGATAGTTGAACGGCCGTATCAGTTCTATTTTTACCTACTAGAGATGGGTCGTTCTGCACTCCAGGCGAAAATGACAAGCCCTTTTGGGTTGGGGAGCGAACAGGTGCTTGCAATTTGAAACCATGATCCCTGTATTTTACCTGGCTGACAAGACGGTGAAGCCATGTCACCAGTTCAAGTATATATTCATCCATCTTCTCCTTATCAGCATGATAGAACGTCTGGAGGCGGATCAGGTTATTCTGTGAGGCTGTCGTCTTGTTAAACTCATTACTGTGAAAAGACATAAAAGGCCACGTTTGTAAACCATACTTCAAACAATGACTGGTGGAGATTTAAAGACATGCACAAATGCAAATGCAAAGCAAGGGAAAGATGAAGACAAAAGAAATAAGAAAAAAGGAAAAAAAAAAAAAAAAGTAACAGTTATGGCTCCACTGACCTAGTGTTTGCCCATTCTCCAACCCATCCAAAGCCTTGATGTGCTCTGCTCCGGATTGCCATCAAGTTCAAAAGAAGAAAAGAAAAGAAAAAATAAAATCCATCAGTAAAAGGTATAATGACTAGTGAATAGAAGAATTTTGGACCACTCGAAAGAAAATGACAGTTGCATAATGTAAAACAGTTTCATAGTCCACAGAATGAAAATCTGACAAGTACACTCCTCAACATACTTGGTTGTATTTGTGGCTATGGGGACGATCCACTGGAGAGTTTTCTCCATCTCGGCTTTGATCTGCGGAACAGCAAGCTGTAGAGATGCATATCATGAAATAGTTAGGATTCAAACCAATTAGTTCTTGCTTCTTCTCATGAAATCTCTGTAAAGCAGACAGCTAATCTGCCTCAAGTTCAAATGTATTGACTCGGAATAATGAGAACTTTCTTTCTTTTTGTACCTTTCCCTCTCACATTTCATTAGATGAAATGAAACAATAATCTACTTGATGAATTGGAATCAGGACTCTTAGAAAGCTTAATGTCGATAGTGTATTGCAGACACTGGACATGATATCTTCTCATTATTTGCAATTTGTTGACAAAAAACTACTCGCGCCATTGTTATTTGTTGAACTTAAAAAGTGAATAGCACAAAAGATTCCCAAGGCAGAATAGACGAAGCTCGTAAACAGGTCGAAATGGCTAAAATCTGATAAGATAATTACTTATAAATGTATAAACACGCTTAGCACTAGACTTATTATGACATAAAGCTCCTCAAGGTAAATATATGAGAGCTGGAATGCATTTTTCACTAGCTATCAGTTTGTGAGATCTCAGCACTATGAAACCATCTTCCAAAAGGAACTGAATATTGAAATTATCATGAAAGGACTTTTGTTGAGAAAAACAAAACATCTGAAACCAGATGCACATGCTCTTACTATGCCAAGATACAGATACTGATATGGATGAGGGACAGAAGGATTGTGGGTTGTCATTTTCCCAAGCCCAGGATAGTGGTACATGTATCCCATTCGCAACATGCTATTCATAATCAATTTTATGATTTTTTCTCTTTTTCTTTTTTCCTCACTTGAAACAGTTTTCCCATGCTATTAATTAAGTACATTGAATGAGATCTTCTTTTCAGAATTATACCATTTTTTAACAATTTTTAACAAAACCAATTAATCATCATCATCATAGCCTAGTCCCAGTTATTCGAGCTTGGGTTTTACAAATCCTGTTTCACCATATCTATGCACCTTATCACCACCCTGACTGAAGTCCTTTTAGGCCTTCGTCTCCTTCTCTTTTGAAGCTCTTCCACCTAAATCGATGTTCCCAACATTACTTCCATCTCTGGTGTTTGTTGTTTTTGACTGGACCATTTATCTGCTCTCCATCGTTGTCTATACTTGGACTACTACAACATGCTTCAGATGAACTTGTTCTAAATATCCTTTGTAATCTTCATACACATCCATCCCAACATCCTCGACGCTGTAAGCAATGTCCATCTCTGGCTAACGTCCACCCTTTTAAATGACACGTGGGACACCCAATCATCAATTGGGATGGTTCATTCAATGGTAACAGAGGAAGCAACCCATGGTGCAAGAATCACACAGACTGGATGATCCTAAACCCTTAAATGGGTCAATTCATTACAACTGTCTGTTGTTTATGAGCCACGGATCACATGGTTAGAATCATCAAACCAAAGTGCAACTTTAGAATCATAAGCAATACAAAGTGGGATATATCAAATAGATGTTTCAAGATGATGATTAGACCTATTTTTTTCTCCACTCAAATCTCGACTGTCCAGTTTTCATGCTATTGATCAGATGTTTAGGATCATCCAATTTGTGTGATTTTTGCACCATGGTGGGCTCCTAGTTATTTGAATGAATGAACGGTTCAGATCCATGATTGGGCATCCCGCGTGTGATTTAAAAGTTTGAGAACATTGCTAATGTCCCCATCAGTGAAACCCTATGCATGTGTGGGTGTGTAATAACGACAAACAGGGTATGGAGTAACGTTTCTTACAAGTATCAACAGAGTTATTGTGTCAACACAGATATGCTAATATCTACATGCATCCAGATATCTAAATGTCTCTCTTTTAAAAATGTGACTAAATATTATTGGAGACCAATGAAACAGCAAAATAAGAGCAACAGCAGTCCCTGCCTATGAGTGACCCTCTCATCACAGCACTCAAGGGAACCCCGAAACAAAACAACTGCAGAACAAACAGGCCACACCCACGCAAATCCCACCCTAACATCAGGAGGGGGGGGGTGATCATTGGTATGCCCACACTCGTGTGCAATAAAGCTCATGCTCACATGTGCAAGCACGGAAAGATAGGTCAAAGATCCAAGCCATCCATCAGAAAGGCACCACTATATTGATTGGGTTAATCCAATAGTCAGATAAGCCATAGTTTACAAAACAAATCCCGACTCTGATAAACTTGGCTGAAGTTTTCTAACCCATACTCATGTTTCAATTATTGAGTGGACCAAACTTATTTTAGGGAAAACATGTAAAAGGTTGGATCAACCTGGTGATGGATTGGATGTCACAAATATGTGCCATGCTAGCACATATGAGTAGGGCTGTAAATGGTCGGGTTCGGGGCGGGTTTAGCCAAAACCAGACCCGCCCATTTACTAAACGGGTCTGGGTCCAAATTTTAGACCCAGACCCTTTTACTAAATGGGCGGGTCCGGGTCGGGTCCGAGTCAGCCCATCAGACCCATTTATAAATGGGTCTGGGTCTGGTAGAGGGAGATCCACCCAGACCCATTTATAAATGGGCCGGGTCTAATGGGTCCGGGTTTGGATCAAGTATGCAAGCATTTTACAAGGCTTAAAACCGGGTCTGGGCTGGACGGGTCCCTTGTAACATAGACCAAACCCGCCCACTTACTAAATGGGTTTGGGTCGGGTCGGGTCGGGTCGGGCCTAATATAAAGGAAACCAGACCCAAACCCGTTTAACAAATGGGTCTATTCTTGGACCCAGACCCGTACCATTTAACAAATGGGTTGGGTCCGGGTACCCCACCGGGTCCACTGACCCATTTACAGCCCTACATATGAGGCATTTACATGAGCTTTATTGCACACGCATATGCGCTTAGCAAAGTTGTATGTATATGACAAAGGCCCCAAATCCAACCGGTTGGACTATACATAATGGTTCACCCAGTGAATAACTTCAAACCTTTCATGTGCATGTGACATCTAAATTGTCCAATAGGTTGGCCCCATCATGACAATCACCTTGTGCAACCACACTTGTATTTTGCTATTTAAAAATGGCTACACATTGATTTCATTGTGTGGCCCACCTGATGAGTAGATAAAGGTGACTTTTGCACTAGATGATCCTCATGGTGGGGCCAACCTAATGTAAGGGTTAGATTTCACATGCATTTAATTGGTTGGAGTTATCTACTGGGTGGACTATACCTTGTGGTCCAACTAGTTGGACACACACGTGTGCGCGCACGCACACACGCACAGAGAGAGATCCCCTACAATCTTCCAAATGATATTGCCATAGGATATCAAGGGACTCTAACACTCTCCCGCACGTGCAGGGTGGAACTCCGCACGGGAACATATTGGGCAAAGGTGGAGGGACACTCATAGCTCACACCCAGGTGGAGGGATAATCACAGCTCACACCATAAACGGCCCCCCGTGGGAGAATATATTACCGGTGGCATATTTGCTACTTCCGGGATTTGAACACAGGACCTTTCGCTCTGATACCATGTCCAACAACCACTTTCTCTAAAAGCTTGAACTATTAGAGGATGGCGTATCAATGTATATCAAGGGACTCTAACATCCTTATCATTACATGAAATTTCCTTGGTCTTTTTCGCAAAGTGTACCTTCTGCCCCTTTTTTATTGGGATAGATCTTTCATGAAGCGTCTTCACAATCAAAACGCTGATCGCCATTTTCTTCAAGGGTAGTACTTCTTAATGAAACAGCTATTGACAGGTATTTCTTGTCCATTCTGGTCCACCGCAAGGATTTTTTTTTTAGCGATCCAAGTAAATGCTTGAACCTTCAGTGAGATAGGGTCCTTGTGAGGATAAAAAGGCTCTCCATTCATGCACATAACATTGAAAATAGATGAACCCCCATTGGTCAATCACTACCAAATGTCCAATAGTTGATGGAGAAGTTTAGGGAGAGAAGAAAGAATCTCTACATGGTTGACTTAATAAAAATATTCAATGGGGTTCCTACAGAAATAATATGGTTGGTATTGAAACCCGCTTCAACATAACTTTCGAGTTCCACACAACTAAGATACTACCAAATATCTCAACCAAATTTATGCAGTCCCAACCATAATCAACATTACCCCATAGTGAATTTCATATGCACATAGCGGTTCATGTTTCATCTCTTGAAGCATGAGAACATATATATTATTGCTTCGCACCATATCTTCAGTAGCTATTGCTTCGCACCATATCCTCAATAGCTAACCCACTTATCTTTGCTTCCCATCCCTTTGACATTCCACATAGTCACCATTGGCTTAGAATTATTACCAGATTGTTCACTACCTTGCCAGATTCTTTACTCCTTGCTGGTTGTCTTAATTAATGTTTAATGCTAGGTTCCGGAGCTTTGACGAGCCTTTATGCTTCAATGGGATCCCTTTCCCGCTGTTAGAAATTCCTTCACCTCGATACACTCAACAATTGCACTGAAATTATCTTCTTCTCCCTCAATATCGACTCCTTTAGTGTCAGCAACTTTCTCCAGTATTTTCTTAACCATGGAGAATCCTCAAAAACCAAAACCTTCCCACTATCTCCAGTTCCATTTTTCATATAATAATTGTTGGACGCTAGAGGAACCGAATCCCTAGAACCATGCACAAGTTGCCTGCTTAAGTGCATAAATTGCCCTCTTGAGCTTGCAAACGAAGTCCGGTCAAGACTTATCCTTAAAGCTCTGCAGTTTCTCCATGAAGACCTCTTCCCGTAAATAGCCATGCAAAAAGGCATTTTTGACATCAAGCTACATTGAAACCCCATTGTCTAGCTTGAAATCCTTCTGAATAACACGGCCCTATCTCCATCTCTGTATTGCATTAGACCTTGCAAAATCCCGTATCTCAAGCCATCCCCACAATTGACAAGGTCACTTCTGGTGTGTTTCGATGACCACCCCAATTGACCTCGTTGATGAAGTTTAAACCAAAACGTTCAGCCAACTTAGAATACGAGCAATCCATGTTGCACAAAGAGCTGGAAAAACCAGCCTCCTAAAGATAAGCCACTCCCACCAAGTCACATGATGCATGTTACTGGATTTAAGAGGGGACTAGAAGGCTTGCCCACCAAAACACTAAAATTGCTGGGGGGGGGGGGGGGTGGCGTGGGGCATGAATCCCGAAGAGAAAGACCCACCACCATAAGGATGAAATGCGTCCAATAGAGGTGGATACACATTCTAATTTGACCCCACCACACCATCTAGCATAGTGAGAGGACTAGTTGTCTCATTTAAAGGTGCCATTTATCCCTCTCTCACAAGCGGATTCAAGTCCTACATGTCCAACATTCTTAATGTCAACTGGCCCAAGGTCCTTTCCGACCTTGACACACAAACCTTTTACATTGCCACATAAGTCATCACTACGACAGTAAAATCCTCACTTGCTACTCCAAGCCAAGATGATCTGTCGTTGTTCACTGGAACATCCTGATTTGAAAATTTTCAAAATCTAATCTGACAGCAAACTTGGAGAGAGTTTGTCTGAATGAATCCAGCAAGGAAACACTAAGGAGGCGATTGGGAAAAAATCATCGCAATCCAGCAAGGAAACATAAAGGAGGTGATAGGGGATCTATGACTATGCCACATGTACTTAATCAAGATCAACATTTCAAATCCCAGAAACCTTCAGCCAGATGGCACCTCAGAAGGACATGTTCCTCTTGGTGGTGGCAAAAACCTTACCATTGACTTCCTGTCTCCCCGAGGCACTGCCAATGAATGATTGCCAGGTCAGTGATGAACTTCATTTTTTTTTTCTGATTCCTTCTTTCAATTCATTGACTAGATCACTCTACCATCTGGTTTTTTGCCCATTCATCACATCAATGGCTTGCTGAGCATCATCAATATGACAAAAATATTACAAAAGTAAAACCCTGCTCCTTATTCCCTGTCATGCAGGATGAAGATATGCGATCTGACTGAACTTACTGAGAACCTCAACCAGATCATCTAGAGAAAATGAAAATGGGATGCTTCTAACAAAAATGTTATCCAGTCCCTTCCTAGATGATGTATGAGCAACATTGCCATACCAAAAGACCTGACAGCCAGGAAAGCCAAAAAAGACAGTGGTGGTCAGCTGGAGATTAGGGCTGCCCACAGCTGACAATTAGCATCAATGACCAGATCTCGGGAGTTCTTCATCATAATACCTTTGAGATATAGGAACAGTACCCACAAGAGAAACATGCTGAAGACATGTTACAAAGGCAGATCATGGAAGTAGATAATGGATAAAACAAACACCCAAAAGTTCCAGGTTCAAATCAGTTTTCGCAGTATCGGTATCGCGTTACGTTTCACACCCTTGGGATACAGATACATATCACGTATCACTAGGGATATATCGGTTGTATCGCGTAATGTATTGCACTTTCTGAGAAGCATGGGGAAACATTGAGAAATTGTTGAATTTTTCAATAAACTTCAAGGATTGTTAAAATGGACCTTAATACACACATTTAAATCATCATATGTAAAAACAAAAGTTCACATAATGGAGTTCCTTTGTAAAAGGATCCTAAGCTATGCACTGTCTGAACTGATGCAACTATTTAAACTGATTCCATAAGATATATAAATGTAAGAAGACATTAATGAAAACACAACCAATTCATTGACAAAATAAAACAAGCAAGAGAGTTGAGAAATATACCTATGGATGATGCAACTGGTTGGGTATCCTTCAAATGTAATATTGACTACCCTAGTTCAACGCAATGCAAGCTACCCTATATGGCTTAGATCTACATGAGGACTCAATAAAATCTAGAAAATGGCTAACTAAACTCAACAAATTATAACCCCTACACAGAGTCAGAACACAGGTGGACAATACCTAGATGATATCGTCCAGGTATCGTCGATATTTTGCGATATTGGCCAATATTTTGCCAATATCATGCCGATATCGATATATCGCACGAAAATATCGATATCGGCTGATAATATCGTCGATACACAGGAACCGGTGCATTTTTGTGTCTCCAGGGCAGTTTTGTATCGCTGACTTGCGATATCAATAGTATCGGCCGATAGTATCGGCCGGTACTATCGATATTACAAACACTGGTTCAAATAATTGCAAATTCAATTGCCGAAGCAGGCCCTTGGTGGTATCTTCCACTATGACACTCAAATTCAGAAAATGTAATTGGAACTCAATTTACTTGGAATTTTTCTAGCAGTATAACCATTAGCAACATGAGAGATCCTTTTCCTTAGTACTATACAAAAAATTAATGCTGCCAAGGTGAGGCACTTGGAAAAGAGCTAACAGTGTAATGCATGAAGCTAATAATTGCCAGTTGAATGATTTGTTTGAGGGAGATGCCAGTTATCTAGACCAGGCATACCTCTTCCTTGACATGATGTGATTGTAACCGGGGACGTAGAGCTGCCTTAACACCACTTGGTAATCCATGATATAATGTGTCCCTTGTATTAGGAGGAATGGAACTTGGTCGAGACACCTGGGATCATATAGATGATGAGACATGCAAACAATCAATGTCAAGATGTCAACTTAAGATATAATATCAACAGGTTTTCCTACAAATATATGTCAACCTACCATTTCAAATGGAATTATTCATATACAGTTGCATCTTGTTTAACAGAATATCAAAGAACAGCACAAAATCAATACAAAGAAAACCACTGTAAACTAATGGATTCTGAAAGACCTTTCTGGGGCCGCAAAATAAATCATTAACAAATACTAGAGATGTTACAACTTACGAGTACTGCAGAAAGAAAAAACCAAGAACGTTTTTTATTCTTAAGCTAAGAAAAAACTTAGGAAGTTCCTAGAGACTGGCTAATAAATCATGAAATACGTTAAAAAACATAAACAAAAAAAAAAAAAAAAAAATTAAGGTTGAAATCAATGAAGAACATGGTGGTGTTATCAGTTAATTATGAACAGCAATTTAAACATTACAGAAACTAATTAAGAAAAGAAAGATCCAATTAAATTAAATTAACAATAAAAATTACAGGTTTGAGGCGTCAACCTGGCAAAAAACCAACCAAGATTGAGCTTACTCTTAACTGAAGCACTATAATCTGATCCAATAAATAAACACTTATTTTGACATTTTTATCTTTTCGAAAATGAAGGCATGACACCCCTAATCAATCACTGAAACACACAGCATGTATGGAGTAAAAATGCAACATTTCAAATGTCCTACATCCAAAAAGAAAAAAAAAACTTTCTGAGTAGAAATGTGTTATTTGGCTAGTCTGGCAAAACAAACAAAAAAAAAAAGGATGAAAAAGAAATGCCTACGTAAAGGGAAAAAAAAAAAAACTGGTCCCTGCATGAAAAGAAAGCAACTGAAGAAAGTTATTACTATTAGTGAGAACAAGGGTGAAAACATCTATATCAGCTTTAGAGCTACAGAAATACAAGGATCTTAAGAAATAGATTAAAGAAATAACTTACAAGAAAAAGTAAAACTATCTACAAGAATGATGCATGCCATTTTCTTTCCTTTTATTTTTTATTTTTTATTTTATTTATTATTATTATTATTTTTTAATGATAACATGATTCACGGCTTTGGTTTTTGACTTCTCCAAAATGGGTCCCAAATGATAAAGATTGAGAGGTTCAAATGTATGTAGTAGCCAGGAAGTCATTGACTGATCAAAGCCACAATCTTTGGATCAAATATGAAGCTAATGTATCTTGTGTACATTTCACAAATGAAACATGATAGACATCAATATTCATGAACTTGCCAGTATGAATGAAACATGATAGACATCAATATTCATGGACTTGCCTGTATATATGAAACATGATAGACATCAATAGTTGCTAAGCATTTTATCATATAACTGTCCATGCTGAATACTAGCAATTAGCAACAATCAACTACATTTAGTAGATGCCTATACTAGAACTGGCAATAACACAATACTGATATCAGCGTATTAGCATGGACTAAATCTAAATTACCAACTGGTAATATCAGTGGGCTTCAATTACAGTGTTCAGGAAAGGGGTTGATGGGTGAAGGATTCGTTGCTTTACAGGGCTTCTGCTCTGTGGAAGGGGGTCTCTTCATTGATGAACAAGTTTAAGGCAGAGATCGGCTTCTTGATGGGCGATGGGAAAAGATTTAGATTCTGGAAGGACTAGTGGATCGGGAATGTCCATTATTGGAGGCATTCCCATCACTAGCCAGAGTTGCGGCAGATCTGGACGTGGCTGTAGATCGATGCTTCACATGGTCCACCAATTATGTGGTGTGGACACCCCACAATAGCAGAGATCTATTGGAAATTGAAATGGAGGGACTTCTTTGTCTAATGAATGGTTACATCGGTCACAGGTGATCCTAGGCAACAAGGATTCCATATTGTAGTCACCAGAAAAATGAGGACAATTTTCAGTCCTGTCTTTTTACGGGTCGCTTGCCCAATCAAGTTCGAGCGAAGGATGCAATGTTCTATCATTTGTATGGTCTAGCAGAGTTTTTCTGAGAGTCATGGCATTCACATGGTTTGTAAGCAAGGATAGGATCCTCACTATTGACAATTTGCAAAAAAGATCACTACTAATTCCTAACTGTAGTGATATGTGTTTGAAAAGAGCAGAATCAGTGGATCATCTCTTCATTCATTGTTCCTTTGCAAGAAAGGTGCAGTAAAAAATTTAAAGCCTTCTTCAAGTCTCCTTGGATGATGTCGGGGTCCATGGCGGGTCTCCTATTAGCTTGGCGTAGATGTGGACTTAAAGGAAAAGGCGGAGATGGTGCGGAAGATAATAATGATGGCGGTTTTCTTGGCTATTTGGGGGGAGAGAAATAGGAGATGTTTCAAAAACAATAGTGGCTCTGTGACAGATTTATATAAGAGGGAAAAAATGTATATAATGGGGTTGACTTCTTGTATTAAGGATTTCAACCATAATGAGTGGTCATTATTAGGTGCGATGTAATGTATCTCTGTTTCTAAGCCTTTGCCATAATGAGTGGTCATCATTAGGTGGGATGTAATGTATCTCTGTTTCTAAGCCTTTGTGCTCTCCTTAATAAATTATCATTACCTTTCAAAAATAAATATCGATAGGCTTCAAAAATCCCCTCTAGAACACCCATACCTTTCTTGGTTTGATTGGTTACAAAAAGAAAAGGTAAAATCAAAGATACTTCAAAGAGAATGTTGATGCAAACAAATAAGGTAGAAGTTGCAAGAAATATGCATCTAACTCGAAACAGTTCTCAGGAGAAACAAAGATACAGGCAGTTTTACAACCTATAGATATAACACACCTATTCAACGCTTGCTTCCAACAAAGCCATGATAATTACTCTTATCCAAGAAAGGTGTATTATAATTATTTGAAAATGCAAGACTTCTTATTAATTACAATCATATAACGAATAGTTTGTAATGGTGGTCCTTGCATGTATCAGAGTGCTCCCTTGCATGCTGAGCAGCTTGTCTGCTAGTTCATGCTAAAGTTTATTGACCTGTTTGGTAGACTCCTAAAAATAAGTTCATCTTATATGTCAGAGATCTTGATCTCTAATACACAATTACTGTTAGCATGAACTCATTATGCATTAGAGATCAAGATCTCAAATACATAATTATTGTTACTAAAATGAGATGAACTTAGCTTTGTGACGTCTACCGAATAGGGCCCAACTATTTGCAAATTCCATTTTGTGGTTAGCGTTCAATTGTGCCAAGGTGGAATGTGTAGAATGACAATGTTGGCAAGTGAGTCGTGTTGGTAAACGAGTATCATGGGTTCCATATGACATCATTGAAGCCAACTATTCAAGCATGATCTTTCATGTGTGGAGATGATGGGCGAAGGGTGGAGCAAAAACAGGATACATGAAATACAATAGTGGACTTCTACTCTATATCTCCAAACTGCCAACAGGTGGGTTTGTCCTAGCCTGGGTAACTTGGATTTTGGGTGTATTTGCAAGGAAGACACAGCCTACGTGGAGCAACTTGTAGCGGAGAGTGAGATGTTCAATTCAGTTTCTGGTTTGGGCAGTGATAAGGATCTTGGGCCTGAGGGCTTGCCAACTATGATCCTGCGAGCATTTTAGGACACTGTAAAAGAGGGCCTCATGGACAAGGTGAGCAAAACGGTTACATAATGGCCATTACATAACAGTAACAGTGGTCACTGTTACGCATTACAGGGTCATAGGTGTAACAGCCGTTACAGAAAAAAACAACCCATAAGCCCCCATAATGGCTGTAATGGGCTGTTACAGGGCCTATACATGATTTTTTTTTTTTTTTTTTTTTTTTTTATGAGAGAGAGAGACGGCTGTCACAGGGTATCATAATGGTAACGGTGGTGGTTGTTAGCCTATTACAGCCACGGTTACCATTAGGGAATACCTTGCTCATAGAGTTTATATCTAAATTGTATAAGAGGTGCAGAATTTCTAGAGGGCGGCCTCTTCACCACCCGAGAAGAGGAGAGTTGTATTTATGAAAGTTTTTAAGACGATCAATCTCATTGGTAGCTCGTATAAAATAATGGTGAAGAATTTGGAGACTAGATTTATGAAAGTCCATGGCGGGGTCATCTCCAGCCTCATCCGGCATGGTGTGCAAACTAGATATGGCTTAGAGCATACGATTATGTGGACTGGGATTTCCTACAGGATATGTTTCATCAACTAGGTTTTGGCCTAAAATGGTGTTATTGGATATCAACATGTGCATTTTCGGCCCACTATCTGGCCATAGTCATAGGAACCCCTATTGGTTTTTCCCGAGGGGAAAGAGAATCTAGTTATATTTGTCAATGGCCTAGAAAACACAGAATTTTGAATAGGCCCAGCCCGATGGCTTGGTCAAAACACTAAAATCAAGACAACCATAGGTTTGGCCCATTGACAGCCCTAGACATGGCAGGGGGATCCACTCTCCCTCCTTGTTCGTAGCGGTGGCAGAAGCCCATAGTAAATGATCAACAAAGTAGCAGAGGATTTGGTTAGTGGCTTCTCAGTTAGCAGTATTAGCCTCCAAGTGATTCATAATGCACTAAAGACAATGCTATTTTGCAACACCAAAGAGATGCAGGTGGTTAACCTCAATAATGTGATAAGTTTTAAATAGTATCAGTGCAGAAAATTAACAGTGAGCAAGAGTGAGATGCTCAACATTTGCATCTCTGATGAAGGCATGCAAACCATGGGTAAGATGCTTGGATCCAAAGCAAGATCTTTTCCTTCCTCTTTCCTAGTTTCCATGGCCTCCTGTTGTGTGTGGGTAGACTAGCTAAACAGCTATGGGACACAGTGGTGGTAAGAGTCGAAAGAAACCTATCTACATAGAAAGGTACATAACTCTCTCACTGTGAGGTTGCATTACCCTTATCAAAGTAGCCCTATCAAAAGTAATGGTGTATTTTATATCCCTATTTTAATGCCCCGTGATTGTTATCCACTGCATTGAGAAGAAGTTTCTCTTGCTTGAGAGAAACGAGGTATGCAACCCACATGATTTAGGGGAATCAGTATCAAGGTCCTCAGGCAGATGAATTGATCCCTATTGGGAAGTAGCTATGGTGGTTCATCTCCGACGAAAATCCCCACTGGAAACAGTTTATCTGCTGCAAGCATAGTACTAGGTTGGAGTTTGGCACGCCCTTAGTTCTCTCAATTGGACATCAAGTATTTGGAAGCCTGTGATGACTCATGAAATTTGTTAAAGGGCTCTCATTTGACATGGGAGATGGATCTCAGATAAGATTTTTTAAAAGATGCATGGCTCGACAATAGAACAATCTACTTGGAAGGGATATGAAGATATGATCCCCTTCATTCTGTAGAAATATCACAGCTGAGGAGATCATGGATTTTTTTTTCAGGCAGCATTTCCTGCAATATGGCGGTTAATTGGCAACGGAAGGGAGAGAAATCAGGCTTCTTTTCAACACAATCCATCTATCGGACAATTAAACTTGAAGGAATAACTGCACAGCCTAACCCCTTGGACCATTTATGGAGGTATGATGGTCCCATAAGAGTGGCTGCTTTCGAGTGGTTAGTCACTAAAGGAAAACTTCTTTCCATAGATCACCTTTGACGAAGAAACATGATCATAAGAATTATGTTCACCATGCCTCAAGGATGCAGAATATGTAAACCACCTCTATATCATCAGTAAATTTGATACCAATCTATGTTGGAGGTACTTTTGCCTCTTCAAATTGTATGGACAATGCCTAGGAAAAATCAATCAAAGGTATTGTATAGACTTGAAGAGGGGACTCTCTGGGAAAAGAAAGAAAGCAGTGTGGAATTTATCCATGTTGTCCAGCCTGTGGTCCATATGGGAGAGAGAAAATAGAACCTTTAACAATAGATCTGAAAGTATTTACATGATATTTCCTGACTAAAGAGAGCTTCTTTTTGGGCTTTTGGGAAAACCCATTTCAAGTGTTATAAACAGGAAGATATTACAAGGAAATTGTTCGCCATCATAGATGCTAGGCAAGGGAGGTGACTCATCATCCCTTTCCTCCCTTTTTTTTCTACTTTCTTTTATTGGGTATTAGGAAACTAAATTGTTATCATTGAAAACAAAAAATGTGGGGTTGCTTCATGCTTAATGGTTTGCCCAACAACTACTTCATGACCCTAATTTGCTTGCTCGCCCCTTGGGGTGTGACTGTAATACTTGGACTGGGGCTTCCTATTGAATGGAACCATGTTGGCACATGAGTCATGTCAGTATGAACCTCTTTCATGACTGGTTCCAAGAGACCAGGTAAAAGACGAAGATTGATGTCTGGTGGGCAGGCAATAGTAGAACTTTTTGCCAATTTACCACTTAAATGCCAACACCAAATGGATGGGAGAAAGGCTAAGATGATAATAATAATACAATTAACAGTTCTTATGATGCCATAAATTAACATCATCTCTCTTGCTAAGTGTGGAAAAAAAAAATTGTTCTTGACCAATCGAGCATTACTAGATGCAAAAAGGTTATTATACTTACTATACTGTCAATCTGATTGATGATGTTTGCATAGTGCAATGCAAGTCCAGAAACACCAAGTCTTTGAGAACAGCTAACCGATCCCTTATCGACTGGTTTAGAACCTGCCATAACTTTATGCCAGATTAAACATCATCAGGTGTATACATCCAAAGACAATACAAGACATCAGGTCTAGATAAAGCAAATACATTGTGAGCCCTAACAATTAGGCATACAGCCATAACAGTTTCCAAACAATGTGCTTGATCCAATTGAAGAGCATAAACAAATGAACTTTTCCTCTGCTACTTTATGCATGCATGATCTTTGTCTTGAGATAGTTAAGGTTATAAATCATGTACGCACATATTGCTAAAACTCCTCAAGAATTACATATGAGATTTCAAGTAGAAAACTGAACAGCATACTGTATATAATTATCAGATGCCAATTTTGCAGTCAACTCCTCTCAACAATTAATTGATGTTCTGGTGTCCACATGAAGCTAACCTACCAAAGAAAATTATGTAAAAATGTCTCACAAGTGGCGTTGTAGAATACATAAAATAATTTGGTTATAAAAGTTGACAACCCTTGTTCAAAATTTTGTTTCCTCTTTTTCCTTTTTTTTACTTGATCAGGGACAAAGGGGTCACTAGACAGACTTCTTTCGGTTCTCCAACATCCAAAAGATTGTTAGTGAGAGTGGGAAGTTGTGAGGGTTGGGAGGTGCATCCTGGTTAGATTAAGGATAATGCGGAAAACTTAGTCACTGCTATAATCAAGAGCCTCTGGAAAGAAGTCGAGTAACCATTTTTTTTTTTTTTTTTTTGGTTTCATAAGATATTGGAGGCCACTCTCGACTCAGTGGGAAGGAAGATTTAAGATAATGTCAATGTAGGTTCCCTCTCCCTTAGACCACAGGAAACTCAATTTCGATGGTGCCATTGCATCTATTTTCCTAAACTATTCCAATAATTATTCCCTTAACAAACAAAGACCCCTAGGAAAACAAAACTCCATCATAAACACACCTAAGACAACCATCTACCTCAGACTCTTAAAATAGTATTCCAAAACCAAAATCTTCACATGTATGACCTTGTTGGCTTTAACAAGTCAACACACATAGGTGCCTTCATTAGTTTATAAAACAACTAAATTGGTTCATTCAGGAGGGAACAAAGCAACTTC
This sequence comes from Liriodendron chinense, assembly GCA_003013855.2. NCBI lineage: Eukaryota > Viridiplantae > Streptophyta > Magnoliopsida > Magnoliales > Magnoliaceae > Liriodendron > Liriodendron chinense. The sequence continues at coordinate 3,544,739 of ML058512.1, read as the reverse complement.
ATTAATGACTGGATGATGCAGGACAGCCCTAAATATGATGCATGCTCATGAACACAATTATTCAACGGAAATAAAAGCAATAATAATAATGAAATCTAGCATCAATCATCATAAACTAAGAAAATCATAAAGGAAACATGCAATGGGACGGGCCATCATCACAACCATGGAGTATGGGATTCAAGTAGCGTATAGGTTGGATCCGGCGAGGGATGGAACCTCCCGATCTTGCATGGTCATACCCAATCAATCAATGATGATCACTAGTCCGAAGAATCAGAAAGTTTCTCGGATTAGGGATTTGAGAATTTGGGGGTTTAGGGTTTAGATCGATTCTCAAGGTTTAGATCGTGGGGAATAAACAAAACAGAAGTTTAGAAGGATAATAATAGAAGATGAAATACCTGGAAGAAGTTGGAGGGGCACAAGAAGAATAGAGAAGAAAGAGATCAAGGAAGAAGAAGAAGCACCATGAGAGAGGAAAAGAGGAAGGAGGCAACCAAAGGTTTGCTCTTTTTCATAAATCAACAACTAATAAAAAAGGTTTAGGGCAACACCCTTATAAAATTCGGAATTAGCATAATTACCAAAATACCCCTACTAACAAAATTTCAAAAAAAAGACATTTGCATGAAAAAAACATACCTACACTAACCCAAAACTCAAATAAGTAAAAAATGCGTAAAATAAACTCAAATCTAAGATGTCCAATGCACTCCAATGATGGTGTGATGAAAGTGGGCCACAATGAACCAACGGTCCGATCACATCATCATCACGATCCAACGGTCTGATCATCTCCTCAAAGCAACTTACACATGTCTTCCCAAGGTGGGGTCTTTTCAAATGTCTCGGACTACATGTGTAAGGTCTTCAATGCTCCTCAATAGTCGCCTATCCACAAGGATGGTACTTGTGGTTGGCGCTTTCTTCGTTGGTACACCTTGAATGCTTTTGTTCCGCATCATACTCCTCGTCTGAGAAGAACTCGACTCCGGCGAGTTAAAACTCTTGTGGCGCTCTAGTAAATCTGGATTAACGCTCTGTAACTTCACTTCTATCAACCATGTAGATTCTGACGGTGGCTTGTTATTCCATTTGACCAAGTATCTTTGGAAACCTCCGCCTCTCATAAAAATGATCTCTTCACCCAAGATCTCCTCAATTTCTTCTTTATGGGTAATGGGTGGAGGAAGGGGTGGAAGGGGTTGTGTAGCAAATTCAGAACAAGGCTATGAAAGGGACGATGGATCAACGATGGAATGGTGGGAACGGACTAGATCTTCCACATTAAAAGTTGGGTTAATGCCCATTTCAGATGGAAGGTCGATTCGATACACGCTAGACCCAATTTTCTGCAATATTTTGAATGGTCCAGCACTACGCGTTTGTAATTTCTTAGCGGAACCCTGTGAGAACCTCTTTGGCCTTATCCTCACCATTACATAGTCTCCTTTCTGAAATTCTTGCAATCTACGATGAGAATCAGCTGAGATTTTAGAATCATCATTGCTCTTATTTATCCGCTGTCTAATATGTGTATGCAAATCATGAATATGGCGTGCGAATGCATTGGCTGACTCTGAAGACCTTTGGATGACAGACATGGGTGATACTAAAGGACACTCTGAAAAATCCACGAACTTGGAATAAACAATCCTATGGAAATAAACAATCCTATGACCTAGAACTTGGAAAACTGAAACAAAAGGACACTTCCCACGGGTGACACACAATTTCTCATTATAAGTATTATAAACAAGGATGATTTTCAGGTATCCCAACACTTGAGAACAAACACTAGTAATACCAAGTCTTGAGCAGATCTTGGCATCAGCCATTATGTCCAAAATGTCATCAAGATACGGGATAAGGACTGAGGTCATCATATCCACCATGACGTGAATACGTTGCATGATAGCATGACACTTGACTGAAGCTTTGTGGACGGTCAGGATATGCCCACTTGTGTGCCACATGCCATTATTCTTGGAAGTGAAAAGACCAGGCATGACACACAAAACAAAACTCCAACTCAAACTTTCCTTATTGAATTCTTCCCCAAGAAGTTTATCAAATTGACACTGCATTTCTATATTTTCTATGGGGTTCCCCTGGTATGGAGGAAAGCTTGACAGGACCAACCTAGGGACAAGATCGATTGTGTGTTGAATGTCCCATATGGGTGAAAATTTATCCCATAAATCATCTGGTGGGCTATCACAAGTCACGTGGGCGTCCACCATCATATCCTCACTAGTCTCCTTTTCAAATTCATTCGTGTGCATCATGGTAAGAGACTTAGATTGGGAATCTACATCACTTAAGTCGCACATGACATCTGGAAGTGGTGCGGTCTCAATTCTTTCTACCTTTTCATTACTAGCACACACTTCGTCATCCTCAACGATGATGAGCGATGCCTCAATTTCTTCCATTTCATCACTAGTGACGTTAGGCACATACTCTTCCACTTCATAAACAACCTGATTGGATTCTTCCAACTGGCCATTCACCAAGGTATTATCTTGCTTCCAAGGAAATATAATTGGTGTTAAACACTCCATTTGTTCATAAGTCGAGATTTCCTTAATGATGGGTTGGACCACTTTACAAGGAGGGGACCATATTGGTTCTGTGTTTGGATGAGAAGGTGGGGCAACTCTCTTCTGACCCAAGGGCTTTTCACGATAAGAGATGGGAAGATATTTTTCTTTCAAACGCTCTTTCATCTCGTCCCATTGTGATATCGGGGCTCTCTCAACTTTATCAAGTCGTCGCTCCAAATCTGTCCAAAACGACTTGGCTTGGCCCTCCAATTTCCACTTGGCAAACCTCACTCGACGATAACTTGACATATCATACCAATCAAAAAAATAGTCCAAGTCCTTAAGCCAATCAAGGAAGGTTTGTGGGTCCATGTGACCATTAAAGTTAGTCAAATCATCGGAGTTCGGCTTTCCATTGGGTCTTGACGGCCACACGACAACACTTAATGGCCCTGAAGATCTCAAACGCCTATACTCCATTCACTACGGGGAGACTACGGACTGGGTGACTCACAATACGAATGCAATGAATTTAAACTACAATGAACTGACACTAATTAATTCTAGATGATGCGACTCAAATATGGAATTTTTCCAAATTAGGAAACTTTCTAAAATTGGAAAGTTTCTAAAATTGGAAACTGTCTAAATCTGAAAATTTTCCAAATTAGGAAACTTTCTATTTGATGCAGGACAGCCCTAAATATGATGCATGCTCATGAACACAATTATTCAGCGGAAATAAAAGCAATAATAATAATGAAATCTAGCATCAATCATCATAAACTAAGAAAATCATAAAGGAAACATGCAATGGGACGGGCCATCATCACAACCATGGAGTATGGGATTCAAGTAGCGTATAGGTTGGATCCGGCGAGGGATGGAACCTCCCGATCTTGCATGGTCATACCCAATCAATCAATGATGATCACTAGTCCGAAGAATCAGAAAGTTTCTCGGATTAGGGATTTGAGAATTTGGGGGTTTAGGGTTTAGATCGATTCTCAAGGTTTAGATCGTGGGGAATAAACAAAACAGAAGTTTAGAAGGATAATAATAGAAGATGAAATACCTGGAAGAAGTTGGAGGGGCACAAGAAGAATAGAGAAGAAGGAGATCAAGGAAGAAGAAGAAGCACCATGAGAGAGGAAAAGAGGAAGGAGGCAACCAAAGGTTTGCTCTTTTTCATAAATCAACAACTAATAAAAAAGGTTTAGGGCAACACCCTTATAAAATTCGGAATTAGCATAATTACCAAAATACCCCTACTAACAAAATTTCAAAAAAAAGACATTTGCATGAAAAAAACATACCTACACTAACCCAAAACTCAAATAAGTAAAAAATGCGTAAAATAAACTCAAATCTAAGATGTCCAATGCACTCCAATGATGGTGTGATGAAAGTGGGCCACAATGAACCAACGGTCCGATCACATCATCATCACGATCCAACGGTCTGATCATCTCCTCAAAGCAACTTACACATGTCTTCCCAAGGTGGGGTCTTTTCAAATGTCTCGGACTACATGTGTAAGGTCTTCAATGCTCCTCAATAGTCGCCTATCCACAAGGATGGTACTTGTGGTTGGCGCTTTCTTCGTTGGTACACCTTGAATGCTTTTGTTCCGCATCACTGGAGCTTTTCACAGCGGCCAAGAATGTGACTTTAGTGTGTGCAGGAAGTGATCTATGAGGCCAACCATGGTGGATCAACAGGTCCAGAGCAGAATCCGGATTGGACAGCACATACGATCAGACTAAGACAAGCTTTCTTCTGAACAATGGATGCACTTTTCTTAAACTTTGGATCCAATTTGTAAAGGCCTGCATCTCAGACCATTGGTTGGTGGCACCAATAATCAATGGTAGATCATTTTTTAAAGCCAGGGGGATCCGGCCACAGACCGCCTTGTCAACCATTGCTGGAACATTTTTCTGAGTAGAAAAGAAAACACAAACAAATGGCTGCAGGCTCCTAAAATATGGATTGGATTAAGGCTTAAAGCCTTTTGAACATAAAAAGTAGGTGTTTATGCCATTTAAACCTGAAACTACGGGCGTATGGCATTTCCTGCCCTTCTAGGCCTCATACAAGACACGTCACTTGTGTAGGGCCTACCATGATGACAGGACACCCTACAATTTGAAATCCATTACTTGTGTGGGGTGCTTGTTTGAACATTAGAAATAAATGAAAACAAAAAAGGGGCCATGCCTTTCATGATTTACCATGTCATTTTCTTATAAAAAGTTATATATTTTGGGACAAGCTTATATTGTTTTAAATAATTCAATTTTTTGTAGCAATATGATCGTGATTGTTCAATGCCCTTTCAAGTTGTGATGTCTCATTAACAAACTCATTGATTGTAATCAACCTATGTAATAGCCTATTAGATAATGATTGATTGGAATCAACCTATGTAATAGTCTACTACATTACACCCATGGGAGTTCTATGCTCTCATTGCCCTACCTGGATAAAAAAGGGGCAATGACTTCCAACATAAATCCAAACAATCTGAAATTCAAATAATAGAGTGAAATTGATGAGAACATCCGAGCACCATACCACAGGGCTGAGCCAGTCTCCTTATGGCTAGATGACCATTACACGTGGCCCACTTGGCCCAATTCACATTCCTAGCCACGTTGAAGACCCCATATGTATGTTTGTGCATCTTTGAGGACCCCACACTGGGAAGGTGCATGTGGGCTACATACGGGAGCTTGATAGACACATCAAACCGTTGATCGAGTGGACACGATGATCGGACATTTAGATCATCATCATCAGACATCTTGATCGTGGACCCCCATGGGTTATGAAATAGTTTAGTTGTTTAGTTGTTTAATTTGTTTATATGTTTCATTATTTTTGGTATAACTCAAATTTGTGTTGAGATCAGAGAGTTAGGAACAACTTTTAATTCATCAAGCATCTTTATGTTGAGAATCTTATCCGAGAGTGGCTTTTTGTAAAAGGTTTTTTTGAGACTATAAAGGGTTAAACGTCCCCACCCTAGCCATTATGTATGTTATGAATGAAAGAGATTTCTCTCATTTTCCTTTGAGATTGAGCAAAATTTCGTCCTATGATTGGATTGATGGTGCGAAAACACAGGGATCGATTCCCTAGTTATCTTTTCTACTTTTCTCTCTTCTCATCAAGGTATTACCTTCCTTCTCTTCTCTTTTCTCTTTCTCTACTTTCCCCAATCTCTCTCTTCTTTGATTTTTTCTTTTGTCTCCTTGGAACCCACATTCAATCAAACCTCAAATCCCTACTCAACCAAGCCCTAACTTAGATTTTAGAATCCCAAACCTTAATTTTCAAAATCGTAATTCTACACCCTTGATTATCAAAACTCTAAATATCTAATCCCTAAAATCTGAAAATCCCTTGGCCAAATCATAAATCCCTAATTCACATAACTTGAAACCCATACTCCCAATTCTAGATTCCCTAAATCCTAAATTCCTTAAGCCCAAAATCTAAAATACTAACCCGAAACCTCCCAAAACCTCAACCCTAATTCCTCTAAGCCTAGATACCCCCAAACCTTATTCCTACATTCCCTAGCCTTTAAACAACACTAACACATCAAAACTCTTACAAGACACATGATTTACATTGAATTCACATTTAATCCTATGCTAGGATGGGGGTTCTATCTCCCATAGATCCCGGTTAATTAATAATTTATGAGATTTGCATTGTGGGAATGTCGTAGGCTTGAATTTGGACATGTCATGAATCTGAAATTTCTGAATTTATATAAATTAGCTTTATTTTGCCATTCCATTGCTCTAACTAATCTATCTTTTAATTTCATGCCATCATATTAGGTTAGATCATTCCATCCTGCATCAGGAATGGCAGATAAGGATTTATGTAGTCGACCCCAATTAGTTGGGAATCTGGGATACTGCTTAGATGATGATGATGACAATGACAACAACTACAACAATGTCTCATTAGCAATACGCATGTCATACATGCATGTCAATTTACAATCTTAGACCATCCCAATCGTAGAGCCCGTTGGCCATTTTGGGTGTAGTATAACTCGAAATAATACTAATCATCCAGTTGTGGCTATCAAATGTGCAGTAAAAAAAATTTTAATGGTTTAGCAGTTTAAATTCAAAGGATAGAGAGAGAGAGAGAGAGAGAGAGAGAGAGAGAGAGAGAGAGAATGTTGGGATTATTTGATCAGTGTGTTTTTTGGTATATTCCCCATCAATAATGGAGCTCAAAATTTGCACTATCCATATTGTCGAGCATGTATGCCACCTATGAGGTAGAATGAGAAGTAACCACTCAAAGTTAGTGGTAAACTATCACCTAGACACCCTTTTTCCTCAACATGCATGTCTACAATAGAAATGTGCATGTATAAGATGAACATAGTTATTGCATGTCTATCCATGAGAATGTACACAGCCATGGCACACGCGGCATACATGAACCTCAATACAAACTACCCAACCATGGTTCTATACATATCATTATGTCCCTTTCACCTGACACTTGCATCCACCTCCAAATTTGAATGATTGTCTGTGTGTGCAACCGCGAGGAGGGGGAGCGCGAACCACAAACATGCATGTGGCCCACCCAATAAGTCCACCGGCCTGAAATTTCAACCAAAGATCTCCATGGTGCCCATTACGTGATACCAGGCCGCAACATGCAATTTGGAAAAAAAAAAAAAAAAAAAGGGCCCAAAAAAATGCATCGATACGGGGCTTATACATTTTCTTCCTTAAAAAAAATTTCAACCATTACAACAGCCATAAAGCTAGCCGTTACAGCCACCATTACCATTATTGAATACCATGATAGCACATGAGCTAGATTAGTGTTTTAAATATTGATGATAGAGGCTAACATATCAGTTTCTCCACAAGTGTGATACAGTATATGACTGGAATACTTGTTTAAAAAAAGCAAATGATTGGAATACATATTTTATAATATATCATTGATATTTGCCAATGTTCACGATATTGACTATACAGCGATGTATCAGTAGACCTCTAGTCATAAAACTGCACTGATTCAATCAAAACTTGCAAAAATAACCATAGCTTAGAAATTTTTTGGATTTCCTTTGTAGCTGTGTTTTAGCCAATTGTACCAAAATTGACAAACCACCTCCACTTTCCATTCCAAATCCCGCAATACATGATTATGGGTCACTTGCAATCCAGATCACTATTTTTGCTGATCGGAAATTATGGTTCTTTATTCCTAGTGTAAACAAACTTGTAATGTCAATCTATATTAAGTACCAAAAGATTTATACTTTTGACTTATGATTATCGGCTCCAATTGAGTTTTTCCGCATCAAAACATGGATTTAGTGGAGAAATCGACATCAGAGAGGGATTCCAGGCCAAAGGTGAGAACAGTGCATCTTTATTTTCGTATTTGTTTTCTTCAACAAGTAAATAACTAAATATTTTGAAACCACGTCTATGCATGACTTGGATGCATCGAAATGGCTTTCAAGCAAGAAATTGGATTTGCAAGGTGAAACAGAAGAAATTGGGGAAATCTGAATTTTTTCCGGTTTTACCATTCATGTCCCTTAAAACAATGGAGAAGTATTATGCACAGTGTTTTTTTTTTTTTTTTTCGTTTTTTGTAATGGTTTGAATTTTGAGCGTGTAATCATATGTCTTTTTTAACATCTCCTGAAGTTTCCCTGAAAATTCCACCATTTTCCTAAAGTTTCCATCAAACTGCAAAACTTGATGCAATGTGCTATGTTTCCTGATGCATCCCACAATATTTTCCTTTTTTTTTTAAACGATGACAAATTTATTAGAAAAAATGTCGCAGCCAAGAAGACAACAAAGAAGACAAAAATTACAACTCAACCCAACTCTCAGGGAACTGCACCACAAACTTAGACGCATTCACCCAATCCTTGACTAGTAATTTTGCCTTTGAAAAGATTGATAGCACCATTCATTGCTTATTCCTGAAACATCGATTGTTTCTTTCTAGCCATAAACACCAAATACCCGCTAGCATCGACATGCACCAAACATATTTCCCTACCCTTCCTTTCCTCCTTCATGTCATGCCTCAAAAAACCTATCAATTGAGGTAGGGATCGACCAATCCACCCCAAACAACCTGAAAAACCCCTCCCACATCTTACCCGCACAGGAACAATGAAGGAAAAGATGATCCACCGATTCCGCATCCAAGAATATTTTCCCCTTCTAGAAGGTGATGGTATCATCTCTACTATACATAACACAAGGAGTGAACAAACATTTTTTCCCATCCAATTAGTTTTAGGAGAGCTGTGGCCTTGGAGATTTTATGGGACATTAAATGAGATTTTCTAGATAGATAAGGGTATTTGTGAAATTTTGAAAATTTGTGTGCTTATAAACTGACGGTTTGATTTATCCGCATAAACAAGTAGCTTGGATTTTACTTGCTTCTTTTTACATGTGAATAGCATGCTCTCACGTTAGCATCATTTCCCCCCAGTTTTTGCCCTCCAAAAATCTCTCCCTTTCTCTCTCCATGTGCATTGCATGTGCCACTTCCCCAAGTGTGTGAAAACGATATTTACAACCTTGAGCTAAAATGCATGTGAAAAGTGCATGCAATTGGCTGTAGGTGATCGCTACTCATAAATATCCACATTATACACAGTTTATAACACATCTATATACCTAGAGTAATCATCGTAGAGAAATGCTCTAGTACTCCCAGAGCACTAGACGTTATAATGCTCTTAGTTGCATTAGGACACTTTGACAATCTAATCCCTTGATCTAGGCTTCATTAGGTCCAAAGAACATTTCGCAGGCTACCATGCAAACATCACACTGATATAACAAATATTAACCATTTGATCAATGGCCTTAAATATGTACACTTACGATTGTTTATGCAAAAATGGTCCAATGAACAATTTGATCCATCCATTTGTTAGGGAGCATCATGGACTGCTTATGATTCTAAAGAATCACTTTTGCTAGGAAATTGTAATCATCCCATCCACACTTGCAAAAAGGGTGCCAATAGAAAATAAGGACAAAACAAGAATGGATTCAATCATCCGATCAATGTGATTTTCGCACAGTACCCATGAACCATGACACATTGCTGGAGAGTTCACATTGATCGATTGGACTGTCCACATATGTGCAAGGGCTTGCTCATGTACACACCAGAACATGTGCCCAGTGTTCCTGGTATTGCCGATATTATCAATAATATCAGCCAATATTATTTGCACTGCAGGTCAGCACATACAAGGTGTACCAACCGCACCCACGCACACATGCACGCACTATAAACGCAAAGTATCAAGCATGGTTGACATCGATACAGCTTCCATAAGTACTGCAAAATTTGAGAGAATCAAAAGTAAACTTTCTTTTTTGAAAAAATTTTGACAGATCACTTCCTAGGACTATTTTGACCACTTGAATTGTTTGAAATCAAATCTCGGATTTGGAAAAGAAAAATCGCAACTTGATGGCAGAAACAAGCCGAAACTTCAAGGTGAGGAAAATATAATTTATTTACAGATGTAATCAGAGATTATCATGCATTAACATGGATTTTAGGCGAAAATAACAATGTTGTGGTAGAAAATGAAGCAAATTGGGAAATCCTAATTTTCACCATTTTTACCCCTTAAAATGGGGTATTTCATAAATTCATTATCTTCTTTTTTTTTTATGTATTTCTTGTGTTTTACTACTTGCATGTATGATATATGAATGATATGAACTCACTTTGGATATAATTGCACTGCTTTTCTCTGGCAGCAGATGGTTTAGGCCTCTATAAAATCTAAACCTATTGTGCATAGTTGTTTCTGGTAATATTTCGAATCCCAAGCGAGGAGCATGAGTATTTTAAGATCTCCTGAAGTTCACCAAAAATTCCACCTTTTTCCTAATGTTTCCCACAGGCAACAATACATTTCCTGGTATGTACAACATCATAACAATATTGATACATGTTTCCATATCCCAAGTCATCGGCACATGTAACGACAACAATCCCTTGAAAGCTGCATGTGCCCATATGGCAGACGTTTACATGAGCTGAGCTTTCCATGACATGGGCCATAGTGCCTAGATCATTTGGCCCAAAATCAGCCATGTTCGCTCAAAAGCTGGTAAGCGATATACAATCAAATGGACGGCTAGGAAGACAACAATTTAGGTCTTTCATTTATTTCATACACTATGTTACCCAAGTGGTCAATAGCCTGATTTTTGGACCTGATGATCTTAGTGGCGTGGTCCATCTCAGAGGAGGCTCATATCTCATAAGCATGTGTCACATTGAAATTGCAACAGCATGTACATGAGCAGGCTAGTACACAGCAGGACCTAGCAAATCTTTAAGTTTTTTGATAGATTGCGTCAGACAAAAGAATTACAAATTAACTAAATCAGTTAAATGATCATTGCAAAGAAGGGTCTGAAAATGAGAAAAGATAATGCAATGAGAAAGTTAATCCACCTCTCTGAGCACCTTTATTGCCGAAGGTCTCCGTAATCTCTTGATGTAGAAAGGTTACAATGTCCACAAATTTCTCCATGACCTACAATGAGTTCAAGTCACTAAGATTTTCAAAGCTTCATTAAACACAAATAGGGAATATTACATAGTAGATGTTTGCTAGGCCCACAGACTTATGGAACCCTGCCCATCCACAAGCAAACACACATGAAAATATGGCACATATGTGAGAGATCCAAGCTTTCCATCAGATGACCACACTGTTTATATCATCTCAACAAAAAATCGGGCCATTTTCCTCCTCAGGTGAGCCACATACAAAACAAACAGATGGCTGAAATGATTTTCTCTAGTCATCCATTTATTTTGTACACTGTGACCCAACTGAGGAGTGAAACACTTAATTTTTAGGCTAGAAGATCTAAACAATTTGATGCATCTCATGGAAAGCTCAGATCTCTGCACAGGTTTGCCACATGTGCTTGCATGTGGATGGGCAGTGCACCACAAGTGTAGATGGTTAGCTAAGTTCTTATGTTCCATATACAACAACACCATCCTTTTTATATGTCAGGAAGTCATGTAAAACTCGAAAATAAAAAATAAAAAAATAAAAATTGTTCGCTATATACGTGTGCTTGCATGTGGATGGGAAGGGCATCACATGTAAACAGTTAGCAAACTTTTTATGTGCCATATACAATGAAACCATCCTTTTACAAATCCTGAAATAATGCAACACTTGGGAAAGAAAAAAATTAAACATGTGTAAAGGTTATAAAGAAAGAAAGAAAAAAAAAATCAAAATTCATTAGAAAAGAAAACACGCATGCACACACCGACACACACACATATTTGTCTGTATGACAACGCTCACATGGTACCATTACCCCCACTGTTAATGGCAGTACAGAGTTATTGTGGGGTCCACATGGTGTGTGTATTGACCCAACCCATCCAACAAGTTTGCCCCGCCATGATGTGCTCCCAGTGCAATCAAGCTTATACAATCATTTAGGTGGGCAAAACCAGGAAAAAAAATGTAAAACCAACCAAAAAAACCTCCAAGTGGAGGGTACCACGTGGTATGTGTGTGGCATCCAACCTGTTGGGCAGTATCACCCCACCATGATGATGGGACACCTAAAAAATCAGGCAACTCTGATCATCATATGGGCCCCGCCACTTGAGTTTTTCGGTTTTTGTGGATATTTTATAGGTTGGGTCGGATGTCATACTCTCTCTCTCTCTCTCTCTCTCTCTCTCTCTCTCTCTCTCTGCAGACCGGACAAAGTTAATTCAGAAAAGTTCTCATAAGAAAATGCATTCCCCCTTTCGGTTTTATATATATATATATATATATATGTATATATATATATATATATATGTATATATATATATATATATATATATGTATATATATATATATGTATATATATATATATATATGTATATATATATATATATGCATCCCGGAAGCAACAGACAACAAGTTTTTGTAATCACAGACCTCTTCCAAATTTTTAGACCAAAGAGATTTCTTTCTCAAGCTCCTTACAATCTTTCTTTGGCGTTTTAACTCACTACGTAACATCATGAGACCCTCTCCTGCAAACAAAAGGACAAGTTCTTGTTAAACATGATATTATACTAAATATATCAGCAAAGTATAGCCAAAAACTTAAATCAAAAGAAAGTTTCAACAAACCATATGCAGTGAGAGTTCCCTGCATGAATGGCATGTGTGTAATTAGGGAATGCAAGTCACAAGCCATTGTCAAATGAATATTGTAAATAAGAAGGCGAATGATAGGGAAAGTTTGATAATAAGCCATGACCTTTTTTATAGACTCAAAGTATACCTGCCAAAGTACAGAGTTCTTCAAGAGAAAAGATTCCATGTGAAAATTTGAGGTACATTATTCACTTCATACAAAATGGGACAATTAAAGTGTGATGAAACGTTTTGGTGGATTGCTACCTGACAACGAGGGGCCTATCAAGTTTGTCTCTTTTGGCCCATTAGGCAGAAAGATTCCGATAAAGCACAGCAAAGAACTCCTGGAGAGACTGAAGATTTTAATATTATCTTTATAAGGTAAGCTAGTTGAATTCGTGGAAGTTGAGAGACTTTCAAGGCTCTTCATCTCTAGGGCACACAGCATTATTTCTCATTTGGGCTTCCCACCATTGGTAAGCCTACTAAGAATTTGTCAGAGAAGGTGGTGGAGAGAATTGAATGAAAACTCTCTATCTAGAAGAGCAAGATTTTGTCATTTGGTGGAAGGATCACTCTGATGTAGGCCATGTCTTACATGATTTTATACTTTAAGCCCCTATTTCAATGCTCCACCAGTGTTCTCAATAAATTGGAAAAGTTTCATTGAGAGATTCTTTGGAGAGGCTCGAAAGATGAGCATAAATACAGCTCATGAGTTGGAGTGAAGTGTATAAACCTGTGAGCGAAGAAGGTGCAGCTTGCATTAGTGATCTGAAAATAATGAATTTATTCTTATTGGGGAAAGTGGTTGTGGAGATCTAAGGTTGAGGAAGATGGCCAAGTTCATCATCATCATCATCTAAGTTAATTGTGGCCAGCTACACAAATCCCGTTTCGCCATTCCACTTTATCAAGGACCATATCCTCAGTTAAGACATATGTCATCAAGTCTTTTCTTACTAGCTCCACCCACGTCCTTTGGGCCTTCTCCTTGCCCTTTTAGTACCTTCAACTTCAACCTATTGAATCCTCCTAACTGGCACAGTTATTGGTCTCCATTGCGCATGACCAAACCATCTAACCTACTTTCCTCTTCTGATTATCTATGGATGATGATGATGACAACACTGCTAGATTTCTTTCCAAAATCTGCCAATGAGAGTTTTGCTCTCTCATAGCTGATCCCAAGCCTGGACAAAGGATGGTTGTGTCAGGTTGGCCCAATTTTTTCACACAAATCCTGTGGAAACAAGTTATATCTTGTAAATACGGGGTTTACTTTGTCATCTTCCTTGTGTAGATTGTCAGGCCATTGGAAGTCACATTGCTGATCTTTTTTCAAGAAGGAAGATGTTTTATCAATGGGAAATGGTTTTCTTATTCAATTTTGGAAGGACACCCTGTGTTCTAATAGACCTCTCTGTCCGGTTTTCGCAGGATTGGCTCACACTGCAGTGGATAGGAGGTGTCTATCACCCAGTGTTTCACCGTCTTTGGGCGGCCAAGTGGTTCAGACACCTCCCTGTCCTAGGGATCTAGATGATGAGGAATTTGAGGATATGGTGGGACTGTTGGATCTCCTACAGCACCGAAGCCCTTCCTCACTCAACAAGGATGTTGGTTGTGGAGATTGGAAAGGTCTTGGAAGATTCTCTATTAGCTCCATATATAAGGTGATTCATTCTTATTCTAGAGAATTACACAACTCGAGAGAATTCATCTGTCTCACAAGGGCTTGCCTAGGGTCATGCCTTTGGATGGTTGGTGAGCAGGGGTAGAGTTCTCAAAATTTATAATCTTCTAAAAAGACATGATGATTACAAATGTTTGCAGCATATGCCCTTGGGATGCCAAGTTATTGGATCAATTCTTCATGCCTTGCATCTTTGCTAGTGTTGTATCGGAGAGGTTCTTTGACTTATTCCAGTGTTGTTTGGTGATGTCATCTTTGGTTGCTCCTTTCTTCTTGGAGTGGCATGGGTGGCATTGGTCTTGAGGATCCTGTGCAAACTCTTATTCTGGGTTTGTGGTCAATTTGGACCAAGAGCAATAATAAATGCTATCGTAATTATCAACATAGTCCTGATGAGGTGTTTAGGAATGCTAAATTGGATATGATTGCTGAGCTATGACTCTTAAGCCATTTTGAAACTGTCCCTTTGATTCTTTTGATTCCTTTTTTATCTGCTTCGCTGTAATTTGCGGGGCATTTACTCCTCACCTTCACCCTTGTTTCCTTTAAGAAAATTGCGTTACCTTAAAAAACAAACATCTTTATAAGCTAAGCTAGTAGTTGATGGCATTCCTTTTGTGTCATTCTTGGGTATTCAGGAGAAGCTTTGATCCATCATGGTGAGCAAATATAAGAGACAAAATATTGGATTCAGTTACAAATCTTAAGGTTTCTCTTTATCATTTACCTCTATGGCCAAAGAAGAAGTTGATATCATGCTAGGTAAGGTGCCCAAAGACCACTGCCACAATCTCCACACACCTTTTGTGTACTGTTAATGTCGCAGTTTACTTAAAGTTTGCAATGGAAGGGCATTCGTTTCAGGTCCATGCATTTTCAGGAAAATCGCTTTTGTAGGTAGCAGGACACCCAACACAACACAGGCAGATATCAGTCTTACTGACTTTAAGTAGGAAAATTGTTGTGATGCATTAGAAATTTTCTTTTATGAATTCCAATGCTAATAATCCAGTGATATATTAAATATTAGGAGGCTCCAATGTTGTTTAAGTAGCTACTCAGACAACAGCAAAGGTAAACTAACACGTGCTTGAGTGTGTGCATGTTGCACCCTGTTAAAGAAGGGAGACGCCAACAAAATGGAAGGAAATATTATGCTTCAAGTCAAATTTTGCATGTCTAACACTTGGAGACATCAACAACATAGAATGCTTATTATTGTGGGAAGTAGATGGAATGAGATATATTGCATAGGATGTACATAAAATGATATTACTCATGAAATTTTATATCCTCAATTGAACAAGAATAGATGGAGGAAGACATACATGCAACGCACAAAACCTTCTTGGCAGGTGTTATGAGAAATTTCCAAGGAGAAAATTCAGCACATCTGCACTTGCTTGAAATATAAAAAAGTAATAATATTGAGTAACCAGTGGAAGGTTTTATACCCCAAAGCCTTTGAAATGGCATCACTTAAACAGCCTAAAATATTGACGTGACCTAAAACTAAGAACCATAGGACTTCCTTAAATTCTCATTTACTCAAAACGAAAAAGAAAAAGGATGATTAAAGGAAAAACATCAATTCTTGCGCTAATTCTAGTTGCACGAAGCGTTAAGTGGCACCAATTCAGGTGTGAGTGCGAGGAAGTGTTTATTTCAAAATGTAATCAAGCAAAAAAGGCCAAGAGAGGAAGAACGAGTGCTACCACAAGCCCAAAGTGTGATTCGAAGTTGGAGAAACACCTGGTTAGAAGGATCCTGCAACTAAGAACTAATCCCACAACATTATTTTGTGATAATATCCTACAGAGCCATGTGTTGAAAATTCAAAGTTTGTGTGGGCTTGTATGGACACAAAGGATTAGTCACCTGGGTTTCTTTTTATGAATAACTAAATATTTTATAATAAGAAAAGAAGAAGCTACAAAGAGGCAAGGGAAAGCAAACATCCCACAAATGGCATAACAGCCGGCAACAGCTAATCCCGCTTGGGAAACAACTGTACTTAAAAGAGGTCTTATTGAGCCCTTCTTTCACCAGGGTGTCTGCTTGAGAATTAACCTAGAAATGAACATGGGAGATTGAGATAGAAATTAATGTGCACAAGTCAGAACATTTCTTGATATTTGCAACACCAATGGACCATGGCCAGATTCTGCCCATTGCTCAAAAGTTCTTCATGTATAAGTATAAAACAGAAAATAAGATTCTGTTTCCAAGCATGGTACATGGCAGCATTTCGATACAAAAAAAAATACATTTCGTTGAATAAAAAAGCTCTAAAAGATTATGTGCTGTGTAATAGAATTTTCTTCTTGTGTTGTCGTCGATTATTCAATTCTCAATACACATAACATCATGATTTCCAGGAAATTCAATCAGTATTAATTAATCTATTTGCACGTAATCATTCAAATCTTTGATTCAGTGCAACCACTAGAAATGATTATTGAGGAACATGTTAAGAATGATGAATGATAACAAACAAACATTTTGTAACATAAGAAAAGTAAAGTTTGAGAAGAATGTGGAAGTGTTTAACCTCTATGATTGACATTTAAAGACTCTTCTTCCTGAAGCTTACGCCGATAATCTTGTTCAAATCTGTCCAATGTATTTAACTCATGATACAGTTCCTATAAATGTAAAAGGTGTTAGTTTTTCATTGCAGAAGGTCAAAAGAATAATGCCTAAATAAATTCTCATGGCTATAAAATCAATATGCTGATATTGAAGGATAGACATAATCATACTACAAACTTAATGCATCCACAGATCATAGTAGTAATAACGTTGATCATCATTAATAAATTATCGAAGCAAATCAACACGCTCTCCAAAAATTTGACTTAAGAAGGAGAAATTATGAAGAAAATTAAATTGAGCAAACATAGAACACCATTCACTTTACTTTTAATCATGCAGCCCACACCATGAGACACCTAATCAATTGCGTAAAATAAATAAAGATATACATAAATCAAGAAAACATATCCACAGGGAAAAAGAAAAAATTAACTCATCATTTCATATAGGAGGAATATTGTCCTTGACACATGGATTTGCACACAACAATTGATCCAGACCATTGGTATGTTGGGACCCACTGTGGATAGACCATGCCCAAAATCTCCCAGATACAAAGATCAAAACCACCAATCATTGGCCTTTTCAAGTTGAATGTGGAAGATCACAGCCACCATTCTTGGACCATTTCACAGTTATTGTACCTCTTTTATTTTTATCAGTGAGTTGTTCTATTTATCTTCAGCATCTGTTGGCATACCAGAAATTGAAAGATTAGGATTGTTTTAGCCTGGAGACTTTTGGGCCAATGTTCATCCACTGCAGTGCCAAAGAGATCAATGGTCGATCCTTGAACCATTGCCCCCCCTTGTAAAGCTAAAAGCCCTAGTTCGTAGTGCATAACCTGCAGTGATGAGATCATATAACTCCTGTTGGTTCAGGATCATTTTTAGGCAACCAAGAAGATAGCAAGGAAGAAATTAGTCAAAATCAAAATATGGTCACAGCAAATTGCATGGTGACAATGAAAACTTTAGTGGTCTCCTTTTTGTTCAAAAAGAAAGGCATTAAAAGGAATGAACATACAAATTAATGGCAGTGACAATGGAAATGTAGCACTTTTTATAGGAATCAAGTTGTCATGTCATCATCGTCTAAGCCCTTTCCCAATTAAGTTGGGCTGGCTACATGAAAAATGTTCTACAATTCCACTATCAAGGGCCAAACCTTCAGTTAGACCATAGGTCATCATGTCTTTTGTTACTACCTCCATCCACATCCCTTTGGGCCTTCCCCTTGCCCTTATATTAGATCCTTCAACTTGTACCAACTCACCCCTAACCAGCATGGTTCTTGATCTCCATTGCACATGACCAAACCATCTAAGTCTACTTTCCCTCATCTTATTACCTATTGGTGCGACTCCTAAGTTTCCTCGAGTGCGATCATTTCTATTTCTATCCTTCCTTCTCTTGCCACTCATCAATCTCAACATCCTGATTTCAGCTACACTCATTCCTATGAACATGTTTCTTTAACTGCAAACATACTATCCCATAAAGCATGGCTGGTCTTATAGCTAACCTATAAAATTTCCCTTTCAGTTTGAGTGGTACACAACAATCACATAATATTCCAGAGCCACATCTCCATTTCTTCCACATAGCTTGAATTATTTGGGTAACATCCTGCTCAATCTCTCCGCTGTCATGAATTATTAACCCAAGGTAACGAAAGTGGTCATTTTGGGAAACTTCTTAGTCAGCAATCTTAACTAATTCCTCACTTTCACTCCTATTATTAACAAAATTGCACTCCATATCTTCTTTTTTAATCCAACTAATTTTAAATCACTTAGATTCTTAAGCATCCCTCCATAAATCTAGATTTGTGTTTACACCCGCCCTCATCACATGAATCAAAACTATGCTACAAACAACATACACCATGAGATCTCTTCCTGCAAATGCCTAACCAACTCATCCATAACCAATGCTTGAAAGGTATGGACTCAATGCCAATCCCTAGTAGATGCCATAGTAGTTGGGAACAATGTTTTCAATATCAATATCAATGAATGTATCGCACCCCTGGGATACGGAAACATATAAAAAAAAACTAATTTTTAATTGAAATTAATAAAATATTATAAAATTACATTTTTTTTTTCGAAGTTTCATTTCTAAGAGCAGTCAATTAAGCCCAATTTATAAATGTCTTCTTACATTTATATATGTTATGAATTCACTTTGAATATAGTTGCATTAGTTCAATCAGACAACGGATAGCTTAGTACCATATAAAAAAGAAAACCTATTATGTGCACCTTTTTTTGAGATGCTATGATTTAAAAGTGTGTATTAAGGTCTTTTTTAACAATCCTTGAAGTTTCATTGAAAAATTCAACCAATTTCCCAATGTTTCCCAACAAGTGCGATACATTACCTGATACAAACAATATATCCCGTGCGATAACCAATACGTATCTATATCCCAAGGGTGCGATATGTAATGCGATACCGATACTAAGAACGTTGCTTATTAGCACATTCAATGTACTAAATACTAACACTAGATATGCTCTACAATATATGGTGCATTTATTTAAAAATATATTTTTTTAGTTAGTTTTTCATAATTTTTAAAAAATAAATTAGCTTTTGAGAATAAAACAAGTGTGGCTGGTGTTAAGATTAGTATACACTCATAAATACAAAATATTAGGCATCAATAACATCTGATCAATCTAATTGTTTTCAAATAAAATTATTTTTCATTAATTTTCAACATTTTTAATTAAGAATATTTTTTATTTAAAAAAGTCCTGTCAATTTGTAGATCAACCTCTAAGCACTCTAATGTGATTTTTTTTAACCTCTAATTGCAAGTTAAATGGGTGAAAATGAGGAAATTTTTTATTCCAAGGAATTTAAACAAGAAAAAGCTGTTAAAATCGCAAAATCCAACTAATTTGGGTTTTGGGTTCCGGTACTCCATCCTCCCCAATTTCGATTTCCGCCACCAAATCTCCTTTTCTCTCCAAACAATCAAAAACTAGTAGTTGAAATTTCCTTAGGAATGTAATGAAAAAAAAAAAAAATCAGAAAAAAAAATTTGGGATTTTTGGCGATTTTTCCAATGTTTTCACAAAGGGGACTGAAACACTTAAGGTATCATCAACAAATTGTGATACATTATTTGCGAGACATTGCGATACATTATGATACATAGTGATACATTGTGATATATCAACCGATACTAGGAAGTTTCCCATCTAAAGCCCAGTATTGTATCATTACTATGCGATATCGATAATATCAGCCGACATAAATCATAGGCTGAGAACTCACTTGTCTCTCCACATATGGACTTGTGGTCCTCACATTTGTTATCGCTCCCTCATACATATCCTTAATCACGTCAATATATCCTCATACATTTTATAGGAATCAAGTATTCTCCCTTCTTTATTTAAAAAGAAACGTACTAGAAAGAATAAACATACAAAATAAATGACCAATTTGATATGTTTGGGAGTTTTTTCCAACACAAATAAAATTTTATCAGCAAGGAAACTAAAGATACAGCACCAAAGAAATAGCAATGCAAGGGAAAATGATGAGGGATTAACAGTCCTAGAATAAGAACGCTCTCCTTCCCCCCACAACCATCAAACTCTTATGTTCTGATTTTGCAAATGGGTGTAAATTTGGTCAAAATTTGATAGGGACATCAGAGGATTCACACGAGTTTACTAGAGACGGAGACGACCATCATCTTCCTCGCAACTTTCCCTTTGGATCGATGGAGACTTCCAGGTGGGGCCCGCCAAGCCGATTTGATGACCCCACATGCATTAGACGCGCATCAATAAGACCCCACACTGGGATGATACATGTGGGTTGCTTGTTAGGAGTTTTAGCCGTATGTTTCAATTTTTGAGTTGATCCAACCGTTGGATCGTGTTAGTCGGGCCATCGAGCCACTAAATCATCCGGATCCGGGCCCTTAGACCCTAGTTTTTCTTTGCTTATGTTTTTAATTAATTTTAGGTGTTATTGGACAGTTTAGATCATTTTCTTTATGTTTGGAACATTGATTTTGAGTTTGGCCCACTTTACTTGGGTGAAAGGCATAGTTGTAATTTTGAACAAATTTTAATATAAAAGCACTGGGGGGGACGTCCAGCCCTAATGCCCATTGTGTTAAAGGAAGAGAGAGAGAGAGAGAGAGAGAGAGAGAGAGAGAGAGAGAGAGAGAAGCAAGCTTCTTCTTAGAGAGGGTTCCTTCTCCATTTTTCCTTCAAGGTTTGTATGGAAACCCTCCCTTCCAATCAAAGTGTGGAAGGCTATATCAAAGCTTGGTGGTGAGTTCCTCCACATCGTATTCTCATTCTTCCTTCAAGGTATTCATTTTTCCTTCCTCTTCCTTCATCCATGACTCCTCTAAACCAAAGCCCTCTCATCCCACATTCTGTTTCTGATTTTTTTCCGCCCCCATCAAACCGCCCCCATCAACTACCTTCATTAACCCTAAATCCCTAATTCTCTAAATCTGAATTTTATTAGTACCCTTATTTCTTCATGTGGATGTGGTATATTACCTATGCTAGATTGGAAGTCCTTACTTCCAAGGGGCCATTTTTGTGATTTCTTTATAACTTTATGCACCACACACATGCGATTAGCCTACGCCACTTCATAATTGAATCTGAATTATTTTTATCTTCCATGTGGATGTGCTTGAGTTTGCATGATGATTATCTAAATTAATGTGGAACTTAATCTCGCCTCATTCATCCTAAGCTATGTCACGCACGTCCTACATCAAAATTGATTTATAATAATCCCAAACCACTAAAATGAGGAGAGGAGGAAGAGAACACACCCATGCCCAACCCCGCACATATCGAAAAACAGCCCTCATAAAGGGTTTATATGCATGTAATGGGCCTAGGCCGATACATCAAAGAAATAGCTATGCAAAGGAAAGATCGAGAACACTCTCATTCCCCTATAACCATCAATATCTTATGTTTTGATTTTCCAAATGGGTGTAAATCTGGTAAAGTGAACACCCCCGCAAAACAGCCCTCATAAAGAGTTTATATGGATGTGATGGGCCTGGGCCAATACAACATCAAAGAAATAAACATGTAAAGGAAAGATCGTGGGGGCACGCACACGCATGCACGCGCGTATGCACACACACACATCGCAAAACAGCCCTCATAAAGGGTTTATGTGAATGTGATGGGCCTGGGTCAATACAACATCAAAGAAATAGACATGCAAAGGAAAGATTGTGGGGATTCCCAGACCACCAAAATGAAGAGAGGAGGAGAAAGTGAACACACACCCCGCACATGCACACATATCGCAAAACAGGCCTCAGTAAGGGTTTATATGCATGTAATGGGCCCGACCGATACAACATAAAAAATAAAAAATAAAAAAATAAATAAATAAAAAAAAATAGCCATGCAAAGGAGAGGCCGTGGGGGATTCACCGTAGAACAAGGATGCTCTCATTCCCCTACAGCCATCAAAATCTTATGTTCTGATTTTGCAAATGGGTGTATATCTAGCCGAAAATTGGTTTCTAATAATCACCCAGCACTAGAATGAGGAGAGGAGAAGGTAAAAAATTAAAATAAAAAAACCAAAACACACAAAATAGCCCTCATAAAGTGTTTATATGCATGCAACTGCCTCAGCCCAAAACGTGTGCCATAAAGGCACAGATACCACCTGTAAGTCTGTAACGACCGATATGGCCATTACATGTCATTTTAGCCAAATTTTTTGTAACAGGCCACTAAAATATCCACCTTACCATTACGTAACAACCATTACAGTAGTATTGTAACCGTTTTCTGATACCTTGCTCTTCCCAGACAGGCCCTTGAAGACCAACTACAAAGGACTATTTAGGAGAGCATGAACCAATTGAGGACTATTTAGGAGAGCATGAACGAATTGAATTTTCTCTGGTCTCTACTTAGGTTCCGCCACTCTTCTCTGCATAAACACTAATTCCAGTTGGAAGAAAAAAGCTAAGCTTTAGTAGTACTATGCAACTCACCAAATAGTCCAAATCAGCCCGTGCAACTAAAACCCTCAAAACAACTAAACAAGGAAATTAAAACAAAGATGAAACCATTAAAATAAAGATCTAACACACTTAGGATTGCTGCCCCATTTAGGAGTCTGGGGAGCAAGGATTGTCACTGTTGGGCCCATTAGATTTTTATTTTATTTTCTTTTTTCTTTGTTAAGAAGTAGGAACTATTAGATTAATAATCTGGATCTCCAGCAGTGAGCCCCACATGTTCAATTCAGAGCTAGAGGACACAATACAAATCCTCAGGTGGGGATCATATTAACTCTTAGCACCATTTTAAGAGACCCTTCCAAGTTGTGAGCAAAGATGTGCAGAAAGGACTTTAGCATCTGCCAGCAAAGTAAAATTACATATGAGAAGGAAAACCTGTTTTAAAATCAAAGTAAATTAAGATATTCCTTGTTTCATTTGAAATTTAATTGAACACCCTCTTAATAAAATAAAAGTAAAATTTTCATTTGAAGCATCTGCCGGCAAAGTACAATTACATATGAGAAGGAAAACCGTTTTAAAATTGAAGTAAATTAAGATATTCCTTGTTTCATTTGAAATTTAATTGAACATCCTCTTAATAAAATAAAGGTAAAATTTTCATTTGTAGCATGTAGCACAGATGTAGGACAAGACCACAGGCTAACTAGATAATTTTTCAATTTCTCCTATTCAATTAGTTCCACATTTGAAAACAAAGAAGGAAGAAGAAGAACATAGAGCAACCATTCAATTACCAAAGCATTAATGAGGAGAAAGGAAATCAGATACCCTTCAGTTGGGCATTAGAGTATACTTACTGAAGTATGCTGAGCCAACATAATCAATTGTTGCATTGTTGCTTCTGCCTCTTCTTTAAGTTGTCTATGGGGTGAAACATCGGAATTCAATCTGACAAACCAAACAAGTATTTCAAAATTTTGAACTTCTGTCATTAGTGAATGTTAGGAACCGACGAATTTGTGAAAGAGATTTGCTAGAACCTCTTGGAGATGTTGCCTCACTCATCAATAGCATCTCTACTGAGACATGACACTAATAGGAAATCAGAACTGTCAACGTGATTGGCAACCACCAGGTGAAAAGGGGCTATATATCAAATATTGACAGCAATCAGACTAGCCCCCACATAAGCAGTCAAGGAAAGAAGGGTTAAAAGAAGTTGAGAGGAAGAAAAAAAAACTAAAAGAAAAAAGATCAATGGTTCACTCCCAATGGGTGAAAAAAGTACACAGTTGCTTGGATTTTTAAATCACTGTTACTTTTAGCTATGACCTGCGCAAATAGTTGCCCATCATCGGATGACTAGTTTTGATTGCCCAGGATGTGCTGCATGTATGGTGGATATGCCAAGAGGCTCTCACTACCTCTCTAGCTTCTCTCTTTAAGGAATATGAACTCCTGCCCAGTTAGGACATGACCTTTTACATTATGACGAAGTATACTACAAACTGTCTACCTTACTTTTGAAAATAGCGACCAAGGTTGTGCCACTGAGGATCTTTGCATAGGTCCCCAAACCTAACTACTTCTCTGGAAAACACATCCAACTCCTCCCTGTAGAAAGCAAACATGCGAAGTGAGCTCTGAACAAATAGAATGCTAAGGACCTGTTTGGTAAACACCTAAAGATGAGTTCATCTCATTTCAGTTAAAGTAATTTTATATTATATAATGAGTTCATGTTAATAGTAATTATGCATTAGACATCTCAATCTCTATTACATAATTACCGATAACTAAAATGGCATGAACTCATGTTTACTCATCTACTAAACAGGACCTAAGACTCATTCCAAGGTGCTATGAGCAATAGGGGAGGTAAGATCAGTCCACAATATAATTCAATCTACAAAGCTTTGAGCATACGCAAGTTACTCTCTGAAGCCACCTTTTGTCAGCAGCAGCAATGCTGAGAAGTTCATCCATATCTGTAGATACTAGTCGTTTTACTGCCTCTGAATGTAAAATGTCATCCATCAATAACTGGATGTTTTCCGTTGAAAGAGATTGCAACAAACTTGCTCCTTTGGCTATTGTATTAGCTACTTCGAATGCCAAGATAAATATTTTATTTCCTCGTGTTGCCATCCCTGAAACAAATCCACTGCCGGTGTGTAAATTTGACATGCTACTTCCGAGCGTGTCTAGAACCTCCATGGCCCGCTCTAGACCAACAACGCCAGCCCTTCCCAGACGTGAGCCTATTTCGGGTGCCTACAAAATGCAATTACACTTAAGGCTAACACAGTCACAGACTAAAAGAGAAGCAAGAAGAATCAATAGTTATACTTCTCAATTAGTACAAGCCCATTCCATAAAGGTCAATCAAGTACTTCTCAAAAGTCAAATACAATATGTATGCACACATCCATATGTATGTACGTGTATTGTCCAGATGAAAGAGATGACTCATGATAGTAATTACCAAGGAGCATCAACATTTAACCCCACTGAACTGCCAAGACAAGGAAGATTTCACTTGATATTAGAAGTCCAAATATGAGCTTAATCAATTACATGACCCTGTGAATTATCCACCCAGATAGGGATTCTCAGCAGTAGATAAAATCACTGCCATCTTTCTCTGTGCAGTTTTATAACCTATAGCAGATAATAACAATACAATGTAAAGTGTTAGAACACTCACATTGCATATTAGTGATTCAGGACAGAACACATAAGAAGACAATGTGAGGTTTTGCAGAAGGTACAGTTTTTAGACCATACAAATTGCAATAACTATGCGTCTACATAAATAAAACAACCGGGCAATTGCTCAGTGAATGTTGACACGAGTGAATCGCTGCTTTTGTATAACTTTTTATACCCATGAAGTTGAATCATCAACCCAGTCTTTCTTGAAAAAAAAAATCATAATAAAACCAAGAACTGAATGAGATGAGATAACATTTTAACACCCAGACCAGGCCCCCACAGAGCTCAGGTTGGATTCTAACCGGCCACAAAATGGACTGGATGAGTTAAAAACTCGGACGTTGGATTAACTAGCGTACATGCATTTTCTTTAAAAAGAACATAAAAAGATAATAATAAATAAAGTTAAGATAGGAAATCTGAACCCATGATCTCCATTCAAATGCCCAAGGTCTTATCTACCACAGCAGAGGCTTCTACTTGTTTATCCCTTTTTTATCTTTTCTGTATATTTTATTTACTTCAAACGGATTTCACAGTTCTGGGTTTCGAAACATTGGATCAGATGCATCTTCCCCCACAGATTAAGGCTATGAGCTCTGGAAATTGGCATCCATTAATCAAATGCTCGCAAATTCCACATGCCTATAGATCCCAGCCCCACAAGATGCTCCATCATGTGCCAAGTCAGTGCTTCCTTGAAACATCTGAGCCATCCAGCGTGTAGCTGACCTGGCCCAAAAATTTAGCCAATCCACTCTTCAAGTGGGCCACAGCAAAGACACAAATTATTTGTGAATCACTAAGCAGTTTTTAAAAACTTCACCAAAAAATCAATACAATTTTGATCTGTTTCTCCAAACCTTCCCAATTCCGAAACTGGATAACACCACATGGAGTATGGATTTAAATTTTAAAAAAAAAAAAAAAAAAAACAACGTTCCATTTCTATCTAATAAGTAGCAAAGACCAAAACTGCAAGAATTCAAGAAAAGATTACCTTAGAAGGCCCGGTCTGAACTGGAGTCGCTCCCTTAGAATCACCAGGTTCAGATAGAGACAGCTCCCTCGAATCGAAATCATGGGTAGATTTCACGAAATCTGGCGGAAGATGGACATCTTTCAACTGCTTCTTATTGATATTCTGCACAGTCCTAATATTAGGTGGTGGATGTTGTAAATCCTTGCTAGTGATGGTGGGAATTATGGGATTCCGTTCTAGAATTATTCCCCTCGAGCAAATCCCTCCCATTGCAAATCACAAATTCCAGATATTTTTCCTTTTCTTTTATTAAATTTCTATAGAAAACCTACGGAATTGAGGAAAGAAAGGGAAGGTGGGAAAGATGGAGAGTGTATGAGGGAAGAAATCCCGTGTGTGGAATGAATGCATTTGCAGAGAGAGAAGAAGAGAAGACTTTCTTTCAGACTCTAGATGAATGACGAATGGATGGATTGGATTTTACGATGGTTAGTATGAACGGGAGTACAGGGCCCACTTAGCCGTCGTGGTTAGGTGAAAGTCGTCAATGCTGTTAACTGAGGAATTGGTGGGTATTAAGAGAATACCCCTCGAGATAGGCGCAAGTGGGGGATTCAAAGTTGGGAAAGTAATGCGAAAGGCATTTAGATTCTTGTCCGTCTTCCGGTCTTCACTCCACCTGTCCAGATTACGTTAATCAGCCTGCCAAGTTGGCGAGCATTCTGACCGATTGAACTTCTCTTGGCTTCTGTATCTTGTGCTGAAATTCGAGTCTGTCTAGTGGGCCAGGAGCGGATTAGGTGCGGCGTCGGTTTCATCTTTGACGGCGCAGCCCTTACTGTGTGTCCCACCTTGATGTATTTATTTTAAATCCACTCCGTCCATCCGTTTTTTCATATCATTCTATTGTATGAGCCCAAAAATGAATAAGACCCAAGTCTTAGATGAACCATTCTATAGGAAACAGTGTTTATTGAACACTCCACCGTTAAGAACTTCCTAGGGCCTACCTTAATGTTCATTTTCCATCCAACATGTTGATAAGGTCACAAAACACTGTATGTAGGAAAAAAATAAATATAAACTTGATCCAATACTCTTTTGGGCCATAAGAAGATTCTAATGGCCAGTCACCACTATTTATGATCCACCTGATATTTGGATCTGCTTCACTTTGGAATCATGCAATAAAATAATCTGAAAAAATAGATGTACAGCGTGGATTTAGAATACATACATCAAGGTGGACCCCATATTAAGGGATGCACTGTCTTAAATGAAGTACAGAGCGGCACCTAATCCACGGACGCGGATTGCATCCGACCAGAACTGTTTGGGGACCCACTGTAATGTATTGGTTTATCCAGGCCGTCCACTCACTTTCTGAGATCATGCTAAGGAATGGGCCCAAAATTAATGCAGATCCAACGGTTATATAGACCACACCAGATACTACTCTTGCATTTAATGCAACTTGAATTTTCACTCTGTGCATTTAATGCAACCCAGTTTACTATTTGGTGTCCCAGTTTACTATTTGGTGTGGTTGAATACAGCGTTGGATCTGACATATTGTTGGGTTCATACCTCAACATGATCTTATAAGAGCGATGGACGGCACCTAATCCACTGCGGTAGTCACCTCAAAAAAGATGTCTTTTTGCCACCTCAACGCGTTTTGAGTTTTGAGCTCAGCCAAGTCTTTCGTTATATTTGGCAAAAGAAACATTAGAAAGCTGGCTCGACCGAAATCAATCTTTATAATAAACTAAAAAGATGAGACGCGGTTCCTGCGAGGAGAAGTAGATGGGGCCCACCGTGATTTTTGTGAGAAATCCTCTCCGTCCATCCATTTTGCTAGACAGATTCAAAACTATTAAGTAGTCGCACACCGGAAAAAGTGGGCAGGAAAATGCGGAATACTAGGCTGATCCAAAACTTCTGTGGCCCCACGAATGTTCCAACGGTGGACGTTCAACCTCACTGTTTCTTATCATGCGGCCCACTTGAGTGTTGAATCTGCTTCTCAAATCCCATGTTCTAACACGATATGGAAAAACGGATGGACGGGATTGATTTCTCACCAGCATCAAATGGACCCCACCAAGCTTCCTGTAGAGGAAGTTCCTGCGAAAGGCTTGTAAAAAAAAAAACTAAATTAAACAAAGGCGCGATGACCAGAAACCTCTTCTTCATGAGTGCCTCAAATAGGGGGAGCGGTTTGGGTGGATCCCCGGATCCACCGAGGTCCGTGTATCCCTAACTGTGGGGCTCACTGTAATGTATGTTCTTTACATCAACACCATCCATCTATTTTGACAGATCATTTTAGGGCATGACCCCAAAAATGAAACAGATCCAAAATTTAGGAGACCATACCACAGGAAACCGTCTTAATTGAATCCTCACCATTAAAAACTTCACGGGGGCCACCGGAATTTTTATTTTCCATCCAACCTGTTGATAAGGTCACAAAGACCTGAATGAAGAGATCACACAAATATCAAGTTGATCCAAAGATTTTGGGTCCGATCAGAAGTTTTTAATGTTCGATTATCACTGTTTCTGTATTATGGTCCACCTGAGATTGGATCTGCTTCATTTTGGTTATAAGGTTTCAAAACAGATGCATGGCCTGGATAAAAGGAACGTAAATCATGGTGGACCCCACATTCAGGGATCCACCCACCTCGGTGAATCGGGGATCCACTGAAACCGCGCTCCCAAATAAGACCTAAGGATGGTTTTGGAGTGTCGTTTTGTGTGGCCGGTCCCCAACCTTAATTGTCTATTTTATTGTCTTTTACGCGGAGCTCTTTGAGCTATGCTTTCGTGTTATTGAATCAGTCTTTCTTGCAATTTTTTTTTTTTTTTTGGTTCGTTAATAAAATCTGATTTACTTCACAAGAAAGTAGACTTTTTATGAGCCTTTGAACTAAGCATCTTAGCCACCCACTTTCAAATTCAGTTTTTTAAACATCTTAGCCACCCACTTTCATAATTAGTTTTTTTAACATAACCTTTGTGCATGTTGCGCATACTTTGCTTGTCGAACTTGAGGAAAACAGTGTGGGACGCAAATTCTGGCAAGAAAGCCAATAGCAAGTACTTCGTAGATGGGAAGCTAGGTGGAGCCGACTGTGATGTTTGTGTGAAATCCATCATGTCCATCCAGTTTTGCCAGATAACGTTAGGGCATGGCTAAGAATGAGGCAGATTCAAAACTCAAGTGGGCCACACAACAAGAAAAAGTGTGTAGGAAAATTTCTACCATTGAAATTTCCCTGGGCTTCACTTGTTAGCACTCAGTCGACTGAATTTTTTGCCACGTATGTGTGCAGACATGTTAGAATTGACTGTGCGGCTCGATTCGAACCGATCAACTTTGACCCCGAGTATCAAGACAAGTAGATACATAACACTTAACTGTATATAACTGAGATCTGAGCATATCGGCAACCTATTCAACCACTCACAATATATTATCTAAAACGATCAGGCGATTATCTGAGGGTGAGGTTCGCCCTCATCACATGGGTCACACCTTACCTTCCCAAAGAAAAGACTTTTCAAATAAATAAGAAGAAACTACTTCTAATCGGCTGTGAAAAACTTCAACTGCAAAATGTTTCTTCTAGAAGAGAATTATTTGTATTGAGATAGTGTCGTCCTAGCGTATAAGCGTAAACTCGGATTACAGCTAAAGATTATTACTATTCTTAGATAATTGATTGTGCTAAGGATAAGCTAAGAGATAAGTTTAATTTGATTGGGCTGATGTGAGACAACTTGCTCAGTTGATTTGTTTTACTATTTATAGGCTTTCCTAGAGAGAAAAGAAGCTTATAAATCCCTTCTTTACTTCAGTTGTGTTACCGTGACCATTCGACATCCTGTGTTTCTTCAGACTCTTTCTCTTCCTCAATTGTTTGTAAACAACACTCAACCACTACGTATCCTTAAATGACGTATTCCAATCATATGACATCAACTGGTATCTGCAAAATCCACTCCACATATTTTTGCAACAGCATGTGTCGTACAGTGGCATGTGCCCCTTCCTAATTGGTTCCTTTAGGAACAGCTAAAAATAGGGTTCAACATTGACTCCCACGTCGCCTCGCCTCACCTTAGGTTAAAAAGGTGAGTGCGACATGAACTCGTGCTTCCATATAATAAATGCAACCGCCTTTACTTTTCACGTGTTAACTTCCCCATTGATTCTATTTGGCCGCGACGAAAACTAAATGACAGTTCTTCTTACTTCTCATCGGCTTTCATTGTGACATGTAGTCATTTCCTTAAATGGCCAATGCATACGAGTCATGATGATCGCATCATTAATGATTGGCCAATGCGTACGAGGAGTCATGATGATCGCATCATTAATGATCGATCAATATATTTGTTCGTTTAAAATTAGTCTTGATCTTTTGCAATACTTGCCTCTTCTTTCCTTTCATCTAAGAAATCCATTTGTTTTCACCATGGCTGCCTCTTTATCCTCTACTTCTACTGCTTACAATCAGGAAAAAATTATGTGAGAATTGGAAGCGCTCCTGACCGATGTTACAAATGACATAATTTTCTCCATCCCTGTCAAATCCAATGTGTCGTATTATGTCCTTGGCCCATCTTTCTATCTCGAAACTACTCTGGACCTTCTTCATTCTATAGACTTGTTTTTCCCTGGCTGTCCAGGTGAAAAACTTCTTCTCCAATGCGATTCGTTTCCTGACCCCAGTCAAGACCTTCAAAACTCGAACGTTCTGGCCAAGATCTTTAGATGGATGGTCCAAATGGTTCGATTGTGTATCTAACCAGCATGGAGATACATGGAGGCAATCTGGCATTTACAATTGTATTTCACTCTCCGTGCATGAGTTCACATCACACGATTCTCTTCTTGGTGCGGTTTTGACTTTTTATAGTCGTTCAACCAACTCTTTTCACTTCAGTTGCGGCCCCATGAGCCCTACCATCATGTAAGTTTGTGCCTTCACTCATCTTCCCCCTTTTGGCGGCCCTATGTATCCTAGTTTTGTTCAGGGCGATAAGCATCCCTTTAAATTTCTAGATAGGAAAAGCGGAGCATATTCTGTCTTTTTAAGCACGTAACGCAAATCCGATGAAGTTGTCGATGATCAGGAACATACAACGTTCTTGCTGATGTAGATCCGCCGCTACTTGCTTTGTGTGAGTGATGTGCAGAAAACTAAGGAATGAGTCCCTCTAGTCGAGGTGTTAGCATAGGGATGTCAATTGGCTCTTATGGCCTTTATGCTCGGTCATCTGTACCACAGTTTGTTCGATGCAATGACTAGTTAAGTGACTTTACAACAGTGGTGGGCCACTTTAGCTTATACAGATGTGGGTGTAAGAATATTTTCGTTTAGCCCTTGTAAATCTTGTTCCTTCTCTTGATTCTTATATTTCTTTCGGCCACCACAACATTTTCTTTCCCAGGTCCATTCATACCTTTGTCACTATATGAAATTCTTTCTTACCATTCCTTCTAATAAACTCTACCGTTTATTTCTCTCTTTTTTCTAATAAAGAGTTTTGGTCTAGCTTGGCTTATGGGCATTTTGAAGTATCTGGCAAAGCAACAGCTGGGCTCATAAGAAGGCCCAGAAGAGTTATCTCATCTAGAGGGATCTTCCATATGATGGGACCTTAGAGACGGGCAACAATGCTAATGCAGAGATCGAGCAATACTATCCTAACCTTTTGGCCCGTCCACACATGCTACATAATTGGACGTGTAAGGTTTTTGATTGGATGTCATCATGTGGACCCAATTGTGCGCCAAGCAAAGCTAATCACCACGGATCCAACGAAAGGTCAACAAACGTTGAACCTGCAAAAGAAACACCAAAAATGCCCGCCCCATCTGGAGATCATTAAACGTCAATCAGCTAAGGTGGACCCCATTCTTCCATTCAGCTCATCGACGGTCCATCAATATGGACCTTACACGATCGGCCTACACATCCAGCTCCCAAGCAGCCCGGCATCATCAAGAAATTCCAGCCGACAGATCATCTCTAGCTGCAATCCACAACCAACTGCTGGGACGCTCCATCATCACCGTCCACGTCGAGTAGCTAGAATCCTACCCACTGTCCAGAAATGGACAACTGCCACTTCCCAACTCAACGTTCAACAAAGGAAATTTCAGCCGACAGATCATCAGGAAATTCTAGCCAACAGATCATCTCTAGCTGCCATCCACAACCAGCTGTTGGGACGCTCCATCATCACCGTCCAGGTCGAGTAGCTAGAACCCTACCCACTATCTAGAAATGGACAGCCGTCCACTTCCCAACTCAACATTCAACAAAGGACTGTCATTAGCGTCATCTTTGGTGCACGTAGCAAAAGAGATTGGGACGCTTCAAGCAACCAGCACATGTGGATTCATCAAGCACTGTCCATCAATCATCAACGCCCATCCCTCACAACAGCCAAGACATCATCCAACCATCCATCAGGATCAGTATGCTACAGCGTCCCCAGCATCCTTGTGTAACTAGCGGTAGAAGTCTTCTCCAGCAAATGGAGATCCAGCCATTGCAGCACATGAAGTCCTTCCCAGCCACTGATCACGTCTCAGCACCCCTCTCAGCCGTCCATCTGTTGAAGATCATCAGCTGCATCATCCAGCCATTCAATTCAACTTTATCCCCATCTCAAGTACAACTCAAATCGTAGCCATTCATCTTCCACCGCCCTTACTACATCAGCCATCCAACTAGCTGCTTCTCCATCATTCATGATCATCAATACCATCACTCAGCCAGTTATTGATCTCAACTATCCAGCAACGTGCAGCAGGATAGGCCCATCTAACGGCCAGGTACACAACAAACTAGACCCCACTCACGTGTGCAGCTGGTGGGCATCAGTTCCACGAACCTCAAAATCGAGCCGTCCATCAGAACACGTCTAGCAGTTGGTCCCTGCATGTCAGCTGCAGCTCGCGAAGGTCAACCTTTACACGTTCCAACAGGGTCCCTCCTTCATCCAACAATAGCCACACGTGAAGCAAACTCCACTCAAACTCAGCCGTCCATCACACGTCCATGATGCTGGGGTTGGACGTCCAGCTGAAACAAGCTGAGGAGATCTCCATCTCCACTCCACCAACCATTAGCATCTAGTCGTGCCACCTTCAGTCTAGCAGATGGTGTGCAGCTAGCAGCTAAGCTGCTTCACACCTGCCTCCATATGGCCCCCACCAAAGACCTAGCCGTTTATGGATAGCAGCTAATCCGCTCTTCATCAACAGTCGTCCATCTATCTCCAGGACTGGACGTGCTACAACCAGCAACTACTGATCCAGCATTGTCCATTCACACCAGAAAGTATGGACGACCCTCCACTCAATCCAAATCTCCTTCAATCTAGCCGTCCATCTTTCACCACACGTGATCATCAATCAACATCCAGCTCCCAGCATCCAGTCATCTGATCACCATCATCACTGTCCATCTAATCAGTCCAGCTGACTGGAGGCTATGATCTGATCCATCAGTAGCTACTCCTTCATCTGACGACTAGCAGCAGCAGCTGCTTCCATGGCTAGCAATAACCATCACACACCGTCCATTCCTGCAGCTGATGTAGATCACCCTCACCACACAATCAAGCAGTTGGAGAGCTCCACCGTCCATTCATAACTAGCTGCCTCTCCAGCAGCACGTGAAGCTCCCTTCAACAAAGAAGCCAGCCAATAGAGTTGGGCTTCTGTCACCCACACGAGCAGCCATGAAGAACTCTCCTCTCTCTCTCTCTCTCTCTCTCTCTCTCTCACACACACACACACACGTGTAAGAAGTAACACTTAACTCACACACATGCACTCCAAACCTAGAAAAAATTTCTCTTCAGTTTTGAGTGTACCTCCCCAAGCCTATCCATAAAGAAGAAAAAGTTGGCTTGGAGTACTCTCCCAAGCTTAACACAAACATAATCATAGGCTTGGAGTGCCACATGAAATAAGAAGGGAGGCTATAAAAGGGATTGTTCCCTTCTCATTTTCATCATCCACGTTTCATCTCTTCTCTCCTCTCCTCTCTTATTTTCTTTTCATTTTCTTTCTTAGAGTAGAATTTTCCTCTTTTAGAGTTAGTCTTCCATATTGTAACATGGTTGGTTAAACTCTTAGCTAAGGCTAAGGGTGAAGCCTTTGGTGTTGGTGAATTTTCAACGCTTGGTTTGGTTTAACAATTGTGGCTTGAATGTTAGAGTTCTTTGTTTAATCGTTTTAGTTATCTACTTCGGCAGAAGTTATTGTTGTGCATGACCCATTGATCCATCGTAGACTCCTAGTACGATGGATGCTTGGGATTTCTTACATTTCAATTAGCTAGTTCATGATCGATAAAGTCCTCTAATCCATTGTCGACTTTAAGCACGATGAATGCTTATAGAATTTCATACGATTATTGAGCTAGTGCAGATAAAGTTATTGATATGTAAAACCCCTTGATCTACTGTAGACTCCGGGCACAGTGAATGTTTTGGATTCCTAGTGATCGATTAACGAGATCTTAATGGTTAGATCAATCAATTGAAGCCTCATATCTTGTAAGTGTGCATCCAATCTTATGAATTTGTTATCTTATCAATCGACTTTTTGGCAAAGTTGTTGATTTGTATAATTCATTGACCCATTGTTAACTCTGGGCACAGTGGATGCTTGGAATTTCCTACGATGAACTAACGAGTGCTTCATGGTCAAATCAATCAATCAAGATCACTATCTTTTGTAAATATGCAAGTAGTTTAACAGTTTCATCTTATGATTGGAATGAATCTTTATTCAATTCTAGTTAAGTTATAGTTGAGTCAACAAATTAAACATTATAAATTAATTAAAGGTGGATCCTTAATGCATTAGCCCCTTTTTATTATTATTTATCCGCGCGCGCGCACACACACACACACACACCTTACTTCACGCTCGTGGATAAAGTCAGATTTCATCTCTCCCATCTAAACTAATTTCACTAAGTGTTCTTAACGCCAACCCCTATGGTTCGACCTCGGTCTCACCGAGTATTTACTACTTCACTACTTGCACTTGCATGTGCAATCTGAAATTACGCCTTTTGAATCAACACACTTGTTTATGCGTATGCGTGCGGAAGCTTGTAGAACAACTAGTATTATGCCTAAGTCCTAGAGGGAGGCAATTAAGACCTTTTGAAATTCATTTTGCCTACTTATGCAATTTAATAATTTAAACTAAGTAAGCAAGAACACTTCGATTTCCAAGCCTAAGTGGGTCCAATCACAAGGCTAACATATTGTTTAAGCAATAAGCAACCTAGTCTAAGCATGTATAGATGATCAAATGATTAAAAAAATCAAACTCCTAATCTATATATGTAACCTATGTAGATTTATGAGAATGGATCAATGAGCTCAAGTCTACACTACTAGTGAAAGAACATCTTATGTGTGGATGTGCCTATCTAGTGCCTAGCATGCATTCCTTATCAAGCATTCATAATTAAGTAATTAACCATATAATGCTAAGATATTAATGTGCTCAAATCAATCACAAACACAATCATGTATAGTGGTTCGACCTTGGGTCTACTCCACTCCCGGTTCAAGTACTCAACCCCATTGAGCACACCGGCATTCACTATCGGAGGTTTTAAATGAGGTTCACCTCTCAACCTTTATACGGAGGTTTTATCGGTTCACCTCTCAATCATAAACGGAGTTTTTGGACAAGGCTAACTATCAACTCGACGCATGTTCACTCCTGTGTCGGAAGCTCCCCCTTGGAGACTTGTTTAAGCCTGACAAACGAGTCAATGAGCGCCAAACAGCCCCTAGTCTCCCCCTTGGAGACTTTGTTTAGGCCCGATAAATGAGTCAATGAGCGCCAAACAGCCTCTAGTCTTTAGGTTGACAAACGAGCCAAGGAACGACCAACGTCCCTAGAATTTTAAGCTCAACAAATAAGCCAAGGATCGACAAACGACTCTAATTCGAGTTTTGACAAACAAATTCTACACTCAACTCCCATAAGGAATTGAGTGGAAGGACTCTCAATAAAGACAACCTTACTTGTCGGACAAGCTCCTTATTCAGCGCCGCTTCGGGTTGCTTGATCTTTGCTCTCCCATGCTTCAATTAGCTTCCATTGCTCCTCCGATCGTGTTACCGTTGTATCGTCAATGCCTCAGCTACACTTGATCAATCACCTTGCTTTTGATGCCTTTGAGATGCTCAAGGTGATAAGAGGGTAGGTTTGAGAACTCTACAACTAATAGGAATGGGTTGCCTAGAGTTGCTCACCTACAACGATCTCATCTTAGAGCTTTGGATAAGGATTTGATTATTAAGAAAAATCTAAACTCTAGAGATCAAGAGGGGATGAAGGTCATCTTCTTCACGAGCTTGGAATGCTCAATTCTTATATAAAATCACAAGGAAGAAGCCTTGCAACAGTTAGGAATTGAGCCTCTAATGGTCTCCAACAATGGCGGCTTCAATCCTCTCAAAATCCCTCTTTTTATTCCTAAAAACGAGCCAAGCCTTTAAATAAACAAAGCCCCAACGGTTATAAAACTGACTCCCTCCGATCAGTATGATGAGGTCCTCGATCGGTCGAGTTAACTGGCCTAGATAGTATAAGTGTTGTCTCAAACTGACAGGTCACTGACTGGTCGGGCGACCGGTTGGATGACCAGTCGTATTAAACTCCCAGACAAGTATTTTCAATGGGAGCTCAATGTCCGTTTAAGGCCATCTGCTGATCGGTCCAAACATGAAATCTGTTGATACTTCTTTGATGTTTTACAGCAATTCATACAACCTCTTGGCCATTTAATTGGTGATCTTTTGAGACACTTAAGGCCAATCTAAGATGACTAAGGGTATCCTAATAGTCATGGTCATCTAAAGGTTATGGTTTTGAGTAGGTTCAAGGTTAAGGTACACCAAGGCATCTCTTTTACCTGATTCTTCTTCCTTAATGCAGTTGGTCCATCTTGAGTCTTTGGTCTTCGTCTTCATTAATCTCAATGACACTAGACTCACTGACCTAAGTGATTGACAAACAAGGTGCACTAGTATGCCACAAAAAAGTGCACTAACACAATCTTCGAATTGTAGCACCTTTCCAGTCTTATTATTGAGAAGGCCTCCTAAAAAGAACTATCTAAGTACGTACCCAAAGACTTAGTCCACCCGATCGGAATGGTATGCCGCTTAGGGAATATAATAAAGTCAGGAAGCTCTAGTTGCATTCATACCTCTCACACTATTATTATTGTAAAAACATGCAAAATAACAAAAGCAAAAAAGGACGTGTGAAAATGTAACGCCCCCAAAATTTGGGCTCTCGTGGACAACACGATGGGCCGAGTTTCCAGGTGTTAACTAAAATGCATTAGGGATATATTTTCATACATTCATCTTTATTTCCCACATTCATGGCATTCATAGCATAATGACAGAATTCAAGGTTCTTATTCAATGTTTTTCTACTCTACGTTATCAACATAATGTCCTTAAATTATATAAAATATATAATATTTCACTTTTCGTCTCCCTAGGAGACTTAATTCGATTTACATGAAAATAAATTTATTCTACAAAAATGGAAACAATAAACATTATTCAGTCTTCAAACAGATACAACATCATCGTCCATCATTGACCACCATGAAACTGTATACTCTTCAACCTGTAAGTCGGGTTCGTCTAATGGATTGTCACCTGCAAGAAGCTGGTGGTGTTTTATAACATCGTCCCAGGAGGGAGTGAGTTGCTCGCGATCAACTCAGTGAGGGTTATCCCTTAAGATTAGCAAAATAATATCCAAACATAAGCATACTCAACCAAAACATACATGAGAAAATCTTATTTAATGCAATGCATGATATGCATGCCCTAGCTAAGGCACCTTGACTAAATGAGACGGGACTTATTCCAACTCTTCTCACCGACCACTAGTCACCAGAGTCTACGATGAAGTGGGTAATTCCACAAATTCATGTCAACAAACCCAACCAATAGAAGTGATGGCCACCCATCCCCCTACCACAAGCTAACGCCGCAGCGGCTGACCCACTTAAGTTGGGTCCAGTGAATGCATGCATGATTAGTTTCACCTTTAGTTAATTAGTTTAGCATCCAGCCAATTAAACGATGTTCACTGACTAATGACCACTTCTTATCCCAATTAGTTTAAGGAAGCTCAAGGTCACTATGGGGGCTCATCAACCAGCATAGGCCGACAGCTCAGGCTTAGTATCCCATACCACCAACCCTGGCTCATGAAACTTCTCACTTTCATCAATCTCATTCCTCAAAGGGTCCACCATAGGTAACATATCAAATAAGGATCCCTTAGGCACGTATCCAACAATGCACGTCGGTAGTGCCAAACTCAACATCATAGTATATCATTCGATAATACACATGGTGATAGCCAATTCTTACTACAACCAATAAGGCATATTCATCCAAAAACATCCACATGGTAATGCCAACATAACAAGGCCTCATACGGGCTTCATCTCTTAATATCAAACGGTTATATCAATACGGGGTTAAGGGGCGTTCATTAACGTAACATCCATATACAGAATTTTGAATCATACAATAAATCAATCATCATGTTTATCATGAGCATATAATGAACATAAATTAAGCATAGTCTCCACATAAGCATATACATCATCATGGTTCCTTTTCCAAACACATAAACATAAATCATGGTTCACATACATCAAAATTCATAGTACACATCAAGGAATATCATACAAATCATAATCACATGAAGAGATTTCAACAAGCACGGTTTCAAGAAATCACACAACAAAATCCTAGTGTCTAAGCATGTAATCGACAAGAAACATGATATTATTGTAACTAGGCTTAAAGGAAATCCTCACCTTTGCCTTAGATAAAAATCCTAGGTGGAATTGATGGGGAAGATCTTTATATGAACCACGACGACATGAGGAAGGGTTGGAGATGACTACATGTGTTGATGAAGAAGGAAGGAAAAGAAGATGATCAACGGGCGGGCAAGCTCTCTCTCTCTCTCTCTCTCTCTCTCTCTCTCTCTCTCTCTCAGACGTGTAGGGCTGGAAAATTAGGATTGAGCGTGAGTTTTTTAGAATGGAGAAGGAGTAGGGATGTGGGCACCACTCCTTTACATGAAGTGCGCGTGCACACCTCCCAATCTCACTATGACACCATTAAAATATGATTAAGGGATTATTTTTAATGATTTCTAATCCATTCACCGTGTTAAGCACCAATAGTAGAGTCGGAATATAACTTTCATGGTGATCTAAAATCTAAATTGAATGATATTGAAAAATGGCCCGGCGGGTGCCAAAACGGACTTGATCTCAATTAACAGTCCACGCTTGATGATCAGGGCCCAAATTTAGAAGAAATTTGTAGTCATGATAGGTAAATAATTGTACAAAGTTTGGTGGTTGATTGATGGTGGGAATGACCTAGATCTGAAATTCCAACTTTTGGCGAAAAATGAAGGAGCTGACTTGGTGGTTCCACGGTGTAGGATTATAGATCGGGGTCCAAATTTTGTAGAGTTTCGTAGTCATATGATGCTAAGAAATGTTCCAAATTTGAGTTGCGATTGATGGTGGAAAGTGAGTTAATTGAAATGTAACGCCCCCAAAATTCGACACTCGAGTATATAACTCAAATCTCGAAATCAAGGGTGTTATGAATGAATCCTTCACAATCACGACTGAAACCTTTATCCTTTCCATTCACAAGGTACCAAATATATGGAATAAAAATAAACCAACTTTGAAATTTAACTATAATCAACGAGTCTATGAAATTGTTCCAAACTGTCTAACTAATGGTCATCTAATGGGCCTTATTACATCAGTACTTTCAAATTAAAATTCAAAAATCAAAATAAATTAATTCTCAAAAATCTTCTAGGGTATTCCCTCATCTGGAACCGCTACCTCGAAGTCCTCTAAGTCATCACCTATCACTACGGTTAATCGCATAACACTGCGTCAGCTATAAAAGCCGGTGAGCATTCTCATATAGTTTAACACATGTAATTCGACATAGAAAGTCACTTAACCATTAAAGTACAAATCCTTACAAATCTAATAGTAAATTCATCAACCCAAAAATCTCTTAAACATGCACGTGATGCATGGAATGCAAGTATGCTTCAACAATCTCAGTACGGTTATCAGTAGAACATCCAGGGCCAGTTTATAGTCGGGCCTACACTGTCTCATAATTGCAGAGTTGGTCTCTTGGACACACCAGGGAACTCATCCAACCTGCCAAAATCATCTGATATCCACCGGGTACGCTAGTATGGTATCTTGCACACACTAGGGAGCTCAACCAACCCGTCCACAATCGATGGACTATCAGAAGGGTATATTGCACACACAGAGCGCTCAACCAGGGACTGTTGCACACACTTGGGGGCTCACCCAAACAATCATTAATGGGCCTATTGCACACACCAGGGTGCTCACCCTACGGTAATAACTGGAGTTCTCAAATCGTGCTATGCATGAACCAAATCAATACTCCAAAACATCTTTCCAAGATAATTCAAAAATAAGCTCACACATGTACCACCTTAATCGGGTATCAAATTCACATGAAAAACATAATTTATAAACAAGCAGATATAATTGATACAATTCAATTATTCACAAATCTAACCAAATAAAACCACATTTAAACTTCTAAAACGAGAGAATAAAATATTAACGTAGGGAATCCGAAATTAAATAAAAAAAATCCTAAGCTAGAATTACAGGAAAAAAATATGAGAAGAAACTCACTCTCTTTCTTTCTTTCTTTCCTTCTTCTTTCTCTTCTTCTTCTTCTTCTTCTTCTTCTTCCTGCTGCTGCTGGAAAGTTACTCCAGCAATGGAAGGAGCCACCAGCAACCGTCCTACGTTTCTCTCTCTCTCTCTCTAACGTCTCTCTCTCTCCCTCA
The DNA here is from genome assembly GCA_003013855.2 of Liriodendron chinense. NCBI lineage: Eukaryota > Viridiplantae > Streptophyta > Magnoliopsida > Magnoliales > Magnoliaceae > Liriodendron > Liriodendron chinense. The sequence continues at coordinate 3,502,967 of ML058512.1, read as the reverse complement.
CTCCTACGTTTTTCTGGGGAGGGGAGGGACGACTACATGCCATTTTATATCCCACTGACACGCTGAAGGTGGCGTAATGCGGACAGAAACTCCGGACGAGCGTAGCCGAGTTTGAGTGGGAGAAGGAAGGATCAAGATTTCGGATCTCCCACTACATTAACGTTTGGTACTATGTAAACCGTTAAAATCGTAGGTGTGGCCCACGCAAATAATCCTTTCAAGTTTTAGGGACCCATGCGTAGGATCGGCCCCGATCTTGCACATTCTATCTCGTTTAGTCTAGGTTTCAACAGCTTTTGCGGTCCACACAAGTCACTGCTTACAAGGATAAATCCTCCCCTTAGTAGACCCAAGAGAGGGCTACTCAATGAGCGGAGTGGATATTTGGATGGGGCCCACAGCGATGGACGGTGTGAACCGCCCAACGAACAGCGGACGCTGCTGTTGCAGCGTCCGGGCGAAGAAGACGCCGCTTCTTCGACCGCGCACGCGGTCAACGCGCGTTGACCGCGGCTCTATCGTGCACGCGGTGCACGTGGTTTCCATAGTGACGTATGTGTAAGATCTGCTCCGACCATCACGTAGGTCACGTGATTTTAGGGTATGGCACAAAATTTGGTGCAGTTCTGAGTTTAGATGGCCCACTTATGGCCCGATTTCTTATTAGGGTACTTGTAGGATGATCGGGGGGCTGAAATTTGACGTGTATGGTTAGATTAGGTTTCTAAACTATTATATGAAGTTTTACATGAAACGGATCGTCAGAAACTGGTACACTTAAAATCATCTATATAGATTAAGTTAAATCAATGGTATTTTTCGTGTTTGTGGTGAGTTTTGATAAACCTACCACTTCTACGTTGATCTAGGGTTTGTGTTAAGCAAATTTACTAAAGGGTCCTGCATGAATTCCCTACAATTTATTAATTTATAATAATCTACATAATCTTTTAATTAATTAACTGATTTGTCACTTTAATTATTTTCGAAAACTTGGGGTATTACATGAAAGGTCTAGATTTGAAAGGAGTTGGTACTCGGTTATTTCCTAAAACGAGATAACGTCGCACTTAAGAAAAAGGCATATCAAGGAGGGGCAGTTAAATCACACTATTGGTTCATGATATGGACGATCTAAGTCACTCACACGAAGAAAAACATTCAACTATGACTAACCATCCACTTTCGTCACTCGATGGACATTAAAATCAAGGGTTAATGGGCTGATTTGTTAATTAGGTCATTTATACTATGATCTAAAGGCTGAAATTCGACGTGTGTGGTTCATTTATGATAGATAGGCATGGTATAAAATTTCATATCAATCAGATCATGGGAACCATGTGAACTAGATATCAAGGGTCTAGGTTAAGGTGATCCATTCACATTTTTTAGCACTTAAGATTTCATAGTTATACTCATTGGATCATCACAAAAATTTTAGTATAAGATTTTACCACTAAGATGATCAGTTTAGAATGGTTGCTTTCCCGACTAGCTTTCTCAATCAATGGCCACAGATGCTCCTCGGTTAAGATTTCATGATCTAATGGTCATTTAAAAAATCTAATGTTATGGCGTCGATACACACCTAAAACTACGCCTACCTTCCGGATAGATTCAAAACTTACTTACCTGATTGATCAGAAACAACGAATATAGGTGGGGTCAAGGGCATTATCATAGTTATTTTTAATTTGAAACTTTTGGAAAACCTAATGGTTTTACAAGGTTCTATGCATGATCCTAAGCATATCTTATGAAAGACTCTATATCAAATTAATCACGAATCATTACTTATTCACAAAATAAATTAAAATTATCGTTAATCGGAAATTTTACACATAATATGTTATACTATACTTTCAAAGCCACCTAAGAAAAATCTAGGGCATTATAATCCACCCCCCTCAAAAACAAACTTCGTCCCCGAAGTTTCCTAGGTGTCGATCATGGGCATTCTCCCTCTATTTTCCACATCTCTAGCTATCCTGGTTCTATTTCGGGCTAGTTGTGATCACGTTCCACCCCCCTTAAAATAAGGTTCCGTCCTTGATATCTTAGGTTCCTGCCTAACATGCTTCTACTGCGCACTCTGATTCCTACATGGTTCTCTTCAGATCGTTGGGTCCTTTAAACTAATCAATCATCTAATGTCTTGATATGCCTTAGTCTGTGAGTGTTACTAAAATAAAAAATAAACTAATCTAGGAGGATGATTAAGTTAGGTAAGTCAGGGATGTTTGATCGTTAATGACACGATTGATCTGGAGTTTAAAAGGATAAGTTTGAGTTGATTAGGTCAGCATGATCAAATGGTCAAGTGGAAGAGTAGATAATCGGGCGCGTAGCTAAGCGAATGAGGTATCATCGACAGTCGTTGAACGGCTAAAGGTGTGATGGAAAGATGAGACCAGGGGTATTGCAGTTCAACATATGTTAAGATCCAGAGGACCTAGTTTCCATGTCCTAGAGTCGCTTATACGTCTACTTCACTCTAATCATCACAAAAGAAAAACACACATACACACATTGCAAGAGAATGCACAAATATCCCCAAGCTAAGCCACATATGCGGTTCATATAGTGTCGACATCACGGGCGAACGGTTCAAGTAGATTTGGGTCCGATACTTAGATCTTCTACTCGAATTTGAGCATTGAGTTCATTAGTATCCATTCGAAATTCTGAGTGTCGACCCTCGGGATTTGAACTTGGATCAAATCGTTTACACAATGTATCAGGTACGGTTCCATCCTTCCGTGTAGCTGATTAGTCTAATTATCATGGGGACTTCATGTATTCTTCCATAAAGCAAACATCAACAAATTTCACTCAAAATAAAATTCATCAATACAAAATACTACAACCTTACAAGGTTCTATTACTTCCGTCGCCAATCGTATTAACGGTCTAAGTGAGGTTAGTAGGTGGCAATCTATATTTGTGTTGTCCAACCTATGGTAACTGAGTTGGGCAAATCATTCTTAGGAATATATAATAGGATGTCAAGGAACACTTCTAATGTGTAGGCTTGCGAAAGCTACTCCTAATTAAGGGGTCCTCAGAGTTTCAAGGCCAAGGTAACTAGGGTGGCTCCGAATCTGGAGTGCAGGACTTACAAGCGCTTCTGGAATTCTTTCTCTCAAAACGGACATTGGTTTCACCTAAAATTTGGTAGTTAGGACGTAGGGTATGTAGGTAACAACCTTGATTTTTATCAGGTCAATATTATTACGATAACATACATTTCTAACCTAATCAAATCCAAAAAATGCAGCAGGTCAGCAGGGTTTTGTGCAGTATTTTCTCTACTGCTGGAATTTTCCTGATTTATCTTTCCATCAGATTGGTCTAAAATTTCATGAGGGTTTTGAAGAATGAGTTAGAAGTCTTTACAAAAATTTACCAAAATTTTCTAAGTCTGGAAGTATGATTTTCAATGGTGGTACTACTGCTGGGTTAGAAAGTCTGGCCTAACCGTGAAAATTCGAAATAAAATAGCTAACTGTATAATTTAAGGGAGATAAATCACAAAATTTATAGAATTTATGAACTAAATATGGGGAATGGATGAGAGTCCCAATCAATAAACAAAAGTCGGAATGCTCTTACCAAAAATTCTAAAATTTTCAGATGTTTACATTTATCTACTACCCTAACAATCTCAATGAGGCCTAAGTGTGGGAGTATATGTTCATAACATTAGATACAACCATTCATGGACGTTCCTAGGTTGATTTATTACTAGTTTTAGGGGACTAAGTCTTACGGTGAATTCATTATGTGATGGGTTGGGCTTCACACCTAGGGGTCCCGTTTACGCTCTGATACCAACTTGTAACGCCCCGAAATTTCGGCTCTCGTGGATAACACGATGGGTCGAGTTTTCGGGTGTTAACTAAAATGCATTAGGGATATATTTTCATACATTTATCTTTATTTCCCACATTCATGGCATTCATAGCATAATGACGAAATTCAAGGTTCTTATTCAATATTTTTTTACTCTACGTTATCAACATAATGTCCTTAAATCATATAAAATATATAATATTTCACTTTTCGTCTCCCTAGGAGACTTAATTCGATTTACATGAAAATAAATTTATTCTACAAAAATGAAAATAATAAACATTATTCGTCTTCAAACCAATACAACTTCATCATCTGTCATTGACCACCATGAAACTGTTTACTCTTCAACCTGTAAGCCGGGTTCATCTAATGGATCGTCACTTGCAACAAGCTGGTGGTATTTTATAACACCGTCCCAGGAGGGAGTGAGTTGCTCGCGATCAACTCAGTGAGGGTTACCTCCTAAGATTAGCACAATAATATCTAAACATAATCATACCCGAACAAAACATACATGAGAAAATCTTACTTAATGTAATGCATGATATGCATGCTTTGGCTTTAAATAATGAATATTAACCCGGTAAACCCGATTGACCAAGTCACAGAGTCAACTTCTTAAGCCACTTTGATAGATGAAGTTTTGAACGGCCTTAGAGTAGTGCAAGTGACTGTGCAACAAATTCAAGAACAAGGGAAAGCTCAGGCAGATATGATAAATGTTCAGGACGAGCATCTCCATGTGAAAACGAATAGTTTGAATAGATGGATAGCCCATCAGACTGAGGTTATGTATTAAATGATGAATGTTATCACAAAGAGGACAACTATGCCAGTTCCGCATAACGAAGGGAGCTTGGTCAATAATATGACGCAACCACCTCAAGGGCCGCCATGAGTTGTCCCGATCTATCCAATCCCAGAAATGTGTAATGTTGGGCCGACGTATGATTTCAGACGGCATGACGCGAGAAATTTTACACCTGAAATCAGAAACCACAGAATTCTTGTTGGGCAGCCATTTCAACAATACCCTAGGAATCTACTATTTCAGGAAGGGCAAAACCGCAGAATCTCTGAGCCGCCACTCGCTCCTGAACCCCAACGGGTTGATCGAGACCATATAGTTCAGTTAGTCCAAGAGGTAGCTGGACAGGTTTTCGGACGAAATACTATCCCAATTTACCATAAGCCGTACCCAGAGTGGGTTGACCGACAACATCCGTTACCTAGGAATTATCGTCCAGATTTTGCGTTATTCTCAGGCGATGCCCGACGGTCAATTATTGAACATGTCGGTCAGTTCACCATTCAATGTGATGAACTTGTTAATAACAAGTACTATAAGTTGCAACTGTTTGGTCATTTGCTAACAGTTGCAGCATTCATATGGTATTTTAATTTATTGCAAACTCAATTCATACATGGTAAGAGTTAGAGGAGAAATTTCATGCCCAATTCTTTTCCAGAGATAGGAAAATGACCATGACAGATTTGGCAAGACTTCGCCAATTACCAGGAGAATCATGTGAAAGTTATATCGCTGATTTAAAAGGACAAAGAACGGGTGTAAAATAGTAACACCTAAGTCAGAGTTCTTAAAACTTGCTCAAAATGGATTATATTTAAAACTCCGAAAAAAATTATTGATACTGAATTCATAGATTTATATGATCTAACTCGAAAAGTCTCTAGATACAAAGAACTTTTACAGGAAATAAACAAAAGAATGCATCAATCGGGACGTATTATTATGATCCCAATTATGAAATTGCTATCGCTGAATTCGAAGCTAAAAAGCCTTTAGTATGTTCTGCCATGATCAAAGCCGAAACCAAGATCTCGGCCGCACCCAAAACCCAGAAAATATTTTCTTTTGATATCGCCTGGACCGATGAAATATTTGAAATATTGTTGACGGGGAAATTCATTAAGGTCCTCATCAATCATAGAGTACCAACAGCAGAAGAATTAAAAAAGGTTACATATTGCAAATGGCATGGAACTCAAAACCACACCACTAACCAATGTGTTGTTTTCAGGAACATCATCCAAGACAGTATTGATAAAGGTCTGTTGAAATTTTCAGAAAAGGAAGAGGAAGCAATGCTGATCAATACCGATCCTTTCCCACCAGCATTGGAGGCAAACATGGTTACGGCTGATCTCTGAAGAATCAATGGGCCAAGATGAAAAGTAGATCTGAATGATGACAAACTTCGTGAAACTTCGCAAAGGATAGAGTCGCAACCTCAATAGCGGTACGCAAACTCTGAATGGTCAAGATGGAAATCAAGAGGTAGGCCACCTGAACCTTATGAATCACAAAAATGTTTCTATTGTGCAAAGAGGCTGTCCTAGCCTGCTTACAAGCATGCTCATACAGAGCATGAACGGAATGATAGCCGATGGACAAATGACTATAAAACCAGGCCGTCAGGACGGTCATACTGGCCGACGCAACGGCCAATAGATAGACCGAGAATGGTCAAACCTCCAGTAGTGCAGATAGAGGAATGGAAAAGAGTAAGGCATCACAAAATTCCTGGTGTGCCTGAAAGAATGACACGGTCGCAAAAACGACGATGGCAGCTACATCGAGCAGTTGAAAAAAGGGGAGCAACTTCGTATAACGAAGTTACTCTGGGAAGTTTTGTAAATAAACCGCTAATCGAAAACTGAAGAGGTTGCAGTCAATATGCTCGACATGGTTATGAAACCATTCGAAACAACTCTTAAAAAGAAATAATCAAAAGCGGAATGTTAGGATGGCGAAAGCTCCACCAAGTTGGTGGACATCGAGGAACAGGATGATTCACTGGACGATTTCAATGAAGAATGGATGGGGGACGATGACTTGTTGATTAAAGAACTTCTTGCAGCTACCAAAACATTGGACACGACTCCGATTGTTCAAGAGGAAATGATCGGTCCAAATCCATTGCAACCGAAAAATGAAGAAGAAAGGCTACCCAAATCAGGAATACCTGTGGGGCAATGTTCGAATACGGAGATTGTGCTCGGGGCGTTACCACCCATAACATTTGACTATAATATGGTCTTAACACTTCCTTCTGATTTTCAAGCAAAGCCACACCAACAAAATGAGGTGAGAGGCGACGTTGAAGAAGTAAATCCTCCTATTGTAACACAACATGTGTCATGTCATAAGCCAGGAATATCCAGAACTACAGAAAGAGGAGACTCGAGTCAAATGCAGCCGTTGAATACTGTCACCAGTTCAACCAAGTATGTTAGCAGAAAAAGTTGTCATCGAAAAACCTAACTCTCAGGTATGACTCAACATCTCAAGCCCTTATACATATCAGCTCACCTTAAGGGGTGTCCAATTATTAGAATTCTTATTGACAATGGGGCTACGGTTAACCTCCTTCCTGTAAGAATGATGTCCCAATTAGGGAAATCATTAGCTGATCTTATACCTTCTGACGTAACTGTTAGTAATTTCACCGGAGGTGTCACTAACACTCACGGGTTATTACCTATTAATCTTACGGTCGGAACCAAGAAGGCGTTAACTGCCTTCTTTGTGGTCGATACTTCGTCTAAATATAATGCATTATTGGGAAGAGATTGGATTCATTCCTTTAGATGCATTTCGTCCTCTTTACATCAATTCATAGTGTTCTGAAATCAGACAGAGTCGAGCTAGTCCTAGCCGATAATAAGCCATTCTTGGTGACACAAAACGCCAGTGAGGCATATTATTATGGGGAAGAAGTTGGGACAATCCAATTTACTGGAAGAAATAAGTATGGATGACCAACCAGAATGTCGATAATGAAAACCACAGAAGGTATTATGCAAGACATTACTTCAGTGTTTTACCTTGACAACAGTCGGCCGATGGACATTGTGCCATATCGTCCTACATCGAAATGCATCATCGAAGAAATTTCATGAATCACACCATGATAAAGGAAACACATCAGGCCGATTCCATGACCAGAATAAAAAGGCTTGAAGAAAGCCTTCAATATTATGAAGATAGTTGTTTTGTGAATTTGGTCGAAGTTATCATGCTGATTGATGTAGTTGCAGAGGATGGACTTTCTTTGAGTGATTTAGAAGATGCTCCTGATAAACTAGATGATTCCCAAGCTCAAATGCAGGATCCATTGATTGAAGTGAATTTGGGAACCGAACAAAACCCTCGGCCAACATTTGTGAGTGGACTTCTGACACCACAAGTTCAGGGCCGAATTGGTTGGTTTGCTCAAAGAATTCGCTGATTGTTTTGCATGGGAGTATCACAAATTACCGAGGTTAGACTAAAGTTTAGAAGAGCACAGGTTACTGACTAAGGAGGGATTTCGGCCACACAATCAACCACCGAGGTGAATGACGGCCGAAGTAACTCATAAGATAAAGAAAGAAATTGAGCGATTACTCAAAGCTGGGTTCATCAAGCCTATTAAGTATGCAGAATGAATCTCAAATGTAGTTCCGGTAATCAAGAAGAATGGTAAGCTTCAGGTATGCATTGATTTTAGAAACTTAAATTTAGCAAACTCGAAAAGATGAATACCCAATGTCGATTGCAGACCAGTTGATCAACCGAGCGGCTGGTCATCAGATTATCTCTTTTATGGATGTTCATTCAGGATATAATCAGATATACATTCCAACGGACGATGTTCCAAAAACAGCATTTCGGTGTCCTGGTCCTCTCGGCATGTTTTGTTGGGTAGTCATGTATTTCGGATTGAAGAATGCTGGGGCGACATACCAAAGGGCCATGAATACAATATTTCATAATATGATTGGCCAGTTCATGGAAGTTTATGTTGACGACGTGGTCATAAAATCAGCCGACCTTGGAGAGCATTTCGCACATTTACGCAAATCATTTATATGAATGAGTAATCATAAATTGAAAATGAATCCTCTCAAATGTGCGTTTGGGGTATCAGCCCGAAAATTTCCTCAGATTTCTTGTACATCAACGTGGAATTGAGGTTGATAAAAAAAAAGTTCGAGCCATCGTTAATGCTCAGGTTCTAAAGAACAAAAATGAATTGCAGCGTTTTTTGGGTCAAATTAATTTTATGAGGCGTTCCATTTCTAATTGTGCAGGGAAGACTAATGTTTTTTCTCCTTTAATTAAAATAAAGCAGGATGATGAATTCAAGTGGGAGAAAGGACATCAGCAGGCTTTCAAAGAGATTAAGAAGTATCTGACAAAGCCACCAGTCTTAATGCCACCTGTTCTTGGACGGCCACTAAAGCTGTATATAGCGGCCTCCATGGAATCAATCAGAGCTTTATTAGTTGAAGAAGATGACAATAGGATAAAGCGAGCAGTTTACTATCTAAGTCGAACATTGCTCTACATAGAATGGCGATATTCGACTATTGAGAAATTGTGCTTGTCTTTGTATTTTTGAGCCACAAAATCAAGACAATCCTTGTTAGCCGAAAGCGTCTAATCGTTTCAATTGATATAATAAAATATAGGCTTAATCGACTCATTCTCAATGGCCGAATCGGTAAATGGACACTGGCCTTATCTGAATTTGAATTGAGATATGTACCTCATAAATCGATAAAAGGGAGGGCGATTGCCAATTTTCTAGCTGATCACCCTTTAGATTTGGAAGATCAACTTTTCCCTCAGGTATTCGATTTGTACCATGTATATTTGACTCCTTAGAAGTTGATATTTGATGGTTCTCAAACTCATAAAATTGCCGAAGTTGGGACCATTTTGATCGCCCTAAATGGTAACCGGCATGATTTTGCTTTCCAGTTGGAATTTGAATGCACCAATAATCAAGCCGAATACGAAGCCATGATAATAGGGTTAGAATTACTAATGGAATTCGGCATTCAGAATATCATGGTCATTGGTGATTCACAGTTGGTAATCAACCAAGTCGTCGGACGGTTCAAATGCACCAGTCCATCATTACTATCCTACTATGCTCTAGCTACACAAATGCTCGACAACTTTGATGAAGTGGAACATATGCATGTAACTAGAGAATATAATGTCGATGCTAATGAATTGGCACAGATGGCTGCGAGTTTGGAGAATTGGTATGGATCAATCGGTCGGACAATCAAAGTCCAAAATAAACCGATGCCTTCAGTTCTCGGTTGAGAAGTCACCATGAAAATATTCTAAGTTGAATTGGAGGAAGACGACTGGCTAACCCCTATTGTGGGCTACCTTCAATATCCACGTATAAAGTAGGACGAAATGTCAGGAGATCGTCCATACATTATGTAATGGTTGATGATGAATTATATTGAAAAGGGGCCAATGGAGTATTACTCAAGTGTTTAGGAAAAAAGAATCTATGATGGTCATGGGAGAAGTCCATGAAGGAATCTGTAGGGCACACCAAGCTGGGATGAAGATGACATTAACACTGAGATGCTATGGATATTTTTGGCCAAAAAATGACAACCGATTGTGATCAATATATTAAAGGTTGTAAAAATGTCAGAAGGCTAGACTGGTACAGCATGTACCTGCCGTTGAAGTATATGTTGTCATCAAGCCTTGGCCATTCCGAGGATGGGCGATTGACTTAATCGGAATGATCTAACCAGCATCTTCAAAACTAGATACCTATATCATCGTAACTACCGACTATTTAAAAAATTGGGTCAAGGCCAAGCCGATGAAAGGAGTTGACCATAGGGAAATTATTAATTTTATCGAAAATCACATCATTCATAGGTTCGGCATTCCAGAGACTATTACAATGGACGGTGGTGCGGCTTTCTCATCTAAAGAAGTCAAAGCCATGACTGAACGATATAAATTCAAGATCGTCCATACCACTCCATATTATGCACAAGAAAATGAGCAAGATGAAGCTAGTAATAAAGTGATTAAGAACATCATACGAAAGACGATTGATGAAAATCCCAGAAATTGAAATAAAAAGCTATTGAAGGCATTATGTGCTTACTGAAATTCACCTCGTGTAAGTATTGGAATAAGCACTTTTGCTCTAACGTATGGGCACAACGCAGTATTGCCCATGGAAATCACTGTCTCATCTTTGAGGGTGGTCCATCAAGCTGGTTTGACCCCTGATGAGTTCACCGAAGCAATGCTTGTTGAGCTTGAAGAATTAGATGAGGTGCAATTGAAAGCCTTTGATTCTCTTTTAGCCAACAAAGCTAAAGTCGCTACAAAAAAGTAAAAGGAAAAGTCTTTGGACTGGGCAATAAAGTTTAGAATACAGTTTTATCTCTTAGCCATAAGGATAAAGCTTTGGGTAAATGGTCGCCCACTTGGGAATGACCATATACTGTAGTACAGTTCTTAAAAGGAAGAGCTTATCGATTAAAAGAAGAAAACGGAAGAGTGGCAAATGCTCCAATTAATGGTCAGTTCTTTAAAGTCCATTACCCTTCCTTATGGGAAGTGATATATGGGCAAAATTTCTGATTAAAGGAAGAAAGTTCTCTTTAAACCAAAAGGAAAGTTTTTTAGCATATAAAGGATGACAAACAGCTTATCGGCCGAATCAATATTTGGCCTTTTGGTTACAAACTTCAGAAAGACAAGCTATCTATTAAAAGAGATTGTCTTCAAACCTTTTGAACTTCTCTAAAGCTTGGATTCTTCTTTCTTTTGCCCTTTCCCTTTTAGTTTGCTATTTTTTCTATCAACTATCTTCGAAGATAATTGATTTATGAGATCATCTTGCTCTGAAAGTCTGTTTTCGACCTCTGTCTTTCGAATAGAACTGTTGTCTAGCCGATCTTGATATAGCATGATTTGATATTGAAGGAAGGTTTTCAGGCCATTTGGATCAGTAGTATCGCGGCCAGGATAGAGACGGTTAACCTCCTTTATATCTTTTTCTAGTTTTCTACGCCGCATTCAAAGTGAGCTAAGAATCGCTCGATCAAAATTATTTTTTCGAGTCCAAAAAAGACGTTCATTTTAAGTCTCATCACGATCAGTGCCCAATCGAACTAATCTTGCTTGAATTTTATTACTTTCCTTTAGAAGACGAGCGTATTTTTCGAACCTGGGACTCGCCACGAAAAAAGCATTACCAAATTCCTCCAGTTTCATGATAGCATCCAGAGTCGCCTTCAAAATTGGATCCTCTTATGTATATTTCGAAGCATATCAGACGAATGGGTATATGTTAGAAAGCATGGAGGAATCGCAAAAGTAAGATACACCATTGGAAAGGATGTTATTCAAAAGATCGGAGGCACAATCACAAAAGAATTTGGCCGTCATGATAAAATTCCTTCGAATAATATGAAGATGGATGAGGCATAACCTCCTTTTATATAGGCAGCCTTATAGTTATTGCGATGTTTCGAATTTCAAAAAAGAGACATGCGAGTATCTTGGCGGCTCATCCTTATTAATTAGTACGTCAGTTACGATCCTCCAATACATTTATTGTTTTAAAAGATTAAGGTATCGTCATCACGTGTTAATTGGACTTGAAAGATGAAGTTGAAATTCCTTTTTAATTTTGTCTATATGATGTGTCTTCGGCCGAGTTCTGTTTAAATCGGCCAAGGGTTTCCAAAAGCAGAGGTATAATAATAATCTCGATCGATTTGGGTCACGGGAACTTCGATTAGCATCATACTCCTAACGGAACCTACATCGCGGTTAATGACATGCATATTGATTTGGAAACTTCTATTATATTCTGTATGATGAAAAGAAGGCACGGATAGACAAAAGGAAAAGTTCATTGATAATTAAGCCCCTCGGCCAAATACAAAGGAAACAGGAAGAAAAAAAGAAAAGTTGACAATATATATAAAAAAACTAAAGAGGCTCGGTTGGCTACTTGTTATTTCTAATTAAGCATGATCTTGTTTGACGATATCAAACTCTTGCTAGGCGTGGGTTTTGACTGCTTCAGCTTCTCTCATCTTGGCAGTCCACAGACGTTCGTTATTCATCACCTGATCAAGAAATCGAAAAACTTCTTGGACTTGATTACCTATATCACGAACTTGGGTTTCCGCCTCTTTACAGCGAGCCTGGCTATGTTGGACGCAAGTTTGAAAATTTACAATTTGGGATTAGACGAAGGCTAAAGTTTCTTCTACGTAAGATCCATCCCGAGGGCAAAAAACATCTTCGTTTTCACGGATGTCAACCTCTAAGTCCAGTTTTTGAACTTGGAAAAGCTTCAGAAGAGTTTTGTGATAATGGTGTTGGCGAAACCAACGAAGATGATTGCCCCATGCTGCCTCGAGCGAATCATAGAGATTGTGCAAACTCTCACGTACAGAAACATATTCCTTCAGAATGCCCTTGGCATGTTGAACATCAAATTCAAGCCCCAAAAAAGTTGCTTCCAAGACCGTGAAGTGTCCTAAGAAGTTGCAAAATGCTTTCGAACTCTTCTTTCTTCTCAGGGATGATCGTGGCTTGACGAATAAAGAAATTCGTATCAAATAGAAGAAACGATTGGCCGAAATCGGATAGTTCTTCTGAAAGGATATCTTTCAAGTAAGCCTTAGCTTGAGAAAGAGAAGGGTTACTTGATGAGGCCATTGATGAAAGTTAAGAGAAAATGTGGAGATATGTAATCATGAAGAAGGTTGTTCTTTTATAGGCAATTGATGACCATACACGGGTATTAATGAGTCGTGGTTGGTTATTTAACCACCACTGTCTATCCACCTCCCGAGGAAGATGGACCAACCCCTCAGTAATGGCGTCCATTCTGGAATATGTGTATTAATGCTCATCATGGCAAGAGATCATTCAAGAAAAAGAAAAGTGCATTTATATACTTTTAGCCGATTCATTTACAGTTAGAATTTAAAAGATGAAAATCGACTAAGTACATCTCTAACTTTCTACTGTCTCTCTCTTTTTTGCTGAAGAACTCGGCTTTGTTTTAAAGCTGACTGTCTGGTTTCGCTGACCGACCAAGCCTGAATCTGAGCAGGTTTAGTTAAGAGGTTTATGCTCTTCTTCTTCTCATCGTACTTGCTTCTCTTTTCTTCTCACTACCTTTTAAGATTCTCCAGATGTGCTTCCACAGCAGTTATCTTAGCGTCCAGGGTCTTCATTCATAAAGCATGATGCTTGAGCTCTTCTTGTTCGATCGAAAGCTGATCTCTAAGCAGACTCACTTTAAGCATCTGCGATTGAGCATTGGCTTGAGCAACTTCTAGTTGCTTTATGCTTGAACTAAGCTCATTAGCTTCTTGAAAGTGATCTGAAAAATGTCGAAGTATTGGTAGATGTGAGGTAAGACTACTGTCAGATTGTGAACATATTTGATATCTGTTGATAAGGCCGATCATCATGTTAATCGATTCATCTGAAGGTTCGGCCGAAAAGCTTGTATGTATCAATGATTCAATTTCATCTTTGAGATGTTGAACCTCTGTCGAAAGAACGGGAGATTCTGGGACAACAATCTCATTGTCCAAAGCTTGCTTTAAGGAATTTAAGATTTCATCAATCAGCGAGAATTCCATCTCTAAGTCCAGAGGTTCGACTGTCTTGACCTTGGGAGTTGAAGACAAGCAGGATGGGTCAGATGGTAGGATAGTTGTAGTAGGAAGACAGACTGATGTTTTGGGAGACTGAAGTTGTTCTCCAACATTTACCATCTTATCGATCGGAAGTGCAGATTGGCTAGTAGACAAATTAATCGTCGGTACATTCACACGATGTTCGATAACCGATTCTTGAACCGAAGGATGAATTGGTGCATGAATATCTCTGACTGACATGACTGAATTGTTGTCTGGTTCTGAAGATAGAAGAAGAGACAGCCCTGTTGAAGGTAAGGGATTATCAAGGACTGGAGCTGAAAGACCGGAGTTGATCTATTCTTTAATTTCCCGAGGCTCTTCGACAATAACTATTCTTCGAGGAGAACCATCTGATCCTCCAGTTAATCTCAACCGCCTCCTAGTTTTTTCGTGATAGGGGAAGAAAGAGTGGTCAGTGGGAATTGCAGGTTAAGAGTCTGTATGAATATTTGCTGCAGGGAGATCCTTCACAAACGTCATTCCATAAAGATCATTGTCATTATTGTTAATGTCTAAATCTATCGTTGTCAAAAAGGTTATTTCATCATGGTCGGCCCTACTCTCAGAATTAGTGATGATATTTGGAATTTGAGCAGTATCGGCCACAACGAGTGAAGGATCATTCCGTTCGTCTAGAATCACTGGTCCCGGTGCATCTGCTGATTCATTCTGAATATATGATACTATCGGGCGAGTTGCTTCTAGCGCTCTCTTGACCGATGGAATATGATCTATGGCCTCTGCACCTTCTGCAGTGGACCGACTTTCAGTCTGAACTTCGGAAGAATGACATGTGGAAACATTGGTAGACGTTGCCTCTCGAAGGACTACTTAAAAAGAATAGGATGAAAGATTAGATTATAAATACAATAAAGGAGAAAAAAAGAGGAAGAAAATAGACCACCTAAGTTAGAGTGAACGACCGTTGTCACAAATCTGTCATCTATCGACCGAGGATTGGTGATGATTTTTGCAAGTGGCCGAATAGAAGATGGAAATGGTGGCGGATTCGGCCAATAAGGTTTATTGTATTGCTTATCAAAGGGTAAATGCGGATCATTAAGAGCTTCTCTATCGACCAACCATCTATTTTGACAACGACTTTCATGAATTTCTTTGTGCCTCTCAATCCCTTTTTCTATTTTCCAAGAATAGTGTCAAGGAGTAAGTCCAGGGTAATAGATGGTATTGAAATAAGTCTCCCAAGCCTTTATTTCTTCAGCAAGATTTTTACATGACCGAGCTAATGAAGTCTGTTTTTTAGTCTGAGAAGAAGAAATGGTAATTTCTGCCGATATGAAGCAGGAACAGGTGGTTTAGGAAGAGGAGTAGGCAAGGCTGAGCTAATGAAGTCTGTTTTTTAGTCTGAGCTAATGAAGCAGGATTTCTTCGGCAAGATTTTTACATGGCTGAGCTAATGAAGTCTGTTTTTTAGTCTGAGAAGAAGATATTGTAATTTCTGCCGATATGAAGCAGGAACAGGTGGTTTAGGAAGAGGAGTAGGCAAGGGACCCAACTGGCTGATTTTGGTTACAGTGGGGACTGAGAAGTTGATTTTAGAAGGAGATTTAATGGGTATCGCTCGGAGGGGAATTACAGCTAGTAGTTCAGAGTCGAGATTGTGGGAGTATATTTTCTCAGTAGATAATGGAGGAGCAGGGGTCTGTGAATCGGTTGAACTTGAGGACGGAGTATAAATCGGCTGAGGAGTTTTCTTGGGTGTCCTTCTCCTTTTAGGCTTAGAAACTTGAGTTGGAGCAGGAGTAGCGGCCGATCTTTTCCTGGTGGAACGCTGACCAATTACAATATCCTTTATTGGTTTTGCTTTTTTTCTCCTGACCTTTCTTTGTAACAAGTTTTATCTTGGGTGGTTCACCAACGAAGCAAATTTGGCTGTTGTGACTCCTGGTGATTGAAGAAGAAGTCTTTGGTAACCCCCATTCCACCATTCAACGAAGGCATTTAGTACACTCGGTCGGTCGACAAATCCTTCAAGTTCGATGTTTTCTTTCGCATCTTCATAAAAAGTGTTGAGACCAAGATAATTCTTAATGTCATAAAGAATTTCACGAATATAAGGAGGTTGATTGAGAGTCTTCTGAGTACTAAGCATGGAATGCCCTGAATAAGGCCAAACTACCGGGCGAATAGATTCGGATAGTATTGCTCAACTCCAGCTTTCGCATTGGTACCCAAATCAATGATACCACCATATGGAACGGTCTCTGGCTATTAAAAAACTCTCCCAAGCTTCGGTTATCAAAGATATAGTGGCCTGGTCATCCACGTCCGCTACACCAGCAAGCCATACTGGACCAAATTCTCATTTGCAGAAAGGTGTGAAGGAGCGAGAAATTCAGTCCACATTGAGAGTAAGGAATAGATGACCCAAATATACAAAGATATCATGCGTTTTCACTTCATACTTTAAGTTGCGATGACCATAGGATGTATAAACTTCATTCTGAGGAAAACCACCGACTAAAGTGGAACTGAAGTATTCAACGAGCCACATCTGAACTAACCAGGGAGGACCACCGCTATGATAAACACCTTTGGTGGTTACGACATACATGCTTCGATACAAATGTCCTAAAACAAACGGAGCGAGGGCTAGTTTTCAGCCTTGAGCAAGTGCTTCGGCTAAGGCGATATATTCATGTGTAATGTTGAGAGCATTCACACATAGAAGATGTCAGCAGATCTAAAATAAGAAAAAGGCCGTGAGCTCCTCATATTCTACTAGACCTTCTTCTTTCCTGAAATTTGTCAGGAAGAGAGAATATGCTTTGCTGCCCATGAGGTATGAATCATTTTTCTTCATCCTTGGCAAAATTCGAAAAAACAATGTCACCAAAAGATAATTGTTGGGTGAAAGCACAGATGTCCATAATCGTAGGACTCATCGGGGCACATCCAAAGAAGAAAGAATTAGTGGATCTGCTCCAAAATATGGAAGTTGCAAATAAAAGGGCCGGATTCGCTTTGAAATGTATTGTAGATAGTTTGATGCATTCGGAAACACCCATCTCTTGCCATGTATCCTTAAATTGGCCCTCCATGCGCTCAAACCATATTTTCCAATCTGGAAGACGAGTCGGCCAAGATCTAGGGCGTTTTAGGGCATTCTGAGGTTCGGGAAGTGAAATTTTCCGTAGAAGTATCTCTTCACCAAGGCATATAGGAAACAATAATTCAAAGAAGAAATATCATCGACCTTTACTCCTGGAAGAAATGAAGAACCCAGATGATAAAATTTCTTTCCTTCTACTTCTGTGGTAAACATTACTTAGTTCGTATAAAGATCGGTCAGATTATCCAGAGTATCGAGCATTTTAGCAAGATCGAACGAAGAAGAAGAGGAAGCCATTTGCAGAGAATCGTGAAAGAAAGAAAGCAAGAATGAATTTGAATTTCGTCGGTCGAGAGAGTATTAATGTTTAGTCATGATGGTGATTCGTTTAAATGTAAAGATTTGCTACTTAGCAACATGGGATTTAATCCGTACAAAATCATTCGTCTGTCGAAAGTCGAAGTCGGTGATACATTTCAAATCTATGTTTGACATGTGGTAAGAAAAGACGGTAGCATTTAATGACAGATCAATCGTCCGTCACACGTCATCTCCTCTTTTTCCAAAAGAGAAATAGACGCCGGGGGGGGGGGGGGGGGGGGGGGGGGCAAATGTTATACCCTAATTCTGCCGATATGGGTAAAGAGTCAATCAAAAGGAGACACGTAAGTAAGTAGCTGCGAGATGTATAAGGCCATGACGGAGTTCCTAGTGACACAGTTGGCATCGGTCTGAAATGCCATGACACTAAGTGAAGTGGATGAACATAGTCAAGTCAGCAAGCTGATTATCGTGAAAAAATAAGAAAGGAGAAATCTAGAAGATGAATAGTGGGCGAGTGGTTAAAGTGAGTGGTTAGTAGTAGAAGTATCTAGATGGGCGATTGAAATTATAAAAGCAGAAGAAGGATGGCAGAGTAAGAGGTCCAGCACCAACCAAATCAATCTATCTTTCCAATTTACCAAATCCCTTACATTTCATAGTGTAACCGATCCGTTTTACATTCCAAGTACTTCGTATTTCTTAGAATAAGTGCTCCGGTATCTATCAAGTCAAGACCACATTAGCATTTCCAAGCTTATTCAGGTTCTTCATCTTGCTATTTACGTTTCTTAGCGTATTCATTTCCTTTTATTCTCTTTATCATTAATCACACTATTCAATTTCAATAGCATGTGTTTGAAAATTACTTTCATAACAATAAGTTTCACAATCAGTAAAGTTCTATTTTACATCTCTTAGTGGTGAAGAAAAGGTAAAGACCACCCACACGGTCGATTGTAAACTCTTCTCTTTACTCCTTTAAATTTACATTAAAAGAAATCATTTCGCTTAGAAGGTAAAGTTGCAACTCATTTTTTGGAGGACAAACCTCACCCTCCAAACATCGCCTGATCACTTTTATTAAGCAACTAAACGAGTGGCTAGTTAGGCGACCGATCTCTACAAATCTCAATCATATACGGCCGATCACGATGTATCTACCTTCCCTGGCGCTCGGGGTCATCGTTGTTTAGTTGGAATCGAGCTGCGAAAATTGGTTCTGCCACACCCGCACCACATCACACTCGTGGCCGACGAATAGCTTGGTAATTATTTTTGGCACGCCCGATGGGACATCGCATTATCGCCACGAGCTATAAAATGGGTTAATTTGAAGATCTAAACAGTGTAACTCACGTGATGAAAATCTCAGATCACACTGCACGTGTCACATCGCAACGCGTGTGCCATGTGTGCATGCGTACATCGCTTACATCCATGTGGATTTAGCTAACCTCATGTTACAACCACCTCAAGTCGTGTGTAGCCCACCTTGATGTATTTCTTTTGTATCCATGTCGTCCATCTATTTTTCCATCTCATTTCAGGATGAGATCTCAAACCTTAATAAGATCTAAATCTCAGATGGACCATACAACTAGAAACAATGATGAATAACCATTAAAAACTTGGGCCAACAAAAGTTTTGGATCTGCTCGACCACTGTCCAGATTGCTGAACGGCAATCGGTTGCTGACCGTTGAAATCGACCACTGGCCCGCCCTCTGGCCACTGAAATCGGTTGTCGAAATTGGCCTATGTGTTGGTTTCCAAATTGAAATCGGCCGCTAGCCTCGCTCCCAGACGGCAGATCGGCCATTGAAATCGGTCGCTATCCCACTTGTCAAACGGCAGTCAACCGCTGAGTTTAGACGATCTCTTGCTTCTGAACAGTCAGCCGCTCTCCTGCTTCAGCACGGCAAATCGGCCAACGAAATTGGCCGATATCCTAATTGCGTACAACAAATTGGCCAACGAAATCAGTCGCTTTTCCTTCTTCTGACTGACTCCTCTAAGGTCGGTTAGAAATAGGATATAACATTGCCCCCCATGTCGATTCGCTTTTGGATAAAAGGTGAAAGCGACATTGATTGTGTTTCTTGATCTTATTGTTCATCAATACAGGTACTAGAAATTCAGCGTTTTGGTCAGAAAACACCAAATTCGACCGTTTTGGTCGCACTCGGTCGTCATGATCGAAAAATATCAAATTCTGCCGTCTTGGTTGAAATCAGCCGTCTTGGTTGAAAAACACCAAACTCAGCCGTCTTTGTTGAAAAAATGTCGGAGTTGGCCATTTTAGTCGAAATCGGCCATCTCGGTCAAACTCTTCTACATCTCTTTTCATCTCATCAGGTTGAGACGATTTTGCTCGAAAATCAGACGGCGGTGTTAATACCATGTTACAGTCAAGCAATATGGGTGGCAATGATCCAAACACAATTTTAAAATTTGAACTTTATCTTGTCATTAACATCGAAATTAGCCATGGCAATAGAGATTGACGATCGATCCATTCAGCATGTGGCTTATGAAAAACCAAAATACTGGTACAATCAAGAACCTGGCCAACCACTTCTTGGACAGATGCACGATTCGGTCATGATCTAGATGATCCGGTTCAATTTGGTTCTGTCCTTCATCGGAAAAAGGATTTTCAGGAAAATGTAGGGAAAGCTGCCCCCCAAGCGTTTCCTGACCAGATTGCTCATCGCACTCAATATTCGGCAACTCAGTATCTTGCCTGTTCATTGACACAACATTTCGCTCACGGTCGAGTGAGGACGCTTCTAATGCTTCGACCACGACCTTTGGTTACCTAAACTCGGCGGGTGGTGGAGCACTCCGAACTGTTGAGCTCCCATTTTATACATATTCTAACCCATTACATCACATTATATGCATGGTTTGCATACTTAAAAGACTCATCTAATACATGTTTTTGTGATTGTAGGAATGAGAGGGAGACTTCACCAATTCATGGTTAAAAGAGTCATTTTGTATGCCTTGAAGATCAAAGAAATAAAAGATAAGAGATGGAGAAAATGCAATGCAATAGAGGAAGAAAAGTGTGAAAAAGTCACAATTTACAGCCTAACCGGCTGGCCAGCCAAACCCTCTAGAAATACACGTACATCCTCAATATTTGAAATATTCGGGTGAGGTGCCGCTTGAGTGACAAGAGTCATCAACCGATTCATGCTCATGGTCAATCTATTGAAGGTTTCATTCTGAATTTGAATTTGCTCAGCCTGAGCGTGTAATAGCTAAGCTAGAATTCTCTCTTGTTCTATAATGTATGGCATTTCTATTTGTATATCTTAAAGTTTGACCAATATTTCGGTTATTTAAACAATGTTACACCGGTATGTGAACCAAAGTAGTATCCCACTGAGCGTGCCAAAAATTATTGCCAAGCTATTCATCGGCCATGCCTGTGATGTGTGCGGGCGTGCCAGAACCGATTTTCGCAGCTCGATTCCAACCGAACAACGATGACCCCGAGTGCCAGGGAAAACAGATACGTCGTGATCGACCGTATATGACCGAGATCTGTAGAGATCGGACGCTTAACTTGCCACTCGTTCAGTTGCTTAATAAAAGTGATCAGACGATGTTTGGAGGGTGGAGTTCGTCCTCCAAAATATGAGTTGCAACTTTACCTTCTGAACGAAAGGATTTCTTTTAATGTAAATTTAAAGGAGTAAAGAGAAGAGTTTACAATCGACCATGTGGGCGATCTTTACCTTTTCTTCACCACTAAGAGATGTAAAATGGAACTTTACTGATTGTGAAACGTACTGTTATGAAAGTAATTTTCGAAAACTATGCTACCGAAATTGAATAGTGCGATTAATGCTAAAGTGAATAAAGGGAAGTGAATACGCTAAGAAATGTAAATAACAAGACAAAGAACCTGCATAAGCTTGGAAATGATAATGTAGTATTGACTTGATAGATACCTGAGCACTTATTTTAAGAAATACAAAGTACTTGGAATGTAAAACAAATCAGTTACACTATGAAATGTAAGAGATTTGGTAAATTGGAAAGATAGATTGATTTGGTTGGTGCTGGACCTGTTATACTAAGAAACATAAAAATACTTGAAATATAAAAAAGAGATTGATTTGGATTGTTGTTGTTTGGTGCTAGGATCCCTTGCACTGTTAAGATCCTCCTTCTTTTATAGCTTTCTTCTTAAAAAATGGAACTATCTGGATGCTCCACTTCCTAATGGTTATGGTAACCATCTCCCATATTGCCTTCTAGAGAGGTCCTTCATTTATCCTCCTTACATGTGTTGGCAACTGTCTACTCTCCAGAAACTTCTTTCCTATATGGACATGTGTCCTGTAACTGTTTACAAGGCTTCGCTTAATCCATCATTCAACCGCTATTTACAAACATCAATCGGCCGCTTTAGAAACCTTGTTTGTTCACTTAGCACGTCTCACTTGACAACTTCTCGTAAATGCATTCAGCCATTGCTCCTGGACGTAAACCTCAAATGCAGATTTTAATCGGCCATTGCTGGACAATGTCTTACTTCTAACCTGACTCCTCCATGATCAATGACTAGTAAAAAGAAAAAAGGGTACAACCACCCCAATCATGTGTGGGCCACCTTGATGTATTTCTTTTATATCCATGCCGTCCATCTATTTTTCCATCTCATTTTAGGATGAGATCTCAAACCTTAATAAGATCTAAATCTCAAATGGACCATACAACTAGAAACAATGATGAATAACCATTAAAAACTTGGGCCAACAAAAGTTTTGGATATGCTTGACCGCTGTCCTAGATTGCCGAATGGCAATCGGTTGCTGACCGTTGAAATCGGCCACTGGCTCGCCCTCTGGCCACTGAAATCGGTCGTCAAAATTGGCATCTGTGTTGGTTTCCAAGTTGAAATCGGCTGCTAACATTGCTATAAGATGTCAAACCGGCCATTGAAAATGGTCGCTATCGTGCTTATCAAATGGTAGTCGACCGCTGAGTTCGGACGATCTCTTGCTTCTAAACAGCCGACCGCTCTCTAGATTCAGTATGGCAAATCGGCCAACGAAATTGGCCAATGTCCTAATTGCGCACGGGAAGTCTGCCGACGAAATTGGCCGCTTTTCCTTCTTATGATCGACTCCAAATTCGGTCAAAAACTGAGTATAACAGGAAGTGGAAACATATGTAGGTCCCACCATTTCTTTTATTCCCGATCTATCAAGTTCATCGAATTTTAAAGCTTAAATTATGATCACACAGAAACCCGACCACATTCTCTTTAATGGTCCAAAGATTACCGACTGTTGAGACTTCATATGGGCCGTATAAAACTCAAAACTGCCTAATTTTTTGGTCCACGACCTAAAGGGAGATGGGAAAATGGATGAACGGTGTGGATCGCACTAGATAACGAACATGTGCCCCGTTTTAAACTTCAAAGAAGAATAGAGATTATAGTGGTACGCCTGTAATTTGATTACATAACAGGGTTAATTTACTCTCTGCAGATGCAGCTGTTAAACGATTTCTCTGCGTGTACGAATCTTTTGGGTAAAAAGACCATTTTACCCCTTTGCATTTTAACCTAAACCTCCAAACGTTTGCGGTGGATCAGGTCTCATTTATTAATGAAAAAAATAAATAATTACAAAAGATTTTGAGCTACCAAACCCAATCATCAATGGACACAACCAACCAGCGGCAGAGGAAGCTTCGGTAGTGACCCCTCCAAGCACCTAGGTCGGTACTGATCAGTGCTGGAAAAGTTATAGGGCCCCCATGATGTATGTGTCTTATCCACATCGTCCATTCATCTTGTGGACTCATTTTAGGGTATTAGCCCAAAAAATGAGGTAGATCTAATTCTCTGGTGGACCACAACATATAAAACACTGGTGTTGAACGTCCGCCATTAAAAACTTCCTAGATATTTGTGTTTTCCCTTTATCCAGGTATGTGTGACATAATCAACAAGTTGGATGGCAAATAAGCATTCTAGTGAGCCCTGTGGAGTTTTTAATGATGGTTATTCAATAAAAAGAGTTTCATATGGTGTGGTCCACCTGAGAATTAGATCAACCTCAGAGCTCATGTCATAAAAGGAAAAAAAAAAAAATTTGATGAATAGGATCAAGACACATAATGGAGACCACAGCTTTTTCCATCAGTAAAAACTAAGCAGGATCACTACCGAATCCAAGTCCTTTATTATGTTTATTTTATTTATTTATTTAATATTTGTTTACACACCCATCCACACACACTCCACGTGGGCACTCGAACAATGGATGCAGATTGCGTCCGTCCTTGTTATGGAGGCAAAGCGTCCATACTTAGCTGTGGAGGCCAAAGGGCCACCGTGATGTATCTGTTTATCCATGCTGTCCATCCATAGGTCATCGCTTTGAGTTCAACGTCATATGTAATCGGACGGTGGAAAGCGACCCCCTACCTTACCTTAGATACGGGTCACCCGATTCTCTGGTTGAGCGTCACATAATCCACACATGAGATATGGGGGCTCAAACGTCAAGTCAGACAACTCCGGAACGGAATCCAGTACCGTGCTTTGTTGACTTGGACTGGAAAATTTTATTTCGATAAAAATAAAAAGCTCGCGTGACTTAGGCTCGTTTGGCATCTCCACTCTTTAGTTAATAAGAGTTTTTTTCAATAAGAGATATTTTAAGATCCTTTTGTCCTGGTTGTTGTTTTAAATAAGCTCACGTGGTGAAATTGTATTCTAGTTGTTGTTTTAAATAAGCTTACGTGATGAAATTATATTTTCAAGCAAAATAAAAAATCTTATTTGAAATAAGCATGATTAGTAAAACTTTTAAACAAGAGGTTTTTTAGGAGTAGTTATGTTATTTTTAAATATGATAACAATTCTATTATAAGCGTAATTCAAATGATTATTTCAGTGAACTCACAATAGATGAACTATTCCTCAAGTGATAAAAGAATAGATGACTACAATCTTCATATTTTAAGGTATTTGGGCCATTTATTATATTGTACATCTAGATGTGGATCAACCATCATATGGAGCCCACCTTTGATGTGGACCATCTATTGTGTGAGCTAAACCTTCAAATGCAAACCATTCATCATTAGAGGCCACCTTTGATGTAGGTTATCCATCTTGTGGGGCCCCTCAATGTCTAATGCCCATCACCCATCAAGTGGAGTCCACATTCGATGTATCCATAGTGTGGGCCCTACCTTCGAAGTGGATTGTCCATCACGTGGGGCCCACTTTTAATATCCACCATTCATCCTATGGGGCGCACCTTCTATGTGGATCATCCATCATGTGGCCACTTTAGATATGGGTCATCCATCATGCAAGACCTTAGATGTGAACCGTCCATTAGGAGGGGCCCACTTGATGTGGACCGTCCATTATGAGGGGCCACACTTTGATGTGAGCCATCCATCATGTGAAGCCCACTCCGCCCATTATGTGGGCCCACCTTGATGTCGACCATTTATTGTGTGGGGCCCCACATTCAATATTAGTCGTTCAACATGTGGGCCCACCTTTGATGTTAATCAACCATCATATGGGCCCACCTTCAATAACCATCATTGTTCGATCGTCTTAAGCGCAAGGCTGCGATGTAATAATAATTCCCGGTAAGACCGAGGTCGATCCACAGGAAATTAGGGTAAACTAATTCAAACTATTCTAGCAACTTCAAATTCAGCAATTTTGAAGTTTGATTTTAAAAACTACGTAAAAATAATAACTTTTGTGAAAATTTGATAATTTATGGAACTAAGGGCCTCAAGGATCCACTTGTAGTAGTCCCATGTAAATTCATTCATCCAAGCATAGACACAACTAGATTCGAAGTTCTATCTCTTCATCTAGTTGGAAAATTTAAGCATTCAAACACAAACAATCTCACTTAAGTCAGAAAATAAGATTATAGTTCTAATGAAATACATATAATTCAAACATGTAGTCTTTTAAGTAACAGTCATGCCAAAGGACTATGGTATGCTCTAGAGTTACTACAATTTGAATCTAATCAATCTAAATATAGCAATCTCAAAGAATTGCAAGGAACTCATGTCTGAAGCACATGAACTCTCAGAAAACATCCAAAAATACCAACTTGTATTCAAACTAGAACTTAAAAATCCAAACATTAAGTAAAGCACTTGAATCAAACAAATTCTACATGATAACTAGCTACAAGCTTCACCTCTTAGCCTTAGCTAAGAGGTTCTAGCCGAGCATCATCATGCTACAACTAAAAAAAATAAAAAACAACTAGAAAACATGAACAACCGAATTTGGGAGAGTTGTAGACGCTCCACGACGATCCTCTTCACCTCCCACGAGTTCCCAAGCCTTCTATGATACCTTAGGAACGAACCCTAGGTGTCCTTTTATAATGGAGAAACCCCACCGACTTAGAAAGTTCCAGAATCCGCGTAGTACTTACGAAGCGCATGACATTTCAGAGCTTAAAGAACAATCTTCTTCTGATTTTTCGCATGGTCGACCGGTCGTGGTCTCTGGCCGACCAGTCAAACGACCGGTTGTCGACCCATCTTTTTAGTCCAGTGAGTTTTCTCTAAAAACTCCACAACTCCAGGAAAATACGACCGATCGTCGGTTTTGTCCATTTTTTGTCCAACAAGGTTAGCTGCAAAGGCCTCCTGATTTTAAATTTCCGACCAGTAGGACGACTGGTCGGCAGTGCATTTTTCTGCAACTTTTCTTCTTTTTTCTCTTTCTCCCTTGCATCTTTCTTCCACCATTTGGCACTTAATCTTTTGATCTTCAATGTATACAAAGTAACTCATTTAGCATCGAATTGGTGAAGTCTCTCTCTCATTCCTACAATCACAAAACATGTATTAGAATAGTCTTTTAAACATGCAAACCATGCATAATGTGTGATGAATTGGGGTTAGAACATGCACAATTCAGAGCTCAACACCCCCCCCCAACCAGCATTTTCCTAATCTCGAGCAAAACATACGTGAAACAAATTCAACTTTACAAAACCTAACTCTCTTTTGGAAACTATGCTTCTCTCCAAGACATATAGGTGCAAAATTCAGAAAAACTGCGTGATAGAAGTTGAAATCTTAAACTCCCTAAACATAACAAGTGTTCACATAGAATCCTCACTGATTGATTGATAAATAGAAGAATCCGAATAAGTTTAAGCTAGTGTGCATAGTGAAGATTCATCTCATGAGTTTCCAGGATTACCTTTTTCATAAATTAGTTAAACCAAGGATTTAAAAGTATACAGATCAACCAATTTCATATGACAAGAATTTGCCTTACCGTCCCTTCGACGGCTTTCACACTACTTCCCATCTCCAACTTTGGTTACGGGTAGACCATCCCCTGGTTGGTAATAGGTAGCCCTTTTCAGAATTTATCAACAAATATTCAATGAATAATCATATTTTCTTTCTCTTTTTTATATACATTAGATATGATTTTTAGAAATCTATATCTTCCATTCTTTTCTTTTATTTTTCATGAACAAGGATGGACAAAGTTTCCCGGCTTGGTTCCTAAACACTTCAAATTTTAATTTAACCAATCAACAAATCTAGTAGTCTCTTCTAACCATGAGAATCTGTAATGTGAACCAGACTCAAAAGTGTTAAAACTTTATATTAATCAACTCAATGAAGGAATTCATATAGAAAACAATTACATTTAAGGTAATTCAGAAATCTTAAAATCATATCAATTAGTCTCCCATCCTTTCATACTTATAGCATCCCAAGTGCATAGAAACAAGGTTTTCCAAATGAGTTTTGATGTTTCAAAAAAATTGAAAAATTTCTATAAAACCTTGCTCGAAATGTCACAAATTACTAGATTTTAGGAATCTCACCCCCCAAACAAATCTTGCATTGTCCTCAATGTAAACGATATGCAATCGACATGAACATGAGAGTAATGATAAAAATAAAAGAGGATGAGTATGAGAGTACCTGAGTGAGTCGATCATGGGAATTTACCTTCGACATCTAAATTTACTAAAGCAGTAAAACTAATACAGAAAAACAAACTAAACCTAATCTACTTTATACCTCCATCAGACTAGGAGATTAATCAGTCCTGATACACAGGATCCTTCAGAGTGATGGACATATCCTTTGAATTAAATTTTTCAATGAATGGTTTAAGACGTTGTCCATTCACTTTAAAACAATTACCATTCGCCGCATTCTCTATCTCCATAGCTCCATGAGAAAAAACTTCTTTAATAATGTATGGGCCGGTCCATCGAGATCTCAATTTTCTCGAAAAAAAGATGAAGTCGGGAATTGTACAAGAGTACTTTTTGGCCTTCATGGAATTTTTTTCTAAAAATGTGTTTGTCATGAAATGCTTTCATCCTACTCTTGTAGATCCTCGAATTCTCGTAATCATCGTTCCGGATCTAGTCAAACTCATTCAATTGGAGTTTACGAAGCGAGCTAGCCTTGTCAATGTCAAAGTTCAATGCCCGAATCTCCCAATAGGCTTTGTGTTCAAGTTCCATGGGCAAATGACAAGCTTTCCCATAGACAAGTCTATAGGGAGACATTCCAATGGGGGTCTTATAAGTGGTACGGTGAGCTCAAAGAGCATCGACTAATCTCAGCGACCAATCTTTGCGATCCGGTCTCACCGTCTTTTCCAAAATTTGTTTGATTTTTCTATTGAAAATTTCAGCTTGCTCACTTGTCTATGGGTGGTAAGGGGTACTTACTTTATGCCTAATGCCATATTTCTTCATTAAAGCTTCGAAAGGCCTATTGCAAAAGTGAGAGCCACCATCATTTATGATGGCTCGAGGCGTTCCAAATCTGAAAAGTATGTTTTCTTTAAGGAACTTTAGAACCGTACGATGATCATTGGCTCTATATGGAATGGCCTTTATCCACTTGGACACATAGTCTACGGCAAGCAATATGTATACATGTCCTAAAAGATGAGAGGAATGGTCTCATGAAATCGATGCCCTAACAATCGAAGACTTTGAAATGTTGAATTGGGTTGAGAGGCATCATATTCTGACGGGACAATCCTCTTAGCTTTTGACAGCGCTCGCATGCTTTGCAAAACTCATGGGTGTCTCTAAACAAGGTAGGCCAATAAAAACCACATTGCAGAATTTTGGCAGTGGTTTTCTCGGCGAAAAAATGACCCCCCACATGCTTAACTATGACAAAAGGAGATAATAGAATTTTGTTCATCATCAGGGATACATTTCCTAATTATTTAATCTGAGCAACATTTGAAAAGTAATGGTTCATCCCAGAAAAACATGCGCACTTCCCTTAGAAATTTCCTTTTATCCTGCGCGGTCCAATGAGTTGGCATCACACCTGTGGAAAGATAGTTTGCTATATCAGCGTACTATGGAGGATGCATAGCAACAAAGAGTTGCTCATCAGTGAATGAGTCCTCAATAGGTGACTCGTTAATGGAATCAGGTAAAACTAGACGGGATAGATGATCCTGCCACCACATTCTCTACTCTCTTCTTATCTTTTATTTTTAAGTTGAACTCTTGAAGGAGTAGGATCTATCTTAGCAAACGGGGCTTAGCATCCTTCTTAGAAAGAAGATGTTTCAGCGCCGCGTGGTCCATGAAAACAATGACCTTGGATCCTATCAAGTAAGGCCTGAATTTGTCCAAGGTAAAAATGATGGCTAGGAGCTCCTTCTCCGTAGTCGAGTAATTAACTTGGGCGGGATTCATGGTCCTACTCGCATAGTAGATAACATGGGGATTCTTATCTCTCTTTTGGCCTAGCACTGCCCCAATAACATAATCGCTCGCATCACACATCAACTCAAAAGGAACGGACCAATCCGGTGGTTGCATGATAGGAGCGGTTGTCAACATGTCATTTAGCTTTAAAAAAGTTAATTAACATTCGGCACTCCACTCGAATTGGTTTTCCTTTTGGAAAATGTTACATAAAGGCCTAGAGATATAGCTGAAATCCTTTATGAACCTTCTATAAAAATTGACTGTGTCCAAGAAATG
This sequence comes from Liriodendron chinense, assembly GCA_003013855.2. NCBI lineage: Eukaryota > Viridiplantae > Streptophyta > Magnoliopsida > Magnoliales > Magnoliaceae > Liriodendron > Liriodendron chinense. The sequence goes on along the minus strand of ML058512.1, from coordinate 3,473,153 downwards.
GCCACACATCGCGTATACTTTTGGGTGGTGGTAGGTTAGCAATAATGTCGATTTTCGCCCAGTCTACCTCTATTCCATTGGACGAGATGATATATACAATGACTATTCCTCTTTGTACCATAAAATGACACTTTTCCTAGTTTAAGGCAAGGTTCTTCTCCTCACACCTTGTCAAGACCGATTTCAAGTGATTGAGGCACTCATCAAATGTACAACCAAAAACAGAAAAATCATCCATGAATACCTCGAGAAACTTACCCACCATGTCAAAGAAAATACTCAAAATGCATCGTTGGAATGTAGCGGGTGCATTACATAGTCCGAATGGCATCATTCGATATGTGAGGTGTCGAAAGGGCATATCAAGGTGGTCTTCTCTTGGTCTTCCGGGGCTATCTCAATTTGATTGTAGCCGGAATAGCCATCTAGGAAGCAATAATAGGAGTGACCCGCCAACCTCTTCAAAATTTGATCTATGAATGGAAGAGGGAAGTGGTCTTTCCTAGTGACCGTGTTAACTTCCGATAATCTATGCACATACACCAACCGGTGGTCACTCTAGTTGGTATAAGGTCGTTGTTGGCGTTCTCTACAATTGTAATACTGGACTTCTTAGGGACAACTTGGGTAGGACTCACCCATTGGCAATCCAAGATGGGGTAGATGATACCCACATCTAGTAGCTTTAACACCTCGCCTTTGACAACCTCCATCATGTTTGAATTTAACCTCCTTTAAGATTGTCTAGTCGCTTTTGCATTTTCTTCGAGGTGTATGCAGTGAGTACATACCGAAGAGTCTATCCCTTTGAGGTCCGCTATTGTCCACTCTATAGCTCCCCTATGTTCTTTGAGTAGCGCAATCAACTTGAGCTCTTGGTCTTTTCCTATGTGAGAGGCTATAACAACCGAAAATGTTTCCTCTTGACCCAAATATACATATTTAAGCTTGGATGGCAATGGTTTAAGGTCAAGCTTCGGTGGTTTAATATTAAACGGTAAAGGCTTTGATGTGGTTGGTGGCAATTTTCAAAATGAGGCCTCCACCGGCTAGTATCAAGCTATCGGTTTCTCACTACTCAATGCTTGCACAATATCACACATTATGAGATTTTTAGACTTTTCAAAGTGTGCCAAGCATGTCTCCAAATTTTCGAATGGTTCAAGTTGGAGGAGCTCCTCTTCTTCAAAGGACTCGAGCATGTTTACCTCGAAGAGCTCATCATCCTCCTCATTCCTTTGCTTTTTGCACATGTGGAACACGTTTACCTCCAATGTCATGTTTCCAAATGACAATTTCATCACCCTATTCCAGCAATTTATAATTGCATTTGATATAGCCAAGAATGGGCGGCCTAAAATCACCGGTATTTGAGTGCTAGTATCCATAACCGGTTGCGTATCCAAGACGATAAAATCCACCGGGTAGTAGAATTTGTCGACTTGGACCAATACATCCTCAACCATCCCTCTCAGTATATGGATGGATCTATCAGCGAGTTGTAATGTGGTTTTGGTGGGTTTTAATTCACCAAGATCCAATTGCTCGTATACCGAGTATGGGATCAAATTTACGCTTGTCCCTAAATCTAGTAATGCACGTTTAATCCGGTAGTCACTAATGATACATGAGATTATGGGACTACTGGGATCCTTATATTTTGTAGGGTCTTTTGGGTGAGAATGGCACTCACTTGCTCATTCAAAAAGGTCTTTTGTTGTACATTGTATTTGCATTTGATTGTGCATAAGTCCTTTAGAAACTTGGCATAAGAAGGGATTTGTTTAATGACATTAAGCAATGGAATGTTGATCTTGACTTGTCTAAAAATCTTTAAAATGTCATGAGAGTTTGGGAGAGATTTTGGAGCAACCAATCTCGAAGGGAATGATACTATGGGCTTGTGAACACGTTTCGTTTCTTGTGGGGCTAAGCTAGGTCCATCCTCATTCTCAGAAATTACTGGATCATTAGGTTTGTTGGCCTTCACCAGAATAGATTTGTCTACTTGTTTACCACTTCTAAGAGTGGTGATGGATTTGCTTGCTTCACATATTGGTTGAGGAGATTAGAGGTGCTTATTTCATGTGCTTGTTTAGGATTGGGCTGAGGTTGGGCCGGAAAGGTCCCTTCCCTAGCATTCAAGCGTCCCTTAATCTCATCAACCGACACTTTAAGCTCTTGAAACATTTGCTGATTTAATTGATTAATTTGCCATTGCCCTTGTATAAATGCTTTTAAAGTATCCTCCATTAAGAATTGAGGCAAGTCCATGTTTTACATGGGTACCCCTCCTTGAGAGTTTGTAGGATTAGCCGTGGGATCATTCCTCTAACTGAAATTTGGATGGTTCTTCCAAGTAGAGTTGTACGTGTTATCTACCGGTCCATTGCAAGGCCGTTGATACCCATATGCGGCATTTGCTTGCTCTTGTAACACCTCTTGAAATGCGGGAATTGTAGGATAATCTTGTGTAGAGTGTACATTAGTGGCACAAATTCCACACACATTTTTAATGGCTTCCGTGGACTTCAAAACTCCACTTTTACTTAGTTCCATGGCCTCGACTTTTCTTGTAAGGTTGGCTATCCTTGCATTTATATCATCTTCCTCCTTAAGGATGTAAATCCTTCCTTTCTCTTTTTGTTGAGGAGGCTTGAGGTTACTAGACTTGTCTGAGGTATCCCATGATTGGGCATTCTCGGCCAACATATCTAAGTAACTCCATGCCTCATCTGGATTTTTGCTCATAAACTCGCCATTGCACATCATCTCTACAAATTGGCGCATGTTGGAATTCAATCCATCATAAAAGAAGTTTATAATTCGCCAACTTTCGTAGCCATGATGTGGGCAAGTGAGTAAGAGGTCCTTAAACCTTTCCCAACTTTGAAAGAAAGACTCACCCTCTTTTCCCAAAAAGTTCATAATAGATCTCCAAAGGGTGTTAGTTTTATGAGCCAGGAAAAACTTTTTAAAGAATTCCCGGGTTATCTCAGTCCATGTCCCTATCGAATGTGATCTAAGAGAGTGTAGTCAACCTTTGACTCTTTCTTTTAATGAGAAGGGGAACAATCTAAGTTTGATGTCATCCTCTGACACATTGTTGTATTGCAAAGTAGCAACAACCTCATCAAACTCTTTTAAGTGTATATATGGGCTCTTAGAATCTAGCCCATGGAACTTAGGTAAGTATTGAATTAGCCTCGGCTTTATACCAATGTTGCTCCCCGTGGTTGGTAGAACTACACATAAGGGTATAGTCATACGGACTTGTTGTAAGTAGTCACATAAAGCTCTCATTGGAGGAGCATTGTGCACCTCATTCTCTCCTACTCCCCCTTGATTTGCGTTTGTAGTTGGAGTAGGAGGAGGAGGATTCCTTAACGATGTTTGATCCATACTCCCTGAACTTTCACAATGTTCTATGTATTTTCTAACTCGTCAATAGATGGAGAGTGGTCTAACTAAACCTCCTTCGGTTTGGAGACGATTTGTGTGGTCACGTTCCCAATGGGACATAAACCACAAAAAAAAAATCTGAACTAAATCCTAAATACTAAAAACAAAATCTGGAAATAAAATTAAAATTCTAGTAAAGCTAAAAACTGAGAATTGAAAGAGTCTAAGTTAGAAGGATAGTACCCGATTTGCTTGAACTAGAAAAACTTCCTACAAAACAAAACAAACTTTGTTACTTCTAGAATTCAGAAAAACTAGTTCTAGAAAAGCAGTAAACCCTAATTATATCTACTCTATAACTGCTAAAACAATTTAAAACCATTTAACCTAGATTCCCCGGCAACGATGCCAAAAACTTGTTCGCTCGCCTCAAATGCAAGGCTGCAATGTAGTAATAATTCTTGGTAAGACCGAGGTCGATCCACAGGGAATTATAAAACATTGGTTGCTAAATCCACCACTTTCATCATTGCCCGACTCTTCCCCTCCGTGACTAAGAAAGAAAAAGTCATGGTTGAGAAGACAAAATTGACAACCGAGGGTAACGAAGGCAATAAAATGGCAACTATGTTGAAGCCGAGCGCATCCCCAAGCCAAAGGATGACATGGTCGCGAAGAACGACCTCAGCCACTCCAACTACTTCTCCTTCAGTAATAACAAGGGTGGCCAAGCCAGTACCTCCCGAACCAAAACGCCAGAAGGTCACAGCTGCAGGTCCTACTAAGAAGAAAGTGCTAATTCAACCTTCTTCGACACCCACAGCCCCATTGGTCATCAAGAAAATTTTAGATCTTGGACCTCTTCCAGGTCCTCTCCTTGCACCACCTGCTGCTCCAGTTGTTCCAGCCATACCCATGAGCGCGTCTACAACAACTTCGGGCGGCCGAGTCAAGTGAAAAACTACAGGTACTTCTTCCACAGTCGATGTTGTATCTGCTTTTGAAAAATATTACAAAATGAAGTATTGGCAGGGATTATTGCCTTCAGACTATTCATGAAAATGGAAGAAGCTCATAAGAGGCATGAGGATGCAAGTTACAAACGAGCCTGGAATAAGTGGCAGAAGGATAAGGAAAGATTGAACGATCCCAACCTTCCTCTCGACACGTATCTCAACAAACCTTACTGCCCGAGGCCACCTCCTTACTTCCACTCGTCCTGTTACGATTCTTATCAATGATCCCTCTAAAATTTAATCAATGGTCGACCGATACTCCACTTTCGTTGTTCGCTCAGACCTAGGTGGATGTTTTCTATCTTTTTTCTATTTGTTCGACTTACATTTTTCATATCTTATGACATTCTTTCGTCTATGCAACGACCAAGGAACTCACAGTTGTTGAGAAACTCCTAATAACAGTCCCACAACCTCTGCAGCTCGAACTCCTAGTAACAGTCCCACAACCTCTGCAGCTCAAGGGTGTTGAGTAGACTATTGCTATCATCGCTGACCAACCTTGAGGCTTAACAGTGGATCTCAATGCCTCTGATTTTGACGCGATAGCGAGCGGTATTCCTCTACAGGGCGAGCAAACTGAAGGAGACATGGAAATTGCCAAGGAGCCTTCCTGTGTTTCTATTCATTCAGAGGTTCCATCAATCGCCCTCGGCCAGGAAGATGAAGGTCCTATCGTAGTAACACCACAAAGTTCTCGAAGAACATCTTCCCATTCCACTCCCGCATCAACTAGTTATTCCGCACCATCTGATCAATAGCATGAAAAATGGATAGTCAAATTGAACAAATGAACAAAATGGGTCCAATCAACACCTTGAACCATTTATCTGATGGATCATACTTTGTACTGCTTATGACTCCAAAGCAGCACTCGGGTTTCATCATTCTAACTATTGTTATCTATGGTTTATAAAAAGACAGATAGTTGTAATAAATTGGCCTCATTCATAGGATTAGGATCTCACCTCTAGCATGATTGTTACACTGTGGCTTGCTAAGACATACTTTTGAATGAACTAGCTTGAATATTGGTGATTGGGCGTCTCACACGTCATTCAAAAGCTTTGGGGATGCTAGCAAAACCCTTAGATAATATATGTTCCACCAAGAAAGACTGGATGCATAGAACCACATATATCTGCATGCATAAGCATTAACGGTTCATTTACCCTCCATGATTTCCCACTTGAAAAGGGGTTTGGTGATGCTTCCCATAAACACAATTCACAAATCTTTCCACTATAGTGTACCATAGGAAAGGCAACCACCATTGTTTTACCATGCAGCCACGAAAATTTTGCCAGGAGTCATTACAGGACTCAACATTTGAATGATTGACAGTTAAGCTTGGAAAACATAAGAAGAAGGATTTTATTTTCAAAAAAAAAAAAAGCGATTCCATGGTTCTCTTATTGAATATCATGTATCCATTATTATCAAAGATGGCACAATATCTTTCTTCATCAATTGCCCCTAGTTTATTAGATTTTGAGCTAAACTTGGTACAAACAAACATATATATAGAGAGAGAGAGGAATGCTCACCTGCGGACCCATTCTCATGAGAACTTGTGAGCACTTTTTGAGAACTCATCTCACGTGATATGAGCCCAAAATCTAAACCATCCATGTTATGTAGCACCCCAAGAAACCTCCAGGCACCAACTATTACCCTGATCCAGAACTTTGGTGGGCCATCTACGCAAAGAGAGAGACAAATCAAGGGAGGAAACTGATTCCTTTTGCCATGGCCCACCAAAGTTCTGGATCAGGGTAAAAGTTGGGCCCTGGGGATTTCGGGTGCTGCATTACATGGACAGATATATATATATATATATATATATATAGAGAGAGAGAGAGAGAGAGAGAGAGAGAGAGAGAGAGAGAGAGAGAGAGAGAGAGAGAGAGAGAGAGAGAGAGATTCTTACCAGATTTGGTATCGATGGCAGCAATTCCTTGGCCTTGCACTCGAACTTGATTATCATCTCCAATCATGACGTGATATCTCACCGATTCATCAGTTATAATAAAAAATAGTTCTATCATCAGGCATGTAATTGTTGCAGCCACTTTCTAGATACTAAACATTTTTCTTTTTTTTGTTGTATATCCAAACTTTGTAGCAAGATGTGAGAGACAAATTTACTTCGCCAACATTTTTAACATCCTTGAGCTTGAACCAACACTCTTTATTATCATGACCAACCTTTTTTGCAAATGGTGCATTGAGGTAGATTGAAATTCTTATTTTTATACCAACAATCTTTCTTGACATGCCCTATATGATTTCAGTTATAGCACCTACAAGATTCATGATTCTCTTTGTTGGTATTCTTCTACTTTTAACAATGTTGTCTTCCTTTTCTTCAAAAGTTGTACTTCCTACGTCCTTTACAATTAAACTACTTCTCAATGAGTGACTTTCTTTACCTTCACTTGAGCATTTCTTCATGCTAACTTTTGCATGGAATAATTTGTAAAGAATTTTCTTCATTTCTAATCGTCCTAGATGATTCACAAATGAAGTGCTTAGATCCTAGGATTCTTTCAATGCAACAACAACATGATCATATTTAGAAGTAAGAATTCTTAAACCTTTTCAACAACCTCTTAATCAGTTAGATTTGGTTGGTGTTTGGGGGTGGATGTTCTTCCATTTTTTCTCTTTTCTGTTATGTTCTGGAGGCTTTTCTTTTGGGGGATGGATAGGTTCCTTTTTCTCTGTCATGGGGGCCAGTTTTGTTTTGATGCCTTGGGGACGAGAGAGAGAGAGAGAGAGAGAGAGAGAGAGAGAGAGAGAGTTAATTTGATTGACATTGTAACTCATTGAAAAAAAAAAGTCTTAAATTCACAATGGAGTGTTTGCAATTTCAAGGTAATTGCCTGACTTGATTCTTGATATTCATCCTGAAGTAACTCCTCCCATTGTTCTTGAAAATATGGTTCCATCAATGGCTTATTGAATGTAAAAGGGTGCCTTTACATCCATCCGTTTTTCTTATCTTTGTCCATTGTGCTGCAGTTACTCTTCCTCCTTGGTTATCATATTCTGTGAATCTATTCTCAACTGATTCCTATAAATCATGAGAAAGAAACAACATTTTCATTTTAATTCTCCAAACTGATAATTTTCACCTTTGAAAATGGAAATCATTTGCTGAGAAATACTTAAACGTTACCTATAGTTGATATTGCTTCTTTGATTTTAAAAAGACCAACTTGCACCCAGCTTGAGTCAAACAAGGCTTTGATATCAAATTCTGTTGGAACTGTTGACTTTTTGGCCCTTAAGATATTTTAAAAAGAGAGATTGCAAGAGCCTTGAAACAAACAAGTTCCTTTTTTTTTTTCTTTTCTTTTCTTTTTCACTACTCCACCACATTATAAACTACACCTCTTCAAATAGAGGTTGCTACGCAATAGTAATACATACGTAGCTATAGCTTTGACCCATTCAAAGGCCTATCCGCAACAACTAGCTGCCACTAGCAAGATACCCCAAGCATGTACTTGGAAAGTAACCTCCATTGACTTATTCAAAGAAGACTTCAATAGTAAAACATTAATAGAGCTTTCAGTGTTGTAGTGGACTTATGGATCAGTGGACCATTGATGAAAGAGTTTGAATTAACTTCAACACTTTTTTAGTCCATAGTTTGGATGTGGGTTAGCCCTCTTTTTTGATACAGAGCAAAAAAGAAGACATACTGCACCTGCTTTGTTTTGCTTGCAACAGTATGACGAGATGTTGCTTCTTTTCTGCAATACTTTTGGCATTACCTTAGTTTGGATGTGGGTGAACCCTCTTTCACATATTTAATTAGTGTCCTTTCCTCTATACTTTGATGGAATGGATGCTTCTACATGCATGCCATGACGTGCAAATTACATGCCTTTAAGCATATCATACCACTCTATGGACAATATCATGGGGCCTCTTTTAAATGCATGGATGATGTTACGTTCTTCCAGGGTGAAGGCTGTCATTCTCCCCAACATGGTTGAACTTGCATGCAAAGGGAAAGAACAAGAAACATCTCTTGCGGACATGGATCAGGTATGTGCGGCCATGCGTTGGGATTTGATCAGCCCGCAGGCAACTGTTAGAGATGGGTCCCGGTCGGCCTCATGTCTGACATGGACCTGCCATCCAATAAATCCCACCAAGTTGCCGCCTATCTCTGCTGGATATGCGCGGGGGCAGTACCCAATCCAGGTACATCTCTTGCCACTTGGGATCATGTTTCCGTTGGTCAAACACAGTCATTGCACGCTCATTAGTCAGCACTGATGAACTTCATTGACTGGGTGCGGTGACTTGCTCCGGGCATATTCACAAGTGTGTGTGTGTGTGTGTTGGGGGGGGGGGGGGGGGGGGGGGGGGGGGGGGGGGGGGTGAAGAGGCTAATCGATGGTGTGCTCGCTGGGCACCTCACCACAGTAGGCGCTTGCCCCTCTCCTGAAAATGCATATTGACTTTATGATTAAGCCTTGCGCCTAAGCCAGGGAATGCTGCATGTCCGAAGCTAGTTTGTGCTAGAGTGTGTGGAGATGTCTGTGTTCACGTGCATAAAGCTGTCTGTGTGAGGTGTGCTAAACCTGTCTACACAGAGGAACATGAATCTATATGTGCTGAGGTGCATTGAACATATCTGTACTACGACTTGCCAAGCCTATTTGTGGTCGCACAGACGAACTGTCACAGAGCTATCGGTGCTGGAGGTGTGCTGGCCACCTGCGTGGAGTGTGGAGCCTTTCTACGCTTAGGTGTGTGAAGTTGTTTGCACTGAGGTGCACAAAGCCTGCCTGTGTTGGAGTGCACAAAGGTGTGTCTATGATTAAGTGTGAGCAGGGCGCAGAACATGTCTACACAGGACTCTGTCTTATCCATGTAGAGGTGCTCTGAGCCTATCCACATGGAGGTGCGCTCAGAGCTATTTGCATGGGTGTGTATTGAACCTGTCTGAGCTAGAGTGGGGAGCTATCAGTATTTGTGCGAGCTAAGCCTATTTGCACTGGAGTCTCTGTTGTTGCATTACCTGAGCCTATTCACTTCCTGAAGTGCGAAGTTTCAAGTAGTTGTGTACATTAAGCATGTTTGAACTTTTAACTCAAAATTGAGTGCGGGAAGCTCTCCGTTGTTGCATGAACTGAGCCCGTCTTTGCTGGGGCATGCAGAGCCATCTTCAGCTATATGGGCTGACCCTGTTTGCACTTGAGCGTGGGGAGCTGTTTACTACTTTTGTGTCTTAAGCCTACCTGCCTTGGAGTGTGCAGAGCTTGTCTACAATTGGTCTGCCCGGAAATTCACTAGAGCTATATGCGTGGAGGTGCACTGAACCTTTCTGAATAGAGTGTAGAGTGTGGAGCCGTCTGCAGTTGTGTGCGCTGAGCCTGTTTGTGCTGGAGTGCGTGGAGCTGTTTGCTGTTGTGTGCGCCATGCCTGTCTAGGAGAGGGTGTGTGGAGCTGGTCTACGCTGAGGTGTGCTGGAGCTATCCGCATGCAGGTGCATTTATGAACTGCCCTCAAGCTGAAATTTGTAAAAAAAGAGAAGGCAAAGAAAGTAGACAATGAGACCACCCTTGCCTTCATCAAAACCATTCACTAGTTCTTGCTGGCCGGGAGATTCTCCTATTTGGTGGCCTTATAAGTACCCTAGCTCTAAAACTCGTTGAGCCAACTTAAAACTCAGAAAACCCGGCTGGTTGATACAACTTCATGTGACTCGACAGCATTTCTCTTGCAATCAACTGTTTTATTACAAAAGAATGGTTGCCTGAGAGAGTGGGGGAACCTGCCACCAGTGAGCCATCTAATGCATTTGTGTTTTGCTATATGTATTTTCTTTATATGGTAGCAGCTTCTAAATTTCTAAAATTTCTTGCCAACTAGTTACTTCAAATTTTATTATTAAGATATGAGTCAAGACAGAACTTGGCAGTCTTTGAGTTGATCGAACCTGGTTAGATACTGAGTCAAGTCTTCAGAATTTTGAACTATGCTCAGTACACAAAGGCTTGAGAGGTGATCCCCACCACATGCAGAGGACCTGTCTGATTCTGCCGTAGAGGACCTGTTTTGCTATATGTATTTTCTTTATATGGTAGCAGCTTCTAAAATTTCTTGCCAACTAGTTACTTCAAATTTTATAATTAAGATATTGAGTCAAGACAGAACTTGGCAGTCTTTGAGTTGATCCAACCTGGTTAGATATTGATTCAAGTCTTCAGAATTTTGAACTATGCTCAGTACACAAAGGGCTGAGAGGTGATCCCCACCACATGCAGAGGACCTGTCTGATTCTGACGTAGAGGACCTGTTTTGCCATACATATTTTCTTTATATGGTAGCAGCTTCTAAAATTTCTTGCCAACTAGTTACTTCAAATTTTATTATTAAGATACCGAGTCAAGACAGAACTTGGCAGTCTTTGAGTTGATCGAACCTGGTTAGATACTGAGTCAAGTCTTCAGAATGTTGAACTATGCTCAGTACACAAAGGGCTGAGAGGTGATCCCCACCACATGCAGAGGACCTGTCTGATTCTGCCGTAGAAATGGAAGATTAAAGTGGCATCACCAACAACACCCTAGGCGATGGACAGCAGAGTTAAATTCATCCCTTTGCAAGCTGTACCAGGGGGAGATTCTGGGATTCATTCCAGGGCATCTTCAGAAATTTCTGAAATGTTAATGTTCAAAATGCCACAGGTTTACCATGAAAAGTTGGGCTCTCTACAAAACCACATGTTTATGATGCAGTGCAGCTCCAGGACGATTTTTTTTTTTCCAACCCAAATCACTAGGAAACTCACTGCTAAGAATCCCTCAAATCCCAGAGTAGAAAACTCATCAAGTTGTATTCGGAGCCGTTGGTAAATTGAAAGATGAAGTCTGAAAATTAATTTAATCTCTGCCATAACCTTTGTTTCTCCACCAGGTGATTGAGTGACCATGGATCTCATCGGTGTGAAGGGGGCTATCATAGATCTAGTGTTTATATCATCACTCTAGTCAATCCAGGTCATCCATGGTGATGCACGTGAGTTCTAAAGCATATAATCGTTGCATGGGAACGAATGCCTATAGGGTTTTGGGGAGAGAGAGAGAGAGAGAGAGAGAGAGAGAGAGAGGCATATGAGAAGATGGGGAGATAATGGCTTTGGAAAACATGGAAGAACAATGCTGTCAGTTTGAATTATAGGAAGGGATATTTTCGTCAAAATTGACCCAAAAGTTTAATGAAAAATCACTTATCACATTCAGCAATAAGTGATGAGTGGAGGACTGATAGTTGGGGAAAAAAACTACGAATTTCAATGATAATTAAAATTAAGTTCTTAATTCTTTCCCATCTTCATATCTGGGTCTTCCATTATGTATCAGGAAGCCGGCTAAGCACCTTTGGGATAAAGTGGTAGAAAGATTTGAAAGGAAATTACCAGTTTGGAGGAGGAATCTTTATTTGGGTGGAAGGTTAACAATGATTAAACCAGCTATGACAAATCTTCCGATAGATTTCATGTTTACTTTTAGATGTCCAAAATCAGTTGAAGGCAAGTTGGAAAAGATTAGATGGGACTTTCCTTTGCAACGGTCAGAAGAAAAGCATAAATTTCATCTCTTGAATTGGTATGAGGTTTGCAAACTATTATTCCAAGGAGGTGCGGGGCTACGAAAATTGGTGGTGATGAATATGGCATTGTTAGGAAATGGGTGTGGAGATTTGGGTTAGAAGAAGGTAGCTAGTGGAGGGAGGTGTTGGATAGAAAACATGGTGTAGAGGGTGGATGGACAAAAGATTCTTCATCATATAGGGCCTAATCATTATGGAAGTCGGTAAACATACTAAAGGAGAAGATTTGGAAAAGTATGGGGTTCTCATTAGGTAATGAGAAAAGGATTTGATTCTGGGAGGATGGGCGGGCGGAAAATCAAAAATTGAATTTGGTTTTTTCTCACCTAGCTTGGATCGCTACATATCCAAATATCTCGATTGAGAGGTGTTATTCCATTCATGGTGAGGAAGTTATTTGATGTCCACCATGTAGAAGAAATTTGCTTGAGATAAGAGGAAGAGCTGTTAAGGTTGTTGGATTCTCTCAAATTGCATCCCATAGGTTCAGAGGTAGATGCTATGGTGTGGATCATTGAAAAAGCCAATAAATCTTCAGTTAAGTCATTTTAGATGAAATTAGATGGGGGTCACTCTGAGCAAGCTGCATGTCATACAACGCATGTTTGGAAATATGGTGCTCCTTCCAAGGTGGCGGCATTTGCATGGTTGGTGGGTAAGATAGAGGTTCTTACAATTGATTACTTACGCAGGCGCGGTATGATAACCCCTAATGTGTCTTTTGTTATAGTGAGGAGTCAATTGATCATCTGTTCATTCATTGCCTTTTTGCATCAAAGATGTGGGCTGGTTTCTTCAAACCATTCAGAGTTTCATGGGTTATTCCAGGATCGATCGACCAGTTGTTCTTGGCTTGGCACGGAGGGGGTAAGAGTAAGATTGGGAATCGTATATGACAATTATGGTTATTATCAGGTCTTTGGAGTATTTGGATAGAAAGGAATAGTCGTTGTTTCAGAAATCAAAAGGAGAGCTTCAATGAAGTTTTTAATAGGTGAAAATGTATGTTATTGAGTGGGCATATGCAGCTAATGTGTTCCCTACTGCCCATTTTCCAGTTAACCGATTAGATTTAGGAGGAAGCTTTTGTTTTATCTAATCGTATTTGTTCTTTTCCTTTGTATTCTTTGGCTTTTTGCCTTTCTGAATAAAAATTTATTATCATCATCTCAAAAAACAAAAAACAAAAAAAAAAAACAAAAAAAACAAATAAAAACTCTTTGTGCTTACCAAATGGTTTAAATTGTGACAATCACCAAAAATCGCAATTTTGAATGATAAGTGCTGAAATTACATTTTACCAAATAGCACCTTACTAGAGGAAAACATGTTCACCTGTGGCCAAATGACTCGATTGACTCGATGCGACGCACTGAGTTTATAAACAGTACTGTGGATAAAAGTGAAAGAAGGCCAGTGTGTTTTGTTACCTTGGTTGGAGATGGCAACATCTATAGCCACCATATGATTACCCTTGTGTTTTCTTTAAATGTTTGTTACTATTTTAGATATTTGTAATTTAATCACTAAATATCAAGACAAGTAAAGACTCGTGGAGACTCAGAACCAACCCAGCCCTGCAGAAATACCGAATGAGTTTTTGGATTTTTGAACTAAAGATGTGCCCGGTTGGTATAGTTCAGAAACTTGAAAAATCAACTCGATGTCCACCCATGTCAGGTTGACTCAAAAACTCAACCAAGTTCTTAATGACCCGACTCAATATAAATACTTAGATTAAAATATTTGTAGAAAGAGCAGAGAAAAATCATGTTTATTGCACTGATCAAAGGTGTTGTTTTTCAAACAAATGTTGAGGGTTCGATTCTCACCCTCAACCTCAATTTTTCCTTGTGACAGAATGTTTGACAGGGTGACTTGGCTTGAGTCATGCTGAGTCAAAAGATTCGACCAAGTCAGAAAGTAAGCTAAACAAGCCTTCCTGAAACTTGGCCAGGTCACAATTAAAAGTGAGTTTCTCACTGACGGCTTGAAATCACGTTGTGTCGAGTTGACTCAACTGAGTTCCGAGTTGAGACAGTGACTTTCAGAAATGAGACCAAAAGATGTTCATGTTTCTTCTTTAAGATGGACTACATTGGTACTGTTTTCTCTAGTCAGGTGATCAAAAGTGTACCTTTACTGTAACCAAAGGTATCAGATTGCCCATATCATGGTTCATCTCAGCCACAGTCAAGGCAAAACCAGTAACAAGAAGTGCATTCGCCCAGTTATGGGACACTGAAAATCATGCACTTTTAATTTGAGCAATGCGGTGTATACATTGAATTTTCAGTGTGATGCTATTCTCCACCACCTGAGTACATAGTTATGCTGAATGGAACCCACTGTGTCAGGACGCGTTAACCGCACTTTAGCAGATCCATATGTCAAGAAGGTGGTAGGCCCACTCATCGCCACTTGATCATGCAGCCATATCAAAAGTTCATACTATGCCTGGAGCTTGTCGAAACAATGATGTGTATGGGCTTGCCACTTGACTAGGCACTCAAGATTTGATTTGGTTTACACATAGGATTTTGCTAACATCCCCACCTTTATGAGGACCTTAATATCATGCCTGAACCTTTTAAATGACATATGGGATGTCCAATCATCAATCAGGGCAGTCCATTCAATAGTACCACTAGGAAGAAGCCAGGTGCAAGAATCACACCAGTTGGATGATTCTTATCCTTTGAATGAGGCCAATTTGTTACAACCGTCCATTGTTTACGTGACATAGATCACATGGTTAGAATCATCAAAGCAAAGTACTGCTTTGGAATCATAAACAACACAATGGGATCTATTGAATAAATGTTCCAAAATGATGATTGGACCTCTTTTTTTTTTTCTGCTCATGCTATTGATCGGATTTTTATGGTCATCTTATTAAAGTGATTTTTTAAACATTGCTGCTCGTAGTTGTATGAAGGAATGAATAGTTCAAATCGACAACAGGTTATCCCATGTGTCATTTCAAAGCTTTGGTGGTGTTGTTAACATCCCAATGAAGGTGGGACCGTTAGCAAAACATTATATGTAACTTGTGACATACATGCGCGTTTGCATATATGTGCAAGTGCATGAATACCTGTATGCAAATACAAGTAATGCAACAAGCGAAAGGTTGATCAGCTTATGTTTTCCAGACTCGAATGGTACCATCAACAGAAGATGTAATCATGCAGCTGTCCTTCGGGTGATAACTAACACTTGTTACCTGTCAAAAACAAGCATGAACCTTAAATTAGTTTCCGCCTAGCAATTTATTTGTTTCCATATGAAGTGGGAAGAACAGAAATCAGGAATATGAAAGAAAAATGCGTGATCAAAATAAAAGTCCATATTTGAAATGAACAAATAAAAATTCAGCAATGATACTTTTATAACCCTGGCGGCCTGGCCTGTAAATAGATCTTTATGGGGCTGTAAAATATCTTTCAAACCATGACCAATGCTGCAGTTGGTCCTATACATCTGGCCAGCTATCAGGAAAAGAATTCCTCGGCAGCATTTTGATGCACCATCAAAAGGAGTTGCAATTATTAGGCAAATAAAGGGGAAACAACCAAATTGTAATTTTCTTAGCATTCATATTCAAGGGTGCAAATAGATCAGGTGGAACCAATGGGTCAAGGTGATCAGTTATTGTAATAACAAGTCTAGATCTTCACAGGTACTTCTTGGGTAGGATCCGCATACAAAACACTAGCC